>VZTA01018827.1:62794-185265 GCA_013398855.1 Mohoua ochrocephala
CCGAAAGTCACCGCCGGAGAAGAAGTTACGGAGATACGTAAGTCTCAGCCCACCCCATCTCATCCTCACCCCGGCCCCGGGAAAGCCGGGATCCATCCCCCGTGCCTCCATTCCCGCTCCCCCGCCGCCAGCCCGGGTGCACCTGCCGCCGCCTCTCCCGGCGCCGCGGAGGCTCGGCAGGGCGGGGGGGGCCCCTGCCCNGAACGAACGCTCGTGGCTCCCCGCCGCTCGGGGAAGGCGGGTGGGAGCATCTCCGAGCCCCCCGGCTTGTCCCCCTGCCCCGGGGTGGTTGGCTGGGCGGTGACGGCCACGGCGGGAGCGGACACTCGGCGCTGGGGCCGTTCTGGCTGCGCCCCGCGGTGGCCGGACTCACCCGGGACCGGCGACGGTCACACCCCCGCCTTTGAAGTCGTGTTTTTTAGGGGAGGCTGGGAATACCTTGGTCCCAAAGAGTAAAGGTACTAACGCATCTTGGATCCCCCCCAACATTCCCATAGCAGTCGCTCTCCCCCATCCCGTGCACGGTTCCTATTAATCATTGAACGTCCGAACCCTTTGAAGATAGCAAGCACCAGGAGCGCTTCGATAGCCTTTGTGTCGTTAGCGGCTGAGATCAAACACTTCAAAGAAGTTGTAAAAAGAGGGTCCAAATGCCAGCTCTGTCACATTCCTCACTCATTGAAAGAAATAACTGTTCTTTGCGTCCTCCGCCTGACAGTCCTGCCATGTGCCACGAGCATTAGCGCTCAGAAGCGCGCTGCCGTCCTATGACTCGGCACATCGCTCCCCAGGATGTCAGGGATCCCACTCCCTGACACCAATGACCAGCCTCAGCCAGCCTTCAGTTGACTGGAATGCAGCCTCTGGGCGGGAGCTGGATGCTCTCCCTTCCTGGGGGGACACCAGCCAGATCATCCTTTGGTCCTGTTGCTTTTGCCTGTGTGCATTTCGGGAATGGCAGGCAGAACAAGTGCAGCTGGTCTCTCCCCAGTGCCTGTTATTGATTGATGGAAGCATCACTGCCTACCCTTGAGAGGGAGATGGACGTCTGTCGTCCCGTACCGCAGGCTAGAGCAGGACTGGGGGTGTGTCCGATTTGCCAGAGAGTGTTATTAGCCTTGCCCAAAATGGTTTCAGCCCCGTAGACATCAGTGGTACCGTATCCCTTTGCATTAGTCTGCGTGTCCAGTTGCTCTTGGCAATCCTTTCCTTGTGTGCCTCGTGCTCTTTGAGGGAATATCAGGTTGGCACAGGGCTGTGGGATGGAACTGCTAGGGAATCCAGTAAGGTAAACCTGCGTGTTTATGTGGGAAATATCAACCCCCCTAATGAATGTAGGCAGGCTTTCTGGGAGGTGGACAGAATGACTTTGTGCGTGCTGAACTATGGAGGATGCTTTTAGCTTAATGGAGCAAAGCACCTTCCTCCCGCAGAAATCAACTAATTGCTGATCCTGAGTCACCAATGGCCTTAACTCATCAAACATCATTAGCTCCCCAGCATCTGCCCCATGAAAGGGCACTCGGATCACTGTCTGAATATCCAGCTTGTGCTCTGGCATTTCAGCAAGAGCTGAATAAATCTGCTAAATGCTCTACACGGAGGGTGTGACACGCCGGCAGTTAGTGCTAATTATCGATGTGCATAAGAGTGCTTTTCATCCACATACATCCCAAAGTGCTTTGCAAGCCACCTATGTTTTCAAAACATCCTCATTCCCCCAAGAGGAAATGCAGCCGTGCTGAGATGTGCCCGGCCAGCCCACGCAGCCTCCGCGGGGCAGGAAGCGATGCTTGGCAGATGTCACTCGAGGGGATCTCTGTGCTGGAGCGGTCCCGGCACTGTGGTCAGTGGGACTTCCCTTCCAGTCACACCAGTTGCACCAGCTTCCTGCATTGGTGGCTGGATTTGAAAGTGTTGGCCTTCAGCTTGGACTGTGTCTCACTCGGTGGGGCCCCATCCCTTTGCTTTTTAATGCATTATTATTGATACAGTATTTATATAGCTGTGGTGTGCATTCAGGGTGTTGGTGTGTTGATCAAGTTCTCCTCGAGAGTAGTTCAGAGCAGCTTGCTGGTACGGAGCCTGAGGGTGATGGCTTTCCTCCCATAAAACCTGCCTTCATCTGCAACAAACCCACATGGTTGGACTTTGGTTTTCGTGCACAAAAGGCAGTTTACGCCGGCTTTTGTACGGCCTCAAAGGGAAGGTGCTGAATCGCTGGCTTTGCTGCTTTCCTTATACCTTCGGTTTATATTCTGCTTTGAGACCTCAAAGGAGAAATCTCAGGCTGCAGGATGCTGCTAATAGGGTTTGAAGTTCCTGCTCTGGCTGTATTGACACAGAGTAGATGATAGATTTATTTTTTCTTTGACAAGTGCATTTCAAATGTATGTGTCTGCGCATGGGTGTGTTGCTAACGCTGTCCTTGAAGTGCTGTGCTTTTATAAGCCTGGGTTTGTTTTGCTTTTATTTTTCAAGGCGATCTATGGCAAGAGAGGAAAGTACTAAATTTTCTCTCTAACTTCCACCCAGGGTGGTTGGGAAAGGGGACTCTCTTCCACGCCTGATCTGTGCAGCATTAATCTGCATTTACAGCAATACCTGCTCTGTTTCACTTCAGAGGATTGTGTTTATGTGAGATTGTGGGACCTATTTGTACAACGCTCTGGGAAATATCGGCGTCGTGAGTTTCTCTTCTGTTGGGGGACATTTGAATGATCAAACAATGACTGCTTAAAGGTTGAGCCCAAGTGTGCCTTTTTTCAGCCACATAACTGCAGACAGGGGTTCGTGTAGACTCCAGGTAGTTTGGCTGTAAATGCTACTGTAATATTGATAATAAAAGCTAAGCAAACGATTGAAGGTCAAAAGTAATTGAGGTACCAAAATATCTCTTTTCACCTCTGTTCTGCTTGGGACACCAAACTCCCTCGTCCTCTTGTTTAATTGCTTTTTTTTCAGACAAACACTTTTTGTACCTTCATAGAATGGTTAGGGTTGGAAGAGGCATTTAAAACTCATCTAGCACAACCCCTGGCAATGAGGAGGGACATCTTCAACTAGACCAGGTTCCTCAGAGCCCCGTCCAGCCTGGCCTTGTATGTTTCCAGGGATGGAGCATCCACCACCTCTATGGGCAACGTGTGCCAGCGTTTCACCACCCCCATTTTAAAAAATTTTCGTCCTCATATCTGGTCTGAATCTACCCTCTTTCAGTTTAAAACCATTGTCCCATGTCCTGTTGCTACAGACCCTATGAAAAAGCCTGTCCCTACCTTTTGCATTTCTGACTTTCATGCATGAAAGGGTCTCCTTGTATGCAGCCACAAAGCACAGACCCATCTTAACTCTTCTCCTGGCTCCTCCTTAAAACACTCGTGAAAAAATTTTTTTTAAAAAACCCCAGTCCCTAGACAAAACCCTGGGCTTTAGTTGTGTGACCAATGAGCCGAGACCAGCGCATGGTGTGCTGGTCCTGGACTGACTCACTGTCTCCTGGTCCTCTCCCGCTGGACGTGCCTGTCTGTTGTCTCCTGTGTTAGACGTGGGTTTAGAGCGGTGTTTTGTGTCTGTCCACTGCCCGGCACGATGGGCTCGGGGGTGGACTGTCTGGCAGGGAAGCACTGTGAAAAATAAGTGCTGTCGTAGAGCGGCTCAGCTCCCTATCGTTAGATCAGTGTGCTCTGCCTGCTCATTTATGTACCATGAAGTCAGAGTATTTTCTGTCTGGCTGAGATGTATGTCTGCAGTTCTGACTAAAACAAAAGCTTCTCGTCGTGTACTGGTTTTACAGTCCTTTAGTGCTTTGGGGTTTTTTTTTTTCCTCCCAGCTGGTTTATCTGGGTTTGGCTTTGTGCATCAGTGGTCGTTCTTACATCAAGCAAAAGCAGTTTAATCAAGGTCATTGGAAGAGCTACTTGTTTCCAATGGGAGAAGCAAGAAGAGGTTAAAGGGCTGATTTACTGATTTCAGCCTTATTCCTAGGGGCAACTCCTTGATGGAGGGCTTCTTTTGGTTCCTGAAGTAGATCCTTCATATCCCACCTCAAAATGCATTGTAAGGATGTCCTCCTTAAATGAGAACATGGGATGTGGACTGAAGTAGGACCTCTAGTGCAGAGATATCATAGGCTGTCAAATGGTGGAGATGCCAGGTGGAGTTTGGCACACTGCTGATGGGGATGAAATTTTATAGGAGGGAGAAGAAAGAACATCCCTTTATTCTGCAGCAGAGTACTAAAGATGGGTATTGTGCAAAATTATCTCCTTTTTTTACTTCTTCTCTCTAAGGAGTTTTAATCGGTCACTCCCATGCTCAGCTGGGCCATGCCTCATTCGGGATGCTCTACCCTCTACCAAAAATAGGAAATAGTTGCAGGCATGCCAGAGAAATGCACCCAAAAAATGAGCAAAAATATAGAAAACAGAAAGACTGAAGGAAATGGGGTTGTTTAGGGATGAGAGGGCTGAGAGCAGAAATAATAGTCCTCGAGTATGTCCAAGGTAGCTGTGAAGGGGAAGGGAATAAACTGTTCTCCATGGCCAGTGGTTGGAGGCCAAGAAGTGCTGAGCTTGAACTGCAGCAAGGGAAACAAGTGTAGGAAAAACTTCCTAACCTCTGATTGCCAGAGGAGTGGAGCAGTGGAACAGATGGTTTGGGATGGGCTTGGAGTCTCCATCATGGCAGTTCTGAAGTGCAGGTTGGCCAAACTCCACTTCAGAGAGCTGAATCTGTTTTGAGGCAGTGGAATAAATTTGACAAATTCTCCAGAAGTTCCTTCCAGGGCTGGTTTAGGTTAACTTATGGGTTTTGAGCCTGGACGCAGGGAGGGATAGTTAAGAGGCTTAAGGGCACCAGTTATGTCACCTGAATCTCCTGATGGGACTCAGCGAAGTCCTCTGACAAGTTCTTTGTAGAAAGTTTTGACAGCACTGAACCCCATGACTTTGCACTTATTCCATTTGTCAAACTGCCTTGCTGCACCCTGCTCCTCCCATGTAATCTCCCAACTTGATTTAAAAAGACCATAATACATTTTTGCTGTTGTCACCTGCCCCGTGATTCACAGGAGGGATGAACACTTGCTCCACCAGAGAAGGTTTTGCAGGTCAGGGGGTGCATTTTGCTTGCAAAGGCAGTGCCTGCCCGCACTCCTGCTACACCAGCTCTCTTGTGCAATGCTGCCCAAAGGTCCCGCTCTCTAACTTGTTTCTCTGCTGCATCATTGCTGATGAGTCAAAACGCACGACCTCTTCCCTACAGCCTTCTTTTGGGGTCATTTTGATTGAGTGTGGGGCTGCATTCCTTTGCCCACTGTAGCATTTTCTGGAAACAGTCAGGTGGTCATGTATTGTCACCATGATAATTGTGATCTAGTAACATGCAGATACTTGGAGGATGGTTGTGGGAATGGTGGAGTCAAACTCTTCTTGATTGTAGAAGGTGACAGAATAAGGCACAACAATCACAACCCAGCTTTGGAGGTCCAGGTTGGGTCTTAGGAAAGCCCCTCCAGTGAGAGGGTCATGGTGTAGAGGAACCAGTTCCCATGGAGGCTGCCGGGTCTCAGTCTTTAGGCGTTTTCAAGACTTGGCTAGAGGAAATTCCAGCTGACCTGATCTAGTGATGGCACCTCAAATGTAAGGCTGGACTAGAGACCTCCCGAGGTGCCTCCAACCCAACATTTCTTACGCCTCTGTGACGTAGTGCAACATGGAGCCACCAATCTCCAGAAGCAATAGAGCTGTTGTAGCCCAGCTTGCTGTGAGGGTGGACGGTCTTTGTTTTGTTTGCTGCCGACACACATGCTAGGGCAGCTCTTCAGCTGCTGAAACCCAAACTGGTTTGGTCAGGACTGACCCACGTGTGTTCCGAGGCATTGCATCAATTGAGGTGGACATACCCACAGAGGTTAAGGAGTCCGTGTGTTGTGTGGAGGGTGAAACGGGTGCATTGTCCTGGTACTTTGGCTTTGCTAAGATAGCTTGAGTGAGTCCTCAGCTATCTGTCATGACTTCAGAGTTGGCCAATAGTCCTGGCAGCCCACAGTGGATGTAAAAGACTGATGGTGACAAAGCACAGGTTGAACTTAAGAAAGACAAACAATACTTAAGGAAAGCGTGCGAGGAAGCTGGCTTTGTTTCTCTTTGAAAGAGAGCAGAAGTGATACTGAAACCATTTTTTTTCCCTTTTTCTTTTAGCAAATATCAGATGCAAGACATGATGCAATAGTGTTTACCAGACCGAAGCACATAATCTATAGTAGTGACTCAAAGGCAGAACAAAAATTATTTATCTGTATTACAGTAGCAGCTGAGGCGACTGGGGCTCAATGTGCTGAGTGTTTGGGGAGATCACATCTGCCCTGAAAGGTCTGGTCTGATGGGGAAACCGAGGCACGGAGCACATCGGTGATTTGGCTGCACTTGTGTTCAGGGTCATTCCCACAGCTGGAAACTCACCTTGGCTTTATGGTTGCTACCTGAGCCAGGGGCTTCTGAGCTGCTCACAAGCTGCTGAGGATGTGTGAAGCTATGGAAACGATTGCAGCTGGTCCAGAGAAGTACATAATACTTCTGTTGGGGATTTAGATGATGAGGATGCCAAGGTCATCAGGGGTCTCTCTGAGATGAGTTGATCCAAAATGTTTGGAAATTATTGCTTTTAATATAAATGGCCCTTCCTTTCAGTACTCCTTTAAAGTCTTTAAAGTCTCACTTTCCTATCATAACGGTTAGGTGGATCTTTCAGCACCTTATGGTGGTGACAAAATGTATCTTAAGAGGTGGAAGAAATAAGAGAGACTTTGATTTACTTCAGGGCACCCAGGGAGCAGCAGTAGAGCTGAAAGACTGCCGTTTTGTGCAGCTTCTCCACCTTGCTGCCAAGTGAAACCAGCTTTGTGGTTATCATGTGGTTATCATGGGTTAAACCACAGCAAATTGGCAGTGAACGTGGGAGGCTGTATAGATGGAGCCAGTGTAGAGCATGGTTGGTGACGGATCATTACTGGGGTTCTGCAGGACTCAGTCTTAGGGCCAGTGCTCTTCAACATCTTAAGAAACTACTTAGTTGCAGGACTCGAAGTGATACTAAGTAAGTTTGTTGATGATAATAAGTTAGGATGAGCTGTTGGCTCCCTCCAAGGCAGAGAGACCCTACAGAGAGATCTGGACAAATTAGAGGTCTGGGCAATCACTGACCATATGAAGTTTAACAAGGGAAAGTACCAGATTCTGCACCTGTGATGGGGCAACCCTGGATGTACGGACAGACTGGGGAATGAGATGCTGGAGAGCAGTGCCACAGAAAGGGACCTGGGGATCCTGGTGGACAGAAAGTTGAATGTGAGTCAGCAGTGCCCTGGCAGCCAGGAGGGCCAAGCGTGTCCTGGGGGGCGTCAGGCACGGCATCGCCAGCCGGGCAAGGGAGGGGATTGTCCCGCTCTGCTCTGCACTGGGGTGGCCTCGCCTCGAGTCCTGGGGACAGTTTTGGGCACCACAATGTATGGAAGATACAAAGCTATTAGAGAGCGTCCAGAGGAAGGCCACAAAAATGGTGAAGGCTCTGGAGAGGAAACCTTACGAGGAGTGGCTGAGGGCACTTGGTCTGTTCAGCCTTGAGAAGAGGAGACTGAGGGGAGACCCCATTGTGGTCTGCAGCTGCCATGGAAGCAGAGGGGCAGACACTGAACTCTTCTCTGTGGTGACCAGTGACAGGACCTGAGTGAATGGCATGAAGCTGTGTCAGGGAAAGTTTAGGCTGGGTATTAGGTAAAGGTTGTTCACCCAGAGGGTGGGTGGGCACTGGACCAGGCTCCCCAGGGAAGTGGTCACAGAACCAAGCTTGGCAGAGTTCAAGAAGCATTTGGACAATACTCTTGGGCACATGGTGTGACTCTTGGGGTGGTCCTGTGCAGGGCCAGGACTTGGATTTCAGTGATCCCTGCAGGTCCCTTTCAACTCAGGATCTTCTGTAATTCTATGATCACTTTTCTTTCTTATTTTTGATTAATGACAGAAAAAGCAAATATTCAGCATGTGGATTCACAAAAAGCAGACCTGAGACCTTAAGAAGAGATCCAGACCATTTGCATGCTACCAGGCAAACACACTTTGCACCAAGGTGTGCCTGCCACGACCTTGCAACGCACAAAGAGGATTTCCTCAAGGTCAGCATGCAAGCCTGCACAGTGCCATCGTACATGTGTCATCAATCATATCCAGTCATACAGCAATTTAAATACGTCCTGTGTTTAAATAGAAAATTTAAAAAAATAACAGTAAATAAGTAAAAAGCAGCTTTGGTCAAAAAAAATTGCTCTTAGCTGTCTTTAGCCTGCAAGCTGTGCCTTTAAAGGACAGGAGGAAAATCTGAGTGCTGGAAGCATATGTTTCTTGCTGTGTAAGATAGCCAGTGGTGCCTGTTTCTCCAATGAATCTGGACTAAATCCAGCAGCCGGGGTGGGGGGGGAGGGAGAAGGGGAGGCTGATTTCATCTCTGGATTTGTGTTTTCATATTTGGTTCCTATTTTTTTCTGAGTTCTTGTGCAGTTTTCCTGGAGAAGGTTCTGCTCTGGGAAATCTTACATCAGTCTGGTTGTCTACATTACACTAATACCTAGAAATGAACTTCTTCATCCAAATGTGCGTATTCTTGCCCCGAAATGATGTGTGTTCAGGGTAGGAAGTTCACTCTTGGGCCAGAAATGGGACATTTTTATTTATAGTTTAAATCTGGTTTTGAAGCAGGACCAGTTGAGAACAGCTCTTAGACATTTCTGTATTAAGTGTTCAGATTGTTTCTTCTTTTCTGTTGCTTCAAAAGCTTTTCTGTCTCTGCCTACTCCAGACTCCTTTTCACATGGCCTCTGAATTTTTAAATGCTGTATGTTTGTTCTCTCTGTTGACAGAAATAATAATCTATTGACAGAAATGAAAATCTATTGACTGAAATATCTTCTGGTTGGGTTTTTTTAATTACTATTTATTCTTTCTTTTGCTTCCCCACGCCTTTTGGACACATCCGAACTATTTCCGTCATGTCTTCTGGATCGAAGATACTGTCCTAATAGCATTTCAGTACTTGTTATGCATCTTATTCCATTTAAACCTGGTATTTTCCAAAGGCGTTTGCTTTGGAAGGCATTTTAGACATTTCTTTGGTGGAGTTCCAGGTCCCGCATCCATATGGTAAGATGGAAATAACATTTCGAGTCAAAGATTTGCGATCTCCTGAATTTCATAGATTTTCGGTGATTAAGTTTTGCTGATGATCCCAGCTGCTGCCTCACCCATTCGGGTTCCTCGCTGACCTTCAGAACAAGCCCATGGACTTTCATGTGGCTGCCAAAAGTTGCAAGTTGACTTGCTAAATCCACTTTCTGGCCACTTAACGTAACATCCAGCCAGGGGTTATGTCCTGTATCCAAAAGTGACTAGTAAGCCTTCATTTCTCTCCTCTCTGCTGAGGACAGGAGACAGGTGACATGGAGGTGTCTTTTAAACTTTCAGCCTCGAGGAGCTGTGTTGCACGTACATGGAAGCTTTGGTACCATGTGCTGCTGTTGAACTGGGCGATGCTTTTGTTCGTCTGCATTTTTTTTAATCTCATAATAATGTCAGTAACGATGCTTAATGGGGTTATTAGTCATTGCTACCAATCTGTTCTTCAGATCTTCATCCACATAGTTATTTAAGGATCTTTTGGCCTTTTTTTTTTTGTTTATTTGTAGGGGGAAATATGTGGTTTGATTGCTCCCTGGTTGCTTTCGGCTTGAATCAGTGCCCCGTGGAAAAGGGAAGGTTGGCTATGCAATTCAGCTCAGGGTTTCGGTAGTTGCCTCTCCATTTAAAAGTCTCCCTTACCATTCCTATAGATGCCATGGCAGCAACTCCAGATCTCCTTCCTTCTCGCACTGCTTTCCCACAGGTGCTGTGTTTGAGAGCCATCCAGCACAGGAAAGGACAAACACAATAAATCATAATAAATCATAGAATCACAGTGGTTTGGGTTGGAAGCAGCCTTAAAGATCACCTAGTCCCAAGCCCCCGTCATGGATCGGGACACCTTCCACTAGACCAGGTTGCTCAGAGCCTCATCCATCTTGGCCTTGAACACTCCCAGGGATGGGGCATCCATAACTTCTCTGAGCACCCTGTTCCAGTGCCTCACCACCCTCACAGGAAAGAATTTCTTCCTAACATCTAATCTAAATCTTTCCTCTTTTAGTTTAAAACTCTCGCCCCCCCCTTTTCATATCACTATCTGCCTGTGTAAAAACTCACTCTTCCTCTTTTTTATAAGCTCCCTTCAAGTGCTGGAAGGCCACAGTGAGGTCTCCCCAGAGCCTTTACTTCTCCATGCCCCTTCCATAAATGCCCCTCTGTAAGTGCCCCTTCTGGCTGATTGACAGCATAAAACAGCCGCTCTGCTTCCATGCCATCAACACCGCACACAGCTCCTTTGATTCTGGGTCACTGTGTTGTTCCTAAATAGCTGCCTCCAGATAGGAAGCTCCCGGGAAAACCTTGTTTGCTTTGACCCAAGAAGAATCGATGACTTGAGGCTTGTGTTCTCCCCCCGTCTCGTCTTCCCTGCCTGCCTCGCCCACTGTCTACCGCACGTAATGTCGGGCCGGAGTTTCCAGCGGGCTGTGGGGAATAGAAGGGATCATTGTTTGGGGGGTCAGGGCACAGGGCCAGGGTGGCAGGAGAGAGGGGCGCAGAGCTGGCGGCCGAGCCCCACTGCTACCTCCAGCATGGCCTTATGTTATCCATAGGGGCAGCCATGCAGACAGTGAGCACTCTGTGATCATGGCTCCTTAAAGCCTTTGAGGGAGGGGAATAAGTAATATAAATGAAAGGAAAAAAAATAAGAGATGCAGAAGATATGGGGTGTAGGGAGTGACAGGGAGTGTATGGGGTCCTTTTAGTTGTCCTGAGCAGGAGATGCTGAGAAATGATGTAGGCTAGTCCCTGCTCAAGGCTTCAAAATTGGCAACTGAGGTTTTAACTGAGCCTTATCTGTTCAGGTCCTTCTCTTGAGCCCTGTGTGTGCATGGAGTGAGGCAGGACAGGGAGCAGGAAGTTTTCCTGCCAGCAATCAGGACTTTATCCTGCAGCAATGTGTGTGTGGGTGGACCCCTGACACCAGCATCTTTGGAGAAGGGTGATGAGAATGATTAGGAGCCTGGGAAAGCTGTACACAACAGGCCTCCGAAGCAGCGAAGGACAGCCACCTTCCAAGGAAAGTGAATGAGAAAGCGCCCTGATAAAAGTCCTCAGGGCTGCTGTCCATGCAGAGGGGCAACAGCATTTCAGCTTGGCTTGTGGGACTTCTTATGTGAGCACCCCAGGGTCCGTCTTGGGGAAGTGGCCCGAAGCGTTTGGCACATCAGCAAAGAGAGTGATGTCCCATCCCATCTTGGAACCCGCTCCTGGAGAGGCGAGATTTGTGCTCAGGAGAGGTGACCAGCTATGTCTGACCCCTCGGCATCAAACGCAGAAGGGGAGCAGGTCACAGATGTTAAAGCTTGTAAGATCTTTTTTTTGATTCATCCTTCAGCAAGTTCTGCCTCCGCTGTTGATGTGCGACGGGAGAGAAACTGCCTCCTCCTACCAACTCTGAATTTGCACCTTATGAAGTAGATGAGATATGAATAATGTGAATATCTGCAATTTTAGAAGCTGATACCATGAAGAAAACACTGGAAAGGAACGTAATTGGTGCTTTGAAGTTTAAACCAGTCAAGCGGTTGAGGATGGGTCTTTCCAAGAGATAGGGCTCTCTCCTCTTTCCTTTTCAGAGAGTTTCCACCTGTAACGGGGTGTGCATTGGTCCAAGACTAGCTAGATCCTGCACCATATCCATAGAGTCTCTCCCAAAGCCATTTGCAGCTGCTGCCCTACACTCTCTTCAAAGTCAACCCGAGGGAGGAAGGGCCTGAAGGGATCAGGCCCTTGCCTCAAACACTTGCAAAACATGTTGGCTGAGGCTTCGACTGGGAATCAATCAATACACTCTTTTTAGCATCAAATCAGTACAGCCAGCTGGCATGCAGATGGGCTGATGTATCATGTGCTGTCACAGGGAGGTGCATCGAGGAGCAAGATTTGAAGACAGAGTCATGTGTAGAGAAGAAGGTTGCCTGCAAGGTTTATTTGTTTGGGGTTTTTTAATACTGAAGGCACTTCACATGCAGCAGAAGGCAGAGCATCTTACAGGTTGGTGCCATGGACGGTGCTTCACAAAATACTCTGTGCTCAGGAGCGTGTGTTTAGATGTTCACAGGGGAGCTGACAATGAGTGTTTGTCTTGGGCCTCATGCATCGCTCTGGGCTGGGACAGAAAAAGGAACGTAAAGCAAATCCTGTCCTGTGCAATGTGTAGGGTGTTCATGAGGCTTTTTTATGAGTTCTTGGTTAAGTAGGGTGTTTCATGACAATGTTCTGTTGGTGATTTTTCTCTGTGCATTCTGCTTCTTGGAAGAGTCTGCCATGACCAACTCAGTGCTGATAAATGTTGTCATTAAGGCTCCTTGGGGTGAAGTGTGGACCTGCTGCTCTGACACGCTTGGAATTTCAGATAGAATTGAGTCGTTGAATACCACTTGGGAAGGACAAGCTTCGAGATTTGCATTTGTAATTAAGAAGAAGAGCTCTTAAAGCCTGTTCTTTGCATTTCTTTGTACCTGGAGCCTCCCACTAACCAACCGTAGCTCGGGTTGTGGAGGAAGGTGAGAAGCCAGAATGACGTGTTTGGGGTTTACGTGTTCCCCTCTGCTGTGCACATTGCTGCTGAGTCAGCTGTAATTTAGGCATGGTTCAACCCTCCTTTGTCAGTGTGGAAGGGCCTGGTCATAGCTTTGGACTTCTTTCCTTCAACGTGTGGAAGACTTTTGACTTGTTATAGATATTTAAAAACAAAAAAAAAACCCCAAACCAAACAAACAAACAACAAAAAAAACCCCAACAAAATACCGGTTTGATGGAAAATGAGACACCAAAGAACAATCATAAATGTGGCTGTGTTGCTCTTCGAGTTGTAACTCAGACATTCATTCCTGGTCAGTATATATTCCTGGATATTATCATATCTGTTTCTTCCATTTTCCCACCTTTATCATTTTTGTCCCCAAAGCCCAGTGGTGTGGCCTGGGCTTGGGTTCATTTTCTGTGCTCCAGGCTTTGATCCTTGCACTTTGAACTCTCACTAATACTCATATGCCTACCCTGAATATTCCAGGGTTTGGCATTATAGCACTGAGATGGGTTGTAAACACAAATTATTTTAGCTTTGCACATCCCAACAGAGCAAAGAGTTGGCACAAGGGGTTGGACACTCAATGGGTTTCCAACCTTTCCACCCTTGTGCAGCCAGGTTGCTTCCCTGACTACTGGATCTTTACTGGCCCTGCTTTATAAATAGGAAATTACAGCGTACAGGGACTAAGCGAATATTTCAGGGCTTGCAACAAGTCTGTCAGAGAGCTGGGAACCAGACACCAACATCCTTCAGTCTCATCTTCGTGTTCCCATTTCTGACCTGCATCGCAGCGTGCTCAGTCCCTGCAGTCTCGTGCTGAGAAATTCCAAGTTTCCTGAGCCAAGTTCGCTCGCACGTGCCTTGCCTTGAAGTTCATCGGATGAGGTTAGGAGTGAATTCAGCCTGTTTAAAAACTCAGTCCAGCTGCCAGACAGGAAAACCTGAGGAGCGGAAAGTCAGTCAGACGTGGGAAAGGAGGGGGAAAAGGTGAGCAGTTGTTGTGTGCTGGGCGGGGCGTTTGTGCCAAAATCGGTGGATTTACTCTGTTTCGGGAGTACACACGTGGCGGGGCACATGTGTGTGCTGGTGGGTGAGCTCAGTTAGGTAATAAGAATAAATCTGCTCTGCTTTTGAGAGGCTGGAACTGAAACATGGTGTAATAGCGATGTGTATAATTTTGTACGGTGAGACAGTAATTTACTGTGCTGTTTCAGCCATCAGCGCAACAGCTAGAGGCTGTTAAGATAATTTAGTGGAGGTTTGTGGTTATAAATACATTTCCATCGTGACTAAGGATTCTAATAGAAATTAAATTCAGCCAAGGGGGTTTTAGTTTGTTTTTTTTTTTATTATTGCAAACTCCCCAGTGTTTCTGTTTTGACTTATTAATCTTAAGGAATAAGCTGAGGGATGGCTATTAAATGTTTTTTTAACGTATAAAATAGGAGTTGTAAAAGGAAAAAAAAACCAACACTGGATGTTGCAATTAATTTAGTGTAATCTAGTTGTTCAGCAGGGGGGCTCTGGGGTGTCCTGCTCTTGGCTGCTGGTCCTACAGACATGTGCAAAGCTATTGTAATGCAGTTCTTTGTTATATGCATGTTTTTCACTTGGAGGTATTTGGGTAAAAGGGAAAACAGTCTTCTCCATCCATCTTGGCTTCACACAGGATAAGTTGTTCAGAACTAAGAACTGGTTTTTGAAATTTAAACACAACTGCATCCAAGTGTCCAGGTACCCACATATCAGCTGAGGACCTCAACAACCCCCAGGACCTTAGCCCTGGATTTCCAGCCATGTCCTGCATCCATACAAAACCCCTCTTCCACCACTGAGAACAAGGAGTGTGAGTGATGTGATCTGCTGTGGGAATGCCTCAGCTCTCCCACTCTGCTGTCTTAATCTGAATAATAACAACAAGAAGTTTGAAGGCTTAGTTTGGAATTGGATAGCTCTCCAAAAATAGGCTCTCCCTGAAGATATCTCCTACTTCCTGCTGGGCTGGAAAAGCTGTGCTGACAGCCTAGGCACTTGGATATTTAGGCATCTTCTGGAGCCTAAAGCATGAAGGAATGCAAAATAATAGAGGAAATCAGTCAAACTTGTTAAATTTCAGAATAGTATTTGGTTTGTGCTTCAGAAAGTGTTCTCCCCCACGCTCTTCCTGCGTAAAAAGGCACTTGAGCCAAACCCCAATATTTACAAATACTTTTGAGATCTTCCAGGTGCTGGAGCTCAAAAGTATTTGAGTTCTTCCAGGCTAGACCCTCCTTCTCTGAATAACAGATCTTGGCTTGAATGCTCCTGAAAATTGTGGACCCCAAACAGGTTCCTGTGCATGCAGAGCTGTGTTGGCTCCAGCTCTGTCTTCATGTGCTCAGGAGTGGGGGAAGGCGTTACATTAAAAAAAATCCTCTAGAACAATAAACTTTTGATATTTTGTTATATTGAAAGGCCTCTGAACGTCTCAGGGAATAGCTGGTACCATCTGGTATATCTTAGGAGTTTGTCATCAGGAGCTTCAGCTCCAGTCACCTTTGGGACGATGGGCTGAGCATGGAGGTGGCAGGCACAGAGGTTTCCTCTCCACGGCTCTCTGCAGGCTGCGTGTTTTGGTACCCTCATCTGTCCATTTTATTGTAGTCTTCCTTTCTCCTTTTCGGGTAACCTTTAGAGTGTTGTCAGCAGGAGCACACTTTTCCCAGCCTGTGACTTGTATTTTGGTCCCTGAGCACCTGGTTTTATGGCACTGAGTGGAGCTGCCTCTGTAAGTTCATCTTAAGATGAGTAGGAATGAGCACAGAAAGGCTGATATGCTGCAGAGAATCCAGAGAATCCCAGAAACCCATCCTCAATCTCCGCCTGGACACAGCCATGCTGTGAGGTGCAAATCCCATTCCAAGCAGGACTCCAGAAAACCAAGGCTAAAATTTAAAAAAGCAGTATTATTAACCTGACTCAACATGTGGTGAGCCTGCGCTTAGGAAGCTGGAAAAATCTACATTTCCAAAGTTGTTGATTAGGAATTTTAGTGTAAAACCTTTTCCCCCATCCTCCTGCTTGTAAGGTTTCCACAGGGACTATTGGGATGATGCAGACAGCTGGTATTTCACCCCGCTGTCTCCTCAGCCACACCAGCACCAGCTCTAAAAGCCGTGTCGGGAACAGAAGTTTAGAAACACAGTCTCAACCTTTCCCGGCTTGTTTTTCCCATCTGTTTTTAACAGCATGTTCTTGCCACTTGGACCTTTCTGGGCTCGATCTTGTGATCCCTGATGCAGTATGACATTTCCAGTTTATTAGGAATGCTTTTGTTTATTTGCTGGGTGGGTTTTTTTTTCTTTATTTCTTTCTTTCATTTTTTCCTTTTCCGTAGGTTGTGTGGAGGCTTTCTGCCTCGGCTGCCAATGCAAACGTCCCCTCCCGTGCCGGGAGGTGCCACCCACACTCGTCCTCTCTGAAATCAGGACAGTTATCTCACCAGTTTCAAGTACTTTGAGTAGTTTGGGGGCTGTTATTAAACAAAAAGGAAGGCTGATTATGTTTTTATATATTTCTGTCTTTTTCTACCATTTCATAATAAAAAGCCAGGTCCTAGAGCACTGAAGCAAATGAGGTTTTAAAATTCAGTCGTTGTTTTTAAACTTGCTTAAGACCAGCAAGAGGGGCCTCAGGGCTGGAGTTTGCTGGTGGCATTTTCAGTTTACACAGCCTGTCTTTGCTTTTCTTAGCAGATTGAGTTTGTTGCCTGTTGCATGCAAGTGCGAGTTTGCTTCTAAGCTGAAAATGGCTCACCCAGCCTTCGTGTTGCTCTGTCTTTCCATTTTGCATAAAATTCACCACACTTCCCTCCAGTGCTGGACAGATATCATCAACAGAGGAGTATCAGTGCCAGGGCAATATTGGGATTGCAGTCCAGCTCTGCCCATAGTGTGCTGCTCTCCATAACCTATGTGTCCTCTAGAATTTCCTTTGTTCTCCTTGAAATATATCAAGGAGATAACTTTTGGCGACCAGTTCTCAGTTCCTGGCTGACATAAAACCCACTGCCAAACTCCAGAAATGCTTACCTGCATTTAATTAATTGCATAGTTTTCAAATACTTTCGGCTATTCTGTAGCATCCAGTGAAGCGTGTGGTAGTGTGAGAAGCCGCATTCTGTGTGGTGTTATGTGGGGGTCTCAATCTAAAAAAGCATATTTTAAATGGGCAGGAGAGTCCTGTGAGCATCCATGGAGTGGATGGGGCTCATGGACAGGGTTTATGGTGGCATGGGATCTCAGAGACCTCAGTGGAGCTTCCACAAGCAGCAGGTACTCCAAGTGGTTTTCTTGGCCTGGGGATAACAAGGACATGGAGGAGAGGTCGCACATCTCCATCAGGCTTATATTAACTAAACTGAACCAAATCTCAACTGTCAGGAGAGTAAATCTAGCAAGTGCCACATGCCTGCAACAAGCTGGGAGTAGAGATGAGGCTGATTTCTTTTGGGTCAGTTCAGCCTGCACCTCAGGAAAGCCTCAGGTCCAAATCTTTAATTGCTGTGACCTGTGAATGATCCTTTGATCAAGTGGAGGTGGTGGTGTTGTGGTCCTTTACAAACACAACCTAGATTTGCAATCATGTGTGGTAAATCTTGTTCTTTGCCATGAGGATCAGAATTTGGGTCTGTAACTATAAAGGTTTGCAGCCAAAAATCATTTATGTAGTGAAAAGTACCCCAAAAAGTTCAGAAAGTCTTATTTGCATCGTGAAGACTATCCAAAAAAACTCAGAAAATCCTGGGGAGCTCAGAACTGCTGTGTCTGCTTTTTAATTTTTTAAACATTGGCCTTCCCAGGAAAGCAGAGATGCCTCCAGAGACCCCACAACTCTGATTGCTTCCAGCCAAGCAGCAGGGGCATGTTTCTGTCTGGTGAATCTGGTTTCTGCATCAGCTTTCCCAGAGACCAGCCTTCATGTTATCTGTCTTTTCGCTCTGTAGAAATCACCGCACTTACCTCCAGTGCTGCAATATCATCAGCAGATGAGTATCAATGTCAGAGCAATACTTCATAGAATAGCAGAATGGTTTGGGTCAGAAGGAACCTTAAACTTCATCTAGCTCCAGCTCCCTGCTGTGGCCAGGGACACCTTCCACTGCACCAGGTTGCTCAGAGCCCCATCCAACCTTGCCTTGAATGCTTCCTCTAAGGCAAAATGAGCTTCTTAATATCTTCCCCAAATGAACTGAAGACTCTGCCTGCTCCCGAGGATTCCTTGGGACATGCTTTGGGCAGCATTGGCCCAAGGATGCTCCTAAAGACCTCACCTCCTCCCATGCAATCTAAGATTTGCTGGTTCACAGCATTAAACAAAATTGAGGTGAACCTCATCTTCCTGTTGCATTAATGAGGCTTGTTTAATGACAGACACCATAAAAATAAAAGGAACCAGCTGTAAGAAGGACTGATTGAAAGTGCAGATGCTTTGGAGCAAGGTCAGGGTGACAATCTGCACGTGGCAGCTGGTCCTCAACTGTATGCCTCGTCCAGCTTCAGGACTGAGGGATACAGAGGATGAAACACCAGGCAGTACCAGTCCGCTTGGATGGATTCATCCGACTTGTTGCGGCACGCTGAATTAGCCTTTATGGGTTTATTTTTAACAGTGGGGAAGGCCTTGTCTGCTGGAAGTAAAACTGATCAATACGTGCTTGGGGTGCCCATCTGGCTTGAAATGGCTCCGTGGTGCGTGTGTGTTGCAGAGTCTTTAACCATCACCGTTCCCAGGCACCTGGGGAGGGAGCCATGGGGAAAAGAGGACGGGGCAGATGCTGCTGAGCCTGAGTGGAATTTGGCCTCTGAGGATGCAGGGGTTTCATGCCTGCTCAGGACCCTCTTTCATCCTGCAGCAGGATATTGAAAATAATACAGGTTTTTTTATCCTTGTGGCCAATTTATGAACCAGCTTCTACCAATGTCCCTGTTTTCCTAGGGGAAGTGGCTGCTAATTTTTTCTTCACTTGTTAGACTCGCTGTGTGTTTCCCTGCTGGAGGATTCTGAAGAAGGTTTTCAATATTCATACACTTAACTAGGTTGTGAAAAAGGGGCCATTAGTTCCTCCAGTTTGATCTCAGATCATTAACTCCACGCTACTGCTTTCCTTTGCCGTCTTTTATTCTCCTTGTCCTTCCTAAGTGTTGTTTGTTTTTTATTGCTCTGTGTATCCTTTTAGCAGTAGTGCTAGCATATTTATTGTTATTAATTGGCATATGTGCAACAAATGTCATGCAAGGATCACAGGAGCCGTTGCCTTGGAGAAATTGGTGTATTTATCCCACATGGGGAATCAGAGGCACCAAAGAAACCAGATGGACATCAGCTGCAGGCATGCCCCGACAGAGCTGCCCGTGATTTCTTCCTCAGAGGCAGTTTGGACCTTGCAATCATTGATACATGCTTACTTTGAACTCCTTCGGCTGTGCCCTGGAAACCAGGTACTGCCCAGGTCTTTATACCAGCAAACCTGACATCTTTCCTGCTGCCTTCAATCTTGCAACCCTCCCCATTATGCTACCCAAAACCCCCCAGCCTGCTGTGGGCTGGAGCAGTGCTGCAAGGCAAAGAAGGGAAAAAAAGTAGTAATAATAGGAGAGACCTGTTCTGGAGATGATAATGATAATAATTCTCTCAAGGTGTCATTTCAAAGCTGTCTATCTAGGTTTAAAAGCAAGGCAGGCAGGAGGACCAATGCCGGGGCTTTATGCAGACTTGAGAGTAAAAGTAGAGCCAAGAGGACAAAAAGGAAGGCTGAAATCCCGCTTTATTATATTTTTATCCCACCGAGCTGCCTCTCAGTCTTGATGGGGGACAATAGGCACTTGTTCCCAGTAAATGCCTCCCAGCTGACAGGCTGTACTGCAGAGAGGACTGGGAAGGGGCTCCCAGGGGTTCACCCGTGGCCATGAGCCCCCGGGACTCGGCTCAGCCTGGCCACCTGCCCACGTCCCACCGCGCCAGGGGAGTTTATTTTTCCAGCGCTCCCACTCAGAAACATTTGGCGAAAGGAAAAATTGTGGAGGAGGTTTAGCTCAAGTGAGCACAAAAACATGTGTCCGTGTAGTATATTGCTTGCTAAGTGGTGGTTCGGGATTTTTTTTCCTTTTGTTTTTTTAAAACATAACTGAGAGCTTGGGAATCATGTGAGGAGGGTAGGGGTGATACCTCTCAGGTGGACACAGGGCTGAGTAAATACAAGAAAGGGAAATCTTTTCTGCCTGATGCAAGTTCTCATCCTGCTTCGGATGAATGAGTGTGAAGGTGGCAAAGTCTTAAGGAGCCTTTCAAATCCTTGTGTAAAACCCCTGTCTTAAGCTGCCGTTGTCACCAGCATGACCATCCATCCTCTCTTCTCATGACCCCCAAAGTCTCTAAACGAGGAAATGGGCTACAGTATCACACTGTGTCTTCTTTTCTTGCCACGTGACTTGGTTACTGTAGGGGAAAAAGGGACAAGGTGCAAGAAAAGTTGGCTTCTGGACTTTAAAACTGGGGAGCGAACAGCTGTCCCCCTCCCCCTATCCCCAATTTATTCTTGCACACAGGCTTCTCTCTCCTGCCCTCCGCAAATGAAACATTGCTTCATCCAGAGATGAAATGCTGAGCAAACAAATTGCAGGTCAAAGTCTCCCACTCCTTCCCCTGCCACGTTCCCATCTGCACATTTTTGTGCGCCATCCCCGCTGCCTTTTCCCATGCCCTTTGGGGGGAGCAGGGTGGGTATGCTGGCTGTCAGCACAGTGAATGCAGCTCTGCAGATGTGAGCTGCCTTTGGCAGGCAAAAGGGAAGGGATTTGTTTGGGGGACAGTTTGGAAGACTGGGCAGATGGTTTCCACCCTTCATCATGAACTGAGATAGGCAGAATTGTTCTTGGAGAGAAAACAGTGGTACAGCACATTTTGGTGAGGCTGGTTGCAGGCGCTAAAGTCCAAATCAAATCTGTGCTAAGCCCTTTCTTGGGTTTGTGCAGGGGCAGCAGGGTGAGAAATAAATCCCCTCTCACCCCGTGGGGATGTGTACGAGGAGTAATGCATGTGGATTTGTCTACCCTGGGATGGTGCGTCCGAAGGAGGAGCTGTGAAGCTTGGCTGGTAGCAAGATGGGGGATGTAAAAATGTATTAGATGAAACTTCTGAGCATGCTGAGACAGCTGCTAGGAAGGAGGACTGTAGGGCAAAAGAGAGAACCACAGGATTTAGCAATTTTGGAGAAAAACAGAGTATTGTGAGTGCCCTGGTGTGGGGCAGAGGGTTTGCAGAGTGGAAGGTGGTTGCCTTCTGGCTTTATTTTTTTTGCTATAACGTGGAGACCATTCACTGATCAAACCACCTTGTGAAGTTACACCCATACCATCCAGGAGCCTGGGGGGCTCCTGCTTATGTCTCCAGAAGGTGTGGTGGACCTGAGTGAAGTGAGCCTGAAGGTACTGCTGCGGAAGGTAGTAATGCAGAACCACTGTTCCATCTGCTAGTCCCTGACATCTCTACTGCCTTGGCCAAAAAATCCATGACCCAGTTAAAGATGGAGACAAGGGTTTGCAAGCTGGCATATTGCACTGAGTTTCAAGTACCTGCTGTAGCCAGCTGAATTCTCCTTGGGCTCTTTCTCTAGACAGTTATTTTGTTTTCTGGCTGGGAGCTGATACAAAGACACTAAATGAGAATTTAATAGTGAACTGACTCATCTCGACTTGATCACGCTACAGGCATGCAACTCACATCTCCGTCTGGGCAGCTCTGTCCACGAGACTGCTGTGATACCCACGTGTGGGAGAGGGGAGCTGGGGCCTTTACATGCACAAGCCATGCCCAGAATAGGACATCCCATGAGCTGGTTTATGGCTGCTCCAGCTGGTTGTGTCCTGGGAACTTTGCAATTTCTCTTGTTCCTTCTGTGGAACTGACCTGAGGTGGTTGAGATGCCCTGGGGTAAGAAACGATGGTCTCATGTGAGTCCGTAGTCCACAGGAATTCAGGAAGGAGGCATTGGGAGTACTGGAGAGAGGACCAGTTTACCTCTTTCTCATTCAGATTGGTAAGCTGCGGTTTTGTCCATTAGGGAATAATTTTGCTTCAGTGTGTGCCTCTCCCCACACCTGTGTTCTACAGGATGGGAGCGGATGCTTGCAGGACATGCGTTTAATCTCAAACTCTACTGGATCCTGAACTCAGCCATGATATTCCATAAAGTAGTACAGAAACTGACATATGAAAAGATCTGGTTGGGTGCCCTGACCTTCTTGTGAGAGACTCTTCATCCATGTAGAGTGTCAATGTGGTTCCTGCAATGAAGATTTGTCCCCTCCAGGTGGTAGACATCTGTGCTGGTCTGCTGGGCTCAGGGATACAGGGGCAAGGGTGCCAAGTCTTTTGAAAACTAATTGTTTGGTTTTGTAGTGTGATTATCTTTTTGTGTTCATCCTCTCCGTCATTTTTGATGGTGCTGAGAAGAACCATCTGTGAAGGATCTTTGCAGAAAGCATCGTTAGATGTCTAACTTGGTCCTTGGGGTTTTTTGTTTAAGTGTTAGGGAAACTCCGTCTCCTAGAGTACAAAGCCCATCTGGGGTGAAAGGGACTAACTTGAACGTTAGCATGAAGATCTGACAGGACATGGTCCGGTCCCATCGCAGTGGCTGCGAGACGTCATCTCAGAGTGTAATGAGTTTAGGCTGATTTTCAAATGGATCTCTGTGGATGGATGGGAAATCCGGCAGAAGATGGGCATCCAGCTCCGTTATGCTCGTCTAGAAAATCATGCAGGAATAACAGTTTATCTCTGGCAGCTCCCTGCCGGTGAGGTTCTTATCAGCTACTCATCCATTGGCTCAGCCTCACCTCCTTTCCTGGGCATCCAGAGGCTGTGTATCCCAGAGAGCTGCTGGGATTTTCTATCTTACAAAGTCTGGAAGCTGGGCATGTTTTACATCAAGTGCTAATGGTGTAAAATCTTGAATAGAGCTGTCAACACGAGCTGCTGGACTATCTCAGCAGAGCAGGAGAAAGGGATATGACTTTTCATATCCCTACCTTACCACTTCCGAGTTTTCCTGCATGGCTCAGTCAAACCAGTCCTTTCCCCAAGAGCACACATAGTGGAAATCTGACAATTTGGCTTCTTCCTGCAGTTTCTGTTGCTTCATTGGGTCTGAACTGTTGACTCAGCAGTCTTTCTTCACGTGATTCCCTTGAAATAGCTTCCCCCAGGCAGATGGTGTGGGGATGGGACAGCCTCATCAACACAACTTCTCTTTGAGAAGCTGCTGTAGTGTCTGCTTCCTCTGGGGTGATTCTGCTCTCTACAAGGTTTTTAACTTCTCCTAAAAGCATCTAGGGGAAAATCTTCTTCAGCAGTGTTTTTACCTAAAAGAGAGCAGCTCTTGTGAGTGACTTGGAGACGCAGCTGACAGCCTCGTGTGCTGCGTGTCATCTGGGTCTTGAAAGCGTTTTTGAAATCTTGGAGGAAAGGTTGCTTCTCCTGAAGCATGCCTCCTTCTTCCCATCGGACACAGTGCCAGCAGAAACCCTGACACTGAATATGAGCTCATGCACCGCCTCTTATAATAATGTTAAACCTTTCTAATTCAGACTTCTCCTGCCTTTTAGGGTTCCTTTTTCGGAACAAACCCAAGGTTTTCCTGTCAGAGCCCAGGGTGCTTGTCTAGAGAGCAGGGAGAAGTGATTGCTGCTGATGTTGGTCTTTGGGATGACCCTGCAGCCCTTTGCTTGCAGCTTTCTCTGCGCTCCGGCCCCTCTCTGAACGCTCCACACACCCCGGGTGCCAGCTAGCATCACTGTCTAAGAATGAGAAGTAATTTAGTTCCTAAGCAACCTCTCGCCTGGCCTCTTGCTAAAGAGTGACTTAGCATTTTCCGAAGGAAAAAAGAGACTGTGGATAGGGATGTGTTGAGGCAGGTTCTTCTAATGTGCTTAACCCTCCAAATGCTGGATTCATGAGCATCGCCTGAGTGTTGGCTAGATGGGTCACTGCCAGTGGGGTCAGGGTGCTGTGGGAAGCCAAGTTGAGCCTTTCTGGGTGAGCTCGAATAAGGATTAAAATCTGTAGCTGTTAGGAGTGTTTCTAGGATTGTGAGGACTGGCTTTTTCCTTGTTTGTTCTCACCGGTTTCATTTTCCTCCTGACCTTAAGGTATTTTGCTGTCTGTCAGTTTATTTCATTGTCCCTCCCACTCCTTCAAAAACCCAGTAAAGAAAATGTCATTCTATGGAGTGTTTCTGCTGTGGTGACTACAGGTTTTATTTCAAGTCCAGCAGTGCTTGAAAAATGAATGAGCAGGTCACATTTCTGTCCTAACCATCTCTGTCTCTCTGAGATATATTTCTGCCACCTCCTTTAGAGCTGTACCTCATTAAATCAAGATCTTTACTGTTTTTATCCTTCTCACGTCCCCATAAGGCAAAGCTTCAGGTAAACCATGATTATCCCAGGTTATTATTACGGAGAAGCCAGAGCCAAAGCATCAGGCTCGATTTGTACCTTCGGGATACCTGGCTTTCACAAGGGACATGCTGACTCCTGACCTGCTGTTTTCATTTGGTTCCTCCCAAACCTGACCCATTGAGGGTCTCAACTCCTCTGTTGAGCTGGAGGATTGGAGAGTGAGAAGGTGTTGAGCTTTGAGACACAGCTGCACAGAAGGGACAAGCAGCTTGGAAGGAAGATGTAGGATAAGAGAGAGAGGGAATCATCCACTGGAGCCCAGAATCAGTGAGGCTGGAAGGGACCTCTGGAAATCGCTTCATTCAACCTCCTTTCCCAAAGCAGGGTCACCAAGTGCAGATTGCTTAGGATCTCCACAACCTCTTTGAGCAGCCTGCGCCAGTGTTGGACCATCCTCACAGTTAAAAACAAAGATGATCCTTATGTTTGAATGGTATTTCCTGGTGGTGTTTTAAGTTTTTGTCTTGCCCCAGTGAGACCCACCTCCCTATACAGTTACCTAGCACATACTTCACCAGTTTGTGTATGAGGACCTTAGGGGAGATGCTTTGAAAGAAAGCATTATTAACGTCCCAATGAGAACCAACCCCTGCTCTGACCGAGCCAGTCATCTCCCCGTAGTGGGCTGTCATGTTGGTCAAGGGTGATTTAGGGGTCTTACTGCAGAATCACATGGGGTCAGAGGGGATTGTAGAAGGTCAAGATATGATTTAGTGGTAAGTGCAACAGATACTTCAGTTTTCTTGGAGCATTTCAGCCATGATAACATAATTAAATTAAATGCTGTAGTAACATCTAGCAGCAGGGGAGGTGTTGCTGGGCAGGCACAGGGCTTCTTTGTGGAGCTCAGCAGCATACAGGGGTTTGTCATTCAGGATTTGCCCCCGTGGCTGCCCCTGTAATGGGTGTACTGACGCCAGCATGTCTCTCCTGATCCACTCACGTCCCTGTCTGTGCCAGGGGAGCGGGTCTCCTCTCTCCGTGCTGCTGTACGTACAGCCACGCCTCCCCTCTGTCCTCCCTGAAATACAACATGCAACTCAGTTGATATGCAGTGTGGAGCGATTTTTTTTTTTTCTTTATTTTCCCCTACTTGCATCACTTTTGCAGAGCTCAGAGAAATAAGAGCGACAGCTTCTGTTGGCTTCACACTGGTGAAGCCAACAGCCAAGAGGGGGCTTTGCCTGAGGAGCAGTTCTGCCAAGTAAAGTAACACTTTCTAACGCAGCTGATTGAAGCTGAAGAAGACACGAGTGTGTCCTTACACTACTCAAGAGCCTTGACAGCTCTCGAGGATCAGGATGAAGCCAGAAGGAGCAAATGGCAGATTTGAGAGTAGGACCCAAGCATGACCCAATGATTGTGGATGACCCACTTTGCTGCAGCAACTTGTTTATACATACTAAGAAAGAAACACTATTAATTTTTATTCCCCTCTATTTAAAAAAAATAAAATGGTCTGGCAGAGTCAGTATGCAAGGACTGGGCAGGCACACTGCCTGGTTTGTTGGAATGGCTGACAGATTAAATTAAGGTTTAAAAAAAATTTAAATTAGGGAGGGAGAGAGAGAACAAGTGTTTTCTATTGGCAGAGTTCATTCGCAAGTCACTCATTTCTCTTGCTCTTCAGGGAGTGATAGGAGACAATTAGCTAATTGGTTTGGGGAGGTGACCTGTCAGTGACTCAAGGAGGAAATGTCTCCTGGGCTATCTGACATAAAGAATATATTTTCAGCCCGTTGTGACAGCTGCAAGCACCCCCCATTAAAATCAAGGATGTAATGGCTGTAATAACGGCAAGCTTGGAATCCATCACGGCGAGGGAAAAGCAATGAAAAACCTGATAACACGCACTAAATTGCAGCCAGAGCTGATATGCTATGTTGTCAGGTTGAAATATTTCTAAATTATCTTATCATTAGCACTGTGTAAGCACCCAAAGCCTTTCTGAGGTTGAAATGTGTCCTCAATTACCTTTGTAATTCCTTAGTTCTGCAGCTCATCTGCCTTCAGAGCCGGGTACCTGCGTGTCTTCGTGATGGAGCCAATGATTGTGTGTGAAGTTGGGAGGACTTGATATCTAGGATTTTAGCCCAAGCCTTTGGAAAGAGGGTTGCTGAATTTGCTAAGAGGTTGTGGATTTCTCACATTTTTCTTCGAGTTCTCAGGACCTGTTCTCAGAGTTGAAGGAATGGCCTCTTGTGTTGGGAGGCATTTGGGGTAGGACCTGGGCTGAGATCTTTGAAATATCCCCTTCAACCTTCTGCCCCTAATTTTGTGTGTTTTGGCGAAAGCAGTAGGCTGGGGGGAAGCAATGAGAAGGAAGAAGTTTAGCCGAGAAGGCAGCGTTGCCCTCATGCCCTCAGACTCGTGCCTGCGCATCCCCTCGAGCGATCTCACTGATGTAGCAAAACCCAAAATACTGAAGTGAGCATGTTACAGAGAGACAGCAGTCATGAGATAATAAGATGAAGAAAAGCAGGAAGTCTCCTTCAGCCCAAGTGATGTAATTTTTCCACAAACAAGACTTCATTTATGTGAACGTTTCAAAGAAGAAAAGAATAAGAAAAGCAGAAATGCAAGTAGGGCAACTGCAGCTTTTAGCTGCCAGCGGTTGGAAGGAGTAGCAGGTCCCAGGCTGGTGCAAGGAGGTACCTGGTTTTCCTTAGGGAGGTGATTGGTCCTTTCTAAATATCAGATGCCTGAAAATTATTATTTTTATTATCATCATCATTATTAAGGTTTTGGGAATTTTGGCTCGCAAAGCAAGTTTCCATCCCTTCCCACAGTCCAGCCATTCACTCTTACTTCCTTGTGCTGTGCTTTATGCTCGTATGAGACTGGTACAACATTTGTGCAGGAGGAATGGCTTTGCTCGTGTTGGTGGGTCTGAGTTTCCCTGCTGACAGGGACAAGGATCAGCCCTGGGGACGGGTTCAGCAGAAAGTGGAGATCCAGTGAATAAGCACACCCCGTCTGGGAGGCTCCTGGCACAACCTCCCCAACCCTGCTCTGCAAATCCCTATGGGAAAATATGCTGCCGGGTCTCCTGCGTGACTGCGCAGGACTTGGTGGGGGATCCGGAAGCACTGGGTCAGTCCAACACCTGTTTGGCCTGATGAGTTTAGGCCAACAGTGTTTATGTGATGAATTAGGAAGGGTGATGTTTTCCATCTTGGTGGTGTGTCTGTGTTGATGTCAGATGGTTTCACTGCAGCACAAACAGGAGACGGTTGCTATTTTAATCACTGCTACACAAGACTTTCTCGTAAAGGTCATAAAATCAAAATAAGCCTTGATGGACTGACCCATCATTAGTGGTAAAACCAGCTATGCACCACTCAGGCATGTCCCCCAGTAGGGCAACAGGATGTAGGCATGGTTTACTCACGCAAAAAAACCCCGACATTTTTCAAATCCATTTATTTTTTATTTGTGTTGCAGAAATTGTCTAAAAAACCTAGTTTACTTCCTTTCTCCTGAAGTATCAAACCTTGTTGAAGTATATGGACAGCTCATGTTTACCCCTCTGACTCCCTGGTGTTCATCCCTGAAGATTATGAGAAGGAGCGGGAGAGCTGCACTGTGCTGATCTCACAGGGAATGGATTCGTGTTGAGAGGGAAATAGGGGCAAATGAAATAATTACGGTCACATCAAGCAATTAAAAGGGGGGGTTTATCAGCATCCAGAAGAGCTTATTGCTCAGCCACCACTTTATCTCTTCATGCAAGCAGTGTTGGAGGCTGTGATTTGAATACCAAAAGGGTGAAGCTCTGATTTAGCTAACGACCTCATGCAATGTTTGGGGTTGAAAATCCCTAAATTTTCTTAAGGGCTGATTTTCTAAAAAAGTTTTGTCTTCAAGCCCTGAAGCCAGGTACCTTGCCTGGTACCTGGGCCTGGAAGAGAGGCTTGCCTTGAGGAGCTGTGCATCAGGACTTATGTGTTAACCCAGATGAAGGGCTGAGATCTCAATTATATTAACAGACTGAGGTGGGAAGTTCTGGATAAATCATTTTTTGGGATCAGAAAAATTTTAAATTATTTTTTAAAAATTTAAAAGCTTTGCTTTTCCTTACCCAAGAGGAAAATTCAGTGGAAGCAAAGAATAAAAACTCCTTTCTGGCCAGACCTGGATTCCATCTCCCTGGATTCAGGGCACCTGAGGTATGGGGAGCTCCCCATAGGGATCCCTCTCAACTTTGTTGATCACTGTGGTTAGTAGGGGACCCTCTGCCTGATTTTGGCAAGGGTAGGATGGAGTTCTTACATTTGTCTTTGGCTGTTTCCCTGAGGCTGGCTCTCGTCTGCTCCAAGAGATCTAACATTGGTCCAGGCTGTTTGCTGGGAGGTGTTTACTGAAATCTCTGCATCAGGAGGTTTCTATACATACCTCACTCTGGGCTCACTGCAAACATCCTGCCAGGAAGAGGAAACATTTCCTCTGCCCCAGGATAACCTGCCTTCCTATAGCAAGAGAATTGATGTTTCCTGATGGAGCATATGGATGTGGAAGAGGAGCCTGCACGTGCTCCTGCTGTGCCCCAAGGGTCACTTCTAACACTGGCCAGAGTCAGTGGGATAGCTTCACGTGCTGAATGGCATTTGGAGTAGGACTTGCAAGAGGATACTCCCTGGAGCAGTTTTCCAGGTGCCGGAGGTAGCTCGGGGCAGTTGATTCCTCCCGTGCAGCAGCTGTGAGTGCAATGGAGGTCCATGCTGGCATCCAAGGATTGGAGCTGGACGTGGAGGGAAAGCTGCTGAGTGTCATGCCCTAGAAACAAATACTCAAAAACAGGGAAAACGGAAAGAAAGAAGTGAGGCAGAGAGGAAGACTCCAGGAAATGAGGTGATTTTTTGTTGTTTTGTGCTCTTTTTTTTAAATAAAACATCCAAGAAAAGATTTCCTGCTGCATGAAATTGACAACACAGGAGGGGAAGCTTTTCCTAAATATAACAAGTGCTGTCTGGCCTCACTAGACAGCTCCTCCACAGGGACCCTCGGGTTTGATAGGAGGATGGATCAGCCGGTTCCCAAGGACACATCCACTGCAGCCCTCTCCTTCTCATTCAATGGCAATGGATTGAAACAAAGCAGAAGTGGCTCTTTCTCTCCCCTCCTTTCTCTCAGCACCAAAAATACCTGAAGTCTATTATGGAAGGCAATGGGAATGGAGGAAGGGAGGCGTTGGCAAAAGAGAAGGGCTGGGAGAAACCCATGCACATGCTTGGCAAGAGGTGAGAAATAAAGAGGATGAGATGGGATGTCTCACGGACTCTGAGGGTGTTGTGCATCTGAGAGCAGCATGTGACTCTGCAGGCACCAGTGCTGTGAAGCCGGGTCAGCTGTAGGGCAGCACCTCGAGGAAGGCAACCAGCAGGTGAAATAGTGACATAATTGGGGTTTTGACAACGTTGAGGCTCTACCATGGGAAAGTGGGAGTATGTGGCAGCACCTGGCTATCTGCTTGTCTTACTGCTGCTGCAATCCATCAGCAGAAAGGGGAGCAAGGTGAGATCTGGGTGCAGAAGTCAAGAATTGAGTTTTTCTTCTTGTCTCTCCCTGCCATGCCTGGTGCTCATCCAAAAGGGCAACTTCTTATAACCGGCCTCTTCATGTCCTCAGAGAGCTGGCAGATAAGAAACACAAAAGGCAAAATAACAGCGGGCAAAGTGCTAAGGATGATTCCCAGCTTCATCTGCTACAGGAGGCATTTCTTGCAAAGGAAAGAAAAACAGTAATAATGATAAAAATTTTGCTGTTAAGTTTCTAAAATACTCATAACAAAAAGGAGAAAATCAAGAGGAGAAGAAAATGACTTGTTTGTCCTTCCTGCTGGGATTGCATGGCACCAGCACCAGGGAAGTCACCACATTTTAATATGTCAGCTTTCTAGGGACACAGTTCCATTGCTGCAGCTCAGCCCCATCTGTGAAGACCCCAGGCTGAGTTTCCAAAATGTCACTTTTTGTGACAACTTTTGTTGCTGTCTCCTGGTTCGGTACAGAGCCAGCCTTTGGATTGCTCTGGCTCAACACAGCAGCCAAAAGGCTCCCAGAGGAAGCCAATGCTTTTACGGAGGAGGAGATTATCCCCTTTTTAATGACGTTAAAATATAGACAAAAAGCTTGGGGAGCATTTGTATCTGATCCATTTCTCACATCGGCCACAGCTGCAGTTAGGGGGTTGCTAAACCCCGCGTGCTGTACGTGTCCTGTGCTGCCTGGATTAGGGGGATGCTCTTCCCACGATCAAGCGATTTCAAAGTTGTAGGGATTTCTACACCTTTCCCTGGGACATGCTTTGGGGATAAAGAAGAGGCTGGAGGGCCTTTGGCCATGACCCAGGCTAGGAGATCCCGGGTGGTCTTTGGGGACACACACCGAGTACTGAGTGTTCAGCATCCCCAAGCCAAAACCTCCCATATCTGAGCAGGGTTTCAGATCTTCCTCAGGAAAACCAAGGGAATTTACCCAGCTGGCAGATGGGAGATTGCTGCTGTCAAGCCACAGCTTTCTTGTATTCAGCACTTATGGCTGAGCCAAGTTGCAGGGAAGTTGTGGCACCTGGAGGAATGCCAAGGGGCTGCAGCTTTCGATGACTGTAGTAGTTCATGCAGCCTCTCTGAGACGTAAATCCAGGAGAGCTTAAAACCAGTGGAGGTTGTTTGTATGTTAACTTGAGTGTCTGAGATGAGGATCCAGCCCTAAATCTGTATTTCTGCTGCAGAGATGGCTTGGGCCAGGCTGAAGCAGGTTTGACTGTTGAAATCACACCTTATTTCGTATAAAACTCACTTCTTCTTCCTGCTATTTCAACCCCTTCATTAAGGCATTGCTGCTCTGTTGCCTTCCCCTCCCCCATCCCAGGATCCAGTGCTCCCCAAGAGCAGTCACGTCCTCCTAGCTTCACTCTAAACTTCTTTAGCTAAATGATTCCTTTCTTGAAAAAGGCAAAAAAAAAAAAAAAAAAAAAAAAAACAATTTCCTTTTTTAAAAAAGGAAAAAAAAAAAAAAAAAAAAAAAGAAAATCAATTTCCTTAAATTTCTTCAAGTTGCATAAAAATATTTGAACGTATGAGAGACTGGGACACGCAGGGAGTGGTTGCTGGACCTGACCTGAGCTAAGCCCAGAAGAGTCTTAGACTGAAAAAAGCCCATCAGTTCTTGCTCATGTGTGGCATCCTAGACAAGCTTTTCACCCAGCCTTGATCAGCAAAGCCACAGGCATTTCATTCATCCTATGAGGTTGTGCATAGGGAACACAAACAGATCCTTCCTGGGATCCGGTTCCTATGTGCTCTTCTTGTATAACCTCGGACGGTTCCCGGATGCTCTGCACGGTGCCACGTGATGAAGTAATAATTGTAATCATTGGTATTTTCATCTGCTTGCCCAAATAACTCCACGACTCCCTGGAGGAGCTTCCCAGCTGCTGTAGGAACCTGCTCAGGGAGCACACAGGGATGCTGAGACATGCAGAGTGGGAAAAGACAGCTTTGTACAATCAGGGTGATGCTGTGAGAGGTCATAGGAGGTGAACAGGGCAATTTTTGCAAGAAATGCATTTGAAATGGAGTTTGTTGCATGTCACAAACACTGGCCGTATGTCTTGCTTCGTAGTCCCAAATGGGATTAGTGTCCCATCCTAGAACCACTCTGCATTTCTATGAGCCTACAGATGGCAAAATCTCTTTCACGACATAAGAATTGCCCCCAAAGCCAGGAACATGGATTCCTGGAGCTACTTGTGCCCACTGGGCCAAGCATAAAGCAGTCTTATGCCCCCCCCAGCACCCCAAAACACATCAGGTTTTACAGCCAATGCAAGCTAGGGTTTTCTCAGCCAGAGATGAGGTTCAGGGTTTGGTTCTGAATCAGCCATGCTGGGTTGATGCAGTGATGTTCAGCTTTCCCACCGCTGCTTGGAAATGCATTGGGAATCCAAGGGGGTAGTTAAATCACGGAAGCAATTTACTGGAGGCCTTTTCCACGCAGCTCTGAGATGGCTGATGGTAAATACAAGAATATCAATATTGCGGAGCGGCCACAGGGTTGGAAGTCAGTGACACAGCAAGCGTGAGGCATTTTAATGCTGTGGAGGAGAGGAGGGAGGGATGAGGAGCCAAAGACATGCTGTTTGCAGGTAGCAACATGCTAACGAGCAAATGTCATTTGCCTCATCAGCTCCTGAGGCAAATCACAGTGTGCAGAGGGTTTCAAAGCTCTGTGCCATCATGGAGGGGATGGCATCTCTGCAGAGACTCCAGGAGCACGAGTGCCCCAGGCTGCACAACAGCACCCTGGTGAACCTGGTGCTACCTCTCCCTTTTAGGAAAGCATCTCTGTGGCACCTTAATTTCGGTAAATTAAGGCAGGAGCAACTGCTGAGAGTTGAAAGCCTGGCTCTAGGTGTCCAACAGGTCCATGCACTGCTGTCATAGCTCCTTTGGAGATGTCCCACTGTGGCCAGCAGGCAGCCTGCCAGCAGCAGGGCGATGAGGTGCTTCAAGCGGTTCTGCCTTTAAGCAAGAGCTAAGAGCCAGGTCTGGGAGGGTGCAGGGTGGTGGGGCTGTCTGAACTCCCTCCGTTGAGGTAAAAAATGCTGATTGAATTCTTCCCAGAGCACTGTGTGAGTAACAAAAAGCTGGGGAAAGGGTTTTAATCTCACCTGGAACGTCCATGTTCATTCCTGATGAATTTAAGGGAGGGAGCAGTGGCTCCTTGCCTGCCACGAGTGGATGTGCTTGGCTGTCTTTGGCCCCTTGCCACAAGCTGGGTCCTGTACTGGCTATTTATCCCCATTGTTATCCGTTCTTCACATCCAGCTCTGCACAGACAGCCATGGCCTGGGATAATTCAACATTCTCTTTCCCTAATAAAGCAAGAGGTCAAGACCGGATGAGTAATGCAGAAACTTGCCCCTCTGGGGCAATTTGAAAGATTCTCCCTCTTGTAGTAAATCCCTGTGATTCCAGATGCTTTTCTTCCCCATGCAGCTTTCCCTTGTCTTTCTGTAGCTGGGTAGGAGAGCTGAAATAGGGAATTGTCCCAGGTGGATGCAGCTTCACACAGCTGTCTGACACATTGACATCCCACAGCCCATCAGAAGCAGGCACGGGACTGTGCCAGGCAGACCTCAGCAAGTGTGAGTCGCTTCTCCTGATGGAAGACAATACAGGATGAGGCATTAAGATTGCCCTCATTCCTGAGCATGAGCAGGGGAAACAGGTCCCTGGCTGGCCAGTGTGAGCCCAGCCCTGCTAAAAATGAGACTGGGCTTATTCACCTTTCACCCTTGCTGCCCCATCATCCTCTTGGCGTGTCCAGCGTGATAATAAATTCAGATGTGTTAAGTGAAACAGCTGTGAATTTGCAAAGCAGCTGAATTCAGGTGTTTTCCAGCGAAAGCACTGCCCATGGACAAGGCTGAGTTTGCAGGCTCACTGCTTGGAGGGATGGAGGCATTGGGTTTGCACCATCATCTCCAGACATCTCTTGGGAAGCCCAATATCCCACCCTGAGATTCTTTCCGGGGTGGGACATGAAAATAAGTGACACCTGTTTAGTTCTTACAGGCAGGATTTAATCACATTAAATTATTCTGAGTGGATGGGGAAGCGTCCTGTGATCTCCAAGACAAGCAGGTCACCTTTAATTTCCTTTTCCTTCCATCAATAATGCTGGTGGATGGGTGTTTGATTTATTAAGCGCTGAATAACAGGGCTTTCGTGTGTATTGCTGTCAGAGAGATGAATAGGCCCCTTTGAAGGCAGGTTTCAGGGAGGTGGCCGTGACTTTTTGAATATAAATATCTGTAAAGCAACGCAGACCACCCCCTCCTTGGACATCCGTGGTCTTCCAGACTGGATGCGGCTCTCCCCCCTTGCGCCCTGGGCCCTGTAACGTGCTCGGAGTGGCGATCCTCACCGTGCCCTGCTGGGAGGATGATTAATGCCTGCAAAGTGCTTTGAGAACATCAGATTAGCAGGACAGAGCCTCATTATTATATTAGCAATCACCAGATCCTTGGCCTTTTTCACTCTCAGCGCACTTAGAGCCGCATCTAAAAGCCAAATGCTGTTTACTAGCAAACCTCTCTGCGTTTGGATACTTTGGGGAGGGCTTTTTGTGTTGTTCACAGGTTTATTTTTAATGATGCACCTGTGGTTCAGACTCCTCCGGGGTCCCCACAAACCACTGCCCTGCTTTTCATGCAAACAGTGTGCAGATTAAAAATAAAGACCACTGGGTACTCACTGTTATAACTATAGAAACCAAATATTTGCTTCAACTATAAAAGGCAGGAGTGTTTATGAGTACGAGGCAAAAAGGCATTTCCAGCCAAAGTGGAATGTATTTTAGTTCTGCAAACTATTTATAGATAGGCAGCCACTCTAAATTTGAATCTTCCCTTCCGTAAGCAATTTTTTTGTGCCTACTGGGATATATCCTCGTCTGGGGTTTAGCAACGTCACTCCAGGGAGTCAAAACAGTTTGGAGTCACCCTATGAGACATGAGACATGGTGACTTGTTTTGGGGGGTTTCTCTGGCAGTTCTGTGAAGCCACAGAAGTTAGCTTGAAAGATGAGTAAGTATTTCCTTTGTAGATTAAATATTTTGATTTGGAGCTATTGTTTTAACCCTTCCAATTTCAAAGTAAGTGTGACTTTGAACTGAAAAATCCAAACATAGTTATGAAACGCTAAAATTAATTGTTTCTGGAGCTTGGAAGGGAAATTAAAGGATGTTTTTCTCCAACCAAAGAGAAAAAAAATTTTGCAGAATTATTATGAACTAGCAAAACATTTCTTGCCATATCTGTCCTAAGGTTTCAGCTAAAAATCAGCCCTCATCCCTGTGCTTTAGATTTGAGACTGGTGGCGATAGAAGAGAAAGACAGGAGGTGGGGGAAGTGTGCTCGCTGAGCAACCTGAAGACCTGCTGGGAGCAGGGCTGTGTGGTGTTAGATACCTCTTGCCCTTGCCTCGGTGAGCACCAGCATCCAGGAACCTTCTCCTCGTTGGCATCCACAGATACGAAACCCGATGTAAGGGTTGTGTGTGCTTCTCTGAGTCCCCTCGTGACACAACAGGTGCTACAGAGAGCAGCTGTAAGGTGAGGGAGCTTCAGTAAATTTATGTGGAGAGAACCAAGCCCCAGTTAGCAAAGGTGACGAGTGCCTACATTCCTGCTCATCCTAGCCTGTAAAACTCCCTGAGTGATTTCCCTCTTGTCCTTGGTGTTTACACCCTTCAAATATTTGCAGACAGTTGAGTTGCCAAGCCCCTGCTAAGCTGCCGTTAAGCCAAGCTAAACACATGAGCTCAGAAAGTCAGTCTCTCTGACTCCATGATAATAGTTTGCTTTGTTCTTCTCTGAATTTCCTGCCGTTTGTTGATATTTTCCTGGGATCTTGGCACCTGAACCTGATGGTGATACAGGAGGTGCCATCCTAGAAGAAAACCAAGTGATGAATAGGGAATCCAGGTGCCTGTGGCATATGAAGCCAGAAGGAATGCTGAGTTTCATAGGGTCTAGGTGCTTCCTGGTCTTGTTTGACTAAGTGCAGACAGGAGGTGGTCCCAAGGCCCCTTGGCTGAACCCAGGGACCAGCTAATCGAGGCCAGCTGTTAACCCAGCTCCACCCTGTTCACTACTAATACAGGACCAATCTTTGTGGAGGTCAGTGGGTGCCTGTCTCATGGTCCTTTCCTGGGCTTGTCCCTCCCGTCTTCTCCTTAGTGAAGCTATGTGAAACGGAGCTTTGCCAGACTCAAACCCCTCTGAAGACCTGCAGCATCAAGGGGATCTTCAGAGCTTCTCTCCCAACTCGCCTGTGTGTGTATGGGCTGCTTTCTCCCATAGAAAAAAACCCTACTAAGCCTTATCTCTAGACACAATCATACAACTTTTGAGGGCCAGACTGGGCTTGCTGGCAGATCTTCCCAGTCTTCATTCTTCCATGCTCCTGCTGTTATAATCTCTCACTTGATTTTGCTGGCTGTAACAAGGAGACATCCTTGGCTTGATGTCGGACTTTCTTCTATATCCCGGGATGCTAAGGTTATCAGGAGTGCCTGGGCTACACATGGAGCCCACCCTTGCTGTGAAGGACAGCTGGTCTCCAGTGTTTGCTCAGGGTGGAGAACCCAGCAGGGTCTTCGTTGCTCATCCTTGCTTGTGGGAGGGTGAGGAGGCCACGTGTAGACAGGTCAGAGATCCACAATGGGCTTCACTCCTATTTACACAGCTGCAGAAACCACTTGAGCTTGCAAAGGGCATCCGTAGAGTCAACACAAACCATGTGCAGCAGGGCTGCTGCAGCTTGGTGGGGCAGCATCAGGCTGGGCTGGGAGCGCGGGGATGCACGGGACATTCGGGAAGTTCACAGCAAAAGCAAAGCATGAGATCCCCTGCCCATCAGGAGGTGATGTAATAAGGAGTGCCTTCCCTCAGACTCTTGCAGAGCACAGGGAATATCCTTGGAAAAACATATTCTTGGAAACACCCAGCCGAGGAATCTAAGGTATCAGATACCGGTGTAGACTCCCCATCTTTCTTTCCCAAACACAACAGCCTATGCAAGTTGGGGCAGAAAAGCCATGTACTCCATGCATTCTCCAGCACAGCTAGGGAAGTCCCATATTTTGTTGATGTTGATTTCTAAAAATGAAATGCCTCCAAAGGAGTTTGTACATGGGGGCCTGTGCCGGAACACGGTGACTCTTTTATCACCTGTAGGTGCAATCCCTGATCATGGCATGCCTGCGTGCCCTTGCCCACATCTTGGTTTCCTGCTCACTGCTGTGAGCCAGAGATAAGTGCACTGAAATACGGAGGGTTGTACTGGTGGGAGAGACACACCACTGTGTCAGATAAGCAGCAAAATTTAAATTAAGCAGTGCTGGGATGGAGGTGCAGCACCCTAAAGCAGAGGTGAAAACATCTTTCAACTTCACTGTGCACGGACCTGAGCCACCACATCACCAAGCTCAGCCTGCCCTGCCAAAGAATTTGGGGAATAGAGCTGGACCTGTTTTTCCCTGGCAGTTCATGCAAGGCAGTCCTTACAGCTTCTGAGCAAATTGCTCAGAGAAACTCCATGCTCCCTTTGGAAAGTGCCTGTGGTAGTCCACGACCCCAGATTGCTTGAGGGACACCTCTGAAGGCCACACTTGGCTCAGCAGGTCAGGTCCTTCATGAAGGTTGGCCACAAAGAACATTTTCTTCTGGCCTGCCTGGTCCAGACACGGTGTTCCTGTTCCAGGATGGATCCCAGATGTGTGCTAGCATTACAAATACATCTCAAATCCCAGCTGCCAAGTCCTCCACCCCCATCCCAGTCCATCGTCTGGGACGATTAACACATCCTGCAATAAAACCCATCAGTTACTGCTCTTTCCACCCCTCTTTGCTGCAGGTTCAGGTTCCCACGCGCTGTTTTCTACCTCTCTGTTTGCAGAACTGTGCAGGCAGAAAAATTACTCCTCAGCCATCTTATAACTGCACTTTCCACCCCCAAAGTATTTTTGCAGATAGCAATTCAGTCATTTTTTTTGTAATATCCTTCTGAGATTGCATCTTTATTTGACGCTTGGAAAAAGGTGGCACAACAAGGTAAAACTCCTTTCTCCAGGGGTTTTTGACAGATTAATGGCAGCTGCAGCATCGGATCTCACAAACTCCTACCTCCCAACCTTGCATTCAGCCTTCTGCTGCAGTTTATTCTGTTCAGTCCCATTCCGTATATTTCAGCTCATCTAACACCCAGGATATGTGAGCTTTATGAAACTAAGACTAAGCAGAGGTTAATGTGTTGCACGTCTATCTCCAAGGTCCTTCCTCCAGGTCATTTCTTTAGGGGTGAAACATTAGATAGTTTTTAGGTGTCCTCATGAACCTTCCTTTGCTTACTCCCTTAGTATCAAAGTTATTTGGCAGTCCCTTTGCTTGATATAAAGAGCATCGCATGAGAATGAGCCACAAAAAAGCTTTTAAGCTTTAATACACTCCCTAGCAGGAACCTGGTGTGATAGTCAGGGCAATGAGCAGGGCACAGGATGGAGCTCCCAACTCCCCCAGGTCTGAAGGCACCTTGTGGTGACTTTTTGTCATCGCTGCACTTTCCAGGTGCTTTCTTGGTGATGAAAGCAAATGGAGCTTTTGTGTCCTGTCTAATAACCTGAGAGTCCTGTAGAGTCTGAGCACTTTGCAGGCTGCCTTTCTGGGAGGAGAGCAGCTTTATCTTTATGACACTAATGGAAGAACAAGACCTAATGACAGCTAACCCTGCTCGTTTCGGGGCTCGTTAACAGGGCTACTTTTGGTGCAGAGTGGTGCTTGTGCTGTCAGTTTGGCTTTTGCTCAGCAGTGCCCTGCTCCTCTGCATCCCATATGAGATTGAACCAGGGATTTCTGTGGAGCAAATCTAGTGATTCTCTTGCTTGAGAAACACAGGAGCAGGTAAGAGGAGAGTCTGAGTGTAGGTCTGGACACCTTTGACTGGAGGATGGCCAGGATGCACCTTTGCTGCCTCATGAGCAAATCCCACCACGTGTGGGTGCGTTCATCCACCACCCTTCATCGTGTTTCCCATTTAGGTTGTTAGAGGAGGCAACATGGGGAGAAATCAAGGTTTCTTTCCCAAACCCGCGGCTTCAGGGAGGGATGAGCACTGCGTAGGAAGGGGGACCGGGAAGTCTTGTTTCTCTGGCTGTGTCCATGTGGCATATGGGCTGAATGTTTCCTTTGTGGTTTGGTCTGTGAAGGCTTGTGTCTAGCCCTTTGCTCTCGTGCCAGGGAGTCCCGGCACTTCCATCCTGGAGCTGTCTCACTGAGACAAAGGACATCAGTCTGGGCACAACTTCCCCAGCTCTCCCTTTTGCCCTTCTGACGGTTTTGTGTTGGAGTGGAGCATGTTTAAGTGGGTCAACAAAGAGGTCATTTTTCCCAGTGCAAAGTACCCTAATAAATTAACCAGTGAGAATTTTAATAATACATGAAAGGAGAGAGGTTTGCTGCTTTTGGAAAGGCTTTTCAGCTATTGATGGGGTCAACAGCTGGGTCAGCGGCCGTTGGGATTCCAGTGGAGGGAGAGGTGGTGGGCATCATCCTCCACCGATGACCATATCTGTGCCGTCGGGACAAAACAGAGCCACCCCTGTTTCAACCCACTGACACAAGTGTTGTTATTGGTTTTTGAACACACATTATCGGGCAGATGGAGGAGCTGCTATGGTGTGCTGGTGATGTGGAATTAGTACCCACCCTGCTGTCCACTCCTTTGAAGCCTGAGGCACATGGGCTTCAAGCTGGGCTTCCAGCTGGGTTTTCAAAATGAAGAGACTTGTGTGATCAGTCAGGGGAATCAGTAGACTACCTCAGTTGTGTCTGGCTGCAGCCACTTTTAACGGAATCATTTAAATTTAAGGAGAAAAGGCCAATCCACAGAAGCTGCACAAAACAGTCCTGTTGATCTGGTAGATCCTTGGCTGTTGTAAGGTGGTTTTCAGCACCTCAGCTGATTTGCTTTCCTTTGGCTTCCTTGATTTTAAAAAAGTCTTTAAACAAGGCAATGTTACCATGATCCCAGGTTATTTTTCTGCCCCGTCCAGCCAGACTCGTGGGCATTCTTCAGGTCAGCGTCAGAATATTTAATGTTCTCACTGTGCTGTTGGTCAGATGGGAAACAGGAATGACCAGAAACTCTGTAGCATCCCAAATACACAATCGCAAGGGCTTCTATAGACTCTAATTTTTAAAAGAGAATAGTGATGTGACTGTTCTTTAGGAGAAGGTTATCTTTGAATGGGCCAACTTCTCATCCATTTGATCTTCTCATCCATGTTGACTGAACAGTACTACTTTTTACCAAGTGACCTATTATGCACTTGAATTCCCAGAGCCAAATAGACTATTTGAGCTCAGGAATATCTTCCTTGGACTTTGTTTGCTGGCAGAGGACAAAGGCTGGGGCAGACACATGGTTAATCAAGTGCCTCAGCACTATATCGACTGCTGTTCCTGAAGGCCATGATGGACTCTGCCAATGCCCGGTCATCTGTTATTGCCGCACCCATTTAGCCCTGGTCATCTGCCTTTGAGGTGCTACCTTTTGGGGAAGGTTGTTCCTCCTGCCAGGAAGCCAAGGGTTTTCCTTGCTCTCTTCCAGGTTCTTTGGGGGTGGTCTCTGGAGACTGCATCTCCTAAAGCCTTCTGCTGCAACCAAAACTCTCAATGGCCATCTTCCCTTGATTTTTGTAAGGGTTCCCATCACTGAAAGACCATGGAGAAGTTTGAAAATCTGGTATTTTAGGAAAAGATGAGCAGAGCAATGTGAAAAGTTCATGGAGGTCCAGGAAGCAGTGGTCTTCTCGCCTTTCCACCCAAGCATGGAAAAAGAAGACAACAGCTTTCCAGATATGGGGAGAAACAAATTAGGTTAGTCCTGATTAAGGGAGTTACTTCCAATCCAGAAGGTAGAAGACATGTTCAGAAGGGACTCCCTAGGCAGCAATACGTCGATGCCCCGCATCAATCCCGGGCCAAATGGTGGAGCCCACAGGTCTGCTGATGGCAGGCGAGCTGTCGGGTAATGAGCGCAGTCCATACAGCCCCAAGCCTCTGGCAAGTGACATAAAACCTGGCAGATCCCAGGAAGATGTCACCCACAAATGGGGCTCTTCTTCGTGCCATTTTTCAGGGATTAATACTAAGTCTCAGCATTTCCCTAAGTGAAGCAGATCTAATGGCTCCTGTGGGGAGAAGCTGCCGGTGGCACAACGGGTAATGAAACGGTAAATGTTGAAGACAAATTCATCAGACAGGGCAGTCTGGATCACTTGGCAAGCAGAGCACATTTGAAAAAAATATGTTAGAAGACAGCCCAATGCAAAATTGAACATCAAAGGAGAAAGAAATAAGACTGTTCCTACAGAAAGGGGCAGTGAATCACCAAATGCTGGGTTTTCTGGGTTTGGTAGAAAGAAACTGCGTGAGCAGCTCCTGATGTGAGTTGAGGCTGCGGCACAAACAGCTACAGTGACCTTTGATGTCTAAATGAAGGGGTAGGAGGTGCATTTATTTTTCCTTATGTACAACAACAGCCAAATGTGTTAGAGTAGCTGGCTACTAATGTTGATGCCGAAGAGGAAGAAAGAAAACATGACAGTATTGCAGAAATGGTGCTTAACACAGAAATTCTTGGACTGGCAGCTGCTTAGTTTTCTGGAAGAGATGAGAGGTTGGAATAGCCAGGTGATTGTGATATTTTCTCTCTGTGAACATACTAAGGGAGCTCCAGTCTAGTGGAAAAGGGCATCATGAGAGCCCTTTGCAAGATGTCAAACCCACAAAGTGACAGATTGGAAGCAACCCCCTCCTTGTTTTTTCTTTCTGGAGGTGGTGGCTAAATATGAGGACAAATGAACGGTTAATGGGGTCCATATGGGCATAAATGTGCATTTAATTAAAAGCCTGTGCTATAAAAGAAATCAGTTTACAATCATAATAATTCAGGTTGGGAGGGACCTTAGGAGTCCTGAAATGCCTGAATCCGTGATTCTCACAGGTATGAGGAAACTTGGAGAAAATTTCCTTTTGTAGGCACAGGGTTGTTGAACTGGAAGTGTTGTGAGGACTCAACACAGACCCCAACCTAGTGCTGTCACTGATAGATGTTTTGGCTATTGGACACATCTGAAAAGATGTACCTCACTGTAGCAGGCTTGAAACCAGCAATCTGCATATTTTAGCTGGCCACCCTCAACCAGCTGTGCAACAGGTAAGGTCTGGACCCCTGTATGGCGCAGACCAAGGGTTGTCCCCACGTGTACCCTGAATTATCCCCCACTGCTCTCCAACCCATGAGCCCATCTGCCTGAGCACGGTGCCTGTCAGGAGTGCAGTGGGCAGGGCTGCGAGCTGGCAGGGCTGAAGGAGAGCCTCGGGGAGTGTGTGTGTGTGCATGTGCTTTCTGTGAGTGTCTCCTGGAAACCAGTAAACCCCCCAGCAGGTTCCAGAGGGGCCTGACAGAAGGATGAGATAATTAAGTCTCCATGAGTTTCATCCAAAAGGGTGAGCTGAAAGAGGAAAGAAATCATTTTTAGCTAAGGAAAGGCTTTCACACGAGCTTACATGTTATGAAGCACCAGGGAATCCACTCATTAGGGTGCCCTTTCAAGCTGCGGGAATGAACCTGAGGCCCTAAAATCAACTAAACCATGAGAATCCAGCTGACGGGCGAGTGCCATTGGTGCTGATCTCCACGGAGCTGACTTTCTCATAGCAGCTTTTGGCTCCATTTCTCACTCTTGCCCACATTTAATGTGTTTGGCCTCACAGCCTCCTGCCTCTCTGTCTTGCCAAAATGGAAACACCCACGTTTCCCGGAGCAAAGCAAGGGCACCATGTGAGGCCGTGAAGGTTGAGCTGTGCCATGAGGATTGGTGTGAACAGTGCTGCCTCCCTTTCCCCTTTCAAGCCTGGCACATTTGAACATCCATAGAGGGTCACTCCCAAGTCCTTTTAGTGTGGAACGTTGCACAGTGGTCAGTGAGCCAGCATCTAGGCTGGCAAGACTCCCTCCTCCTCCTCCTCCTCCTCCTCATAGTATTTTCCCTGTTAACAGTTTTCATCGCAGACATCCATCATCACACACGGTGGCACTCAGTGTCCTTGGGGGGATTTTGTTTCTGTGACCTTGTTCAGTCTCCAGTTGGGGCCAGCTAAACTTGAATCCTCCTGAGCATCCTTCAGCAAGGTCATTACTCTGTTGTCCCTTTTTGTGTGCCCCGAGCCTGGCTCCTGTTACTTTCCTGTGATATCCTGTCATTCTTGTCTTAGGCGAGAGTGAGTAGGTCATCTCCACCACCTTCTCCCTGCCACTGATGGCTTCTTCAGCATCTCTCCTATCCTGACCGTTTTCCAGACCTGTCCCACTAGTTCCTTGCAGAGAAGCCATTACAGCTCTTTGATCTTCCTTGTTGCCCCCTTTTTGCCAGGAACTGTGGTGTTGGCCGTGCCACCCAGACAGCTACCATGAGGAGGTGCAAAGGGTTGTCTAGCAGACTGTGAGTTCAACGTGAGCCAAATCAGGCTAATTTCTCCCGTTGCAGAGGTTAGTCGAGCTGGAAATGGTTACAGACGATGAGACAGCTCATTAAAGTGGCTGAAAATTAACAAGCCTCAGAGCTTTTCTAAAATTAGAAATCATCCCTGGAAAGGCAAGCCTATCCCAAATATCCTGCTATAAGGCAGGCTCCTTTAGATGACAGGAGAAACATCCTCACACTTTACTATCGGCTTCAGCCCCATATCTCCAGTTCATCATATCAAACCAAATTGGGTGGTGTTTTTTGCTGTGCATAGAGCCTGTTAAGCTCAGAAGAGTCTCAGTATCACCTTGTAAGGCACTTTTTCTGCAGCCTTTAAGCAAAGGAAGTGGCATGCCAAGGGAAGGGGAAAGCATCCCGACATACCTCTCATTCCTGATATCCCATTCTAAGTCCATCCGTATTTCCATCCACCTTCACCTGGGAGACTGAGGGCAGAGCAGTTTAATTATGGGACTCACTGCTAGAGCTCACAAGGGTGTGTATCTCCAGCTGATTAAAACGAAGTCTCAAATTGGCTTTTTCAGATTCTTTTCTTTGTTCAAAAGCGCTGCTTTAAATCAACCTTGCTTTGAAACACAAGCAGTGTTCAGGGTTTGGAAAGAGTTCATTGATAGGGAATAGATGGCGGCCCCTTCCCTGTCTCCTTCTGGGTCTCATGGATGCTCGTGGATGTGGGACAAAAGAAACCCCAAAATGCAATGCCTTGCCTGGAAATTTTCTCTTACCCACACCCAAGCCTGGTGAAAATAAACCTTGTCCTCTCCTGAGCATCTTCCTGGATGTCACAGAGGGCTGGCAAGAGGTGACACAGGGTAGGAGAACAGCCACAACCTCCAGGAGAAGGCAGAGGGGACTTGTGCAGTGCTGTTTTGTGTCATGAAACCCATCCCTGGGCACTCATGGGGTGAGGCACCTGTGCAATGAGCTTTTTGTGAGCAGAGACTGATGTATATTTGCCAAGGAAGCCTGGGGCAGGAACTGTGGCTCCTGCCAGCACAGAGTGGGTGCTTTTGGAGCAGATCCCTGTTCATAGAATCATAGAATGGTTTGGGTTGGAAGGGACCTTACAGATCATCTAGTTCCAACCTCTCTGCCACAGGCAGGGACACCTTCTAGTAGACCAGGTTGCTCTAAGCCCCATCCAACCTGGCCTGGAACACTTCCAGGGATGGGGCATCCACAGCTTCTCTGGGCAATGAGGGTAGGAATTTGAGGTAGCCCAAAGCTAGGGGTGATGGAAGGGAAATTGCTGACAGTGCTGTGGAATTTGTTTTGCTCTTGCAGAGGCCAGAAAGCCAGAAAAACTCAGTTATCAAAATGCTTTGCTCCAAGTCATTTATTCATGCCGCGTTCCCATGTCCAGGCCTGCTTGTGTAATGGCCGGGAAAGCTCTTATCAGAGACTGATACCAGAGTCTCAGGAGGGAAAAAAAATCTCTGAGCAGTTTGCTTTTGCTTCCAGAAACCTAAAGTTGAAAAAGCAAACTAAACTCTGCTCTTGCTGTTGGTGTGCTCACTTGGCATGGGCTGACTTGCTCTGGTGGGTTGGTCAGCCCTTGAGTGCAGGGTTGAGTGTAGTCAGTGGTGGCAGCTGGGTTTTGCAAACAGACCTGGAGAGCACCAGCCCTGGTGTACATCACGTGGAGTACGTATGGCTGAGGTATCACAGTACGTGTGATGAGTGAAACAGCACATCACGGGCTGCTGGGACATCCTGTTTGGTTGCTGCAGCCCCGTGTCCTGTCAGCCTTCAAAGAGGCCACAAGGTACAAACCTGGGTATCCTGTAGATCCCCAGGGAGCCACTGGCTCTGTCTGTCCCACTCAGGCACACCCGCCCACCGCCTGCACCTCCTCTGGGTGCTGCTCCAGTGCCCCACAAAGGATGTGCCACGGCAGGGCGGTGGGAGAGATTTCAGCTAGGAATAACAGAGTGGAATATAGAACAGGGCTGAATAGCAGGAAATAATTGCAGATAACAAAATCCATGCACAGCGGCAGGAATGCAGTGGAGGCTCTGCACGGGGACCATTTGCCAGCTCTGAGGCAAGAGCTGGGCTCCAGGTTCTTCCTGTGAACCCCTCGCTTTCCCAGCACCTTCCCACTTGCAAAGGCGCTGTGCAACTTTCAGGAGAAGGAATTACCCAGAAAAGGTTGCTTTAGTCGATGAGAGTTGAAAAATGCCCGTGCTGCCCATTCCCATGCTAAATGCTGCAGGTGGATGTCTGATGGGTGGCTGCACTGGTCCCACAGCGGGACTCAGAGTCTGAGTGGTCTCATCAGGTCTCCACGTGACAAATTCAACACTTCTCACTGGGAGTGGACTTGATTATGGAAGAGTGATTTAGATTTGGAGATAACTGAGGTCAGAAGAGACCTTTGGAGGTCTCTAAACCAACCTCCCACTCAAGGTGGGGCTAACTTGAAGCTAGGGCCAGCTCTGGAGGTAAGTCTTGTTACTCCTGGTCTTGCCCAGGCAGGTTCTGAATATCTCCAAAGATGGACATCACCCCATCTGGGTTTTTTTGTTCTACCCCTCATTGTGAAGTCTTTTCCTAGCATTTAATGAGACTTTACCATTGCATCTCATGCTATCCTCATGCTTCTCCCAGTCAAGTTTGGGTCCATCCTGTCTACGCTCTCCAGACAGGAGCACTCCTGGGCCTCCCAGGGTTTCCCGTGTCCTTCTTTCTCAGACAGTCACAGCTTGTCTGGGGGTGTAAGTACAGCCTCACTATTTGGTATTTGGTTTTTCCATCCCATCCTTAATCAGGCGCTCCAGCATCCCACCAGAAATGCTGTCACTGCCCTCACATCCCAGAGAGAAATCTTTATTTTCCTAAGATTGACCATGCAGCACAAGGCTACCGAAATCTTTCCAACCGGAGAACTCCCGTAAAATAAATGCAAAGGGAAATGTTTTCCACATTGTGTCACTGCTGTGTTGCTCATCCCACTCACAGAGGGCGGAGGTGGGGAGCGGGTCCTCCAGCTCCCACCAGTGTGCCTGTAGCTCCGAGCCATCCCAGACCCTTCCTTCCCTGGCAGCAAACATCTCTGATGGCAGGAGCTGTTTTTGAAGCTTATGGTTTTTTAAATGATCTCACAAATAAAGAGGCTTTAGCCTGTGTTTGTGCCCCACCTCCTTGAAACCCCCTCTCACCCAGGCGTGAATGATGCTCGGTGCAGGACGTCTCCTGCTGGCTCTGCTGCCCTTGGGTGGATGTCACATGCAGTGATTCCGCGTGTGCTCTGAAGCCTAATTACACCTCCAAGAGTGGGAAAAAAAATCCCACTGGATTGAAGGAGGGAAGGTCAGTTTGACAGCCTGAGATATGCACTGGGTTGGGGGTTTTTTTGCATCACCTTCCCTCTATTCCTCAGCAAGGAAGAGCCTCTTTGTACCCCGGCGAGGTTTCCTGTGCCCCGCAGGGTGTTGCAGCTGCAGCGTGGCGTTATTAGCGCTGCCAATCACGGCTCCCCCAAAGCGGTGCTGATAATGAACCCACCGTGAACTCGGCCGCGGCTGGAGCGTGATTAGCAGGGAGCAGCCTCCATCCCTTTGAAGGGTGCGAGGAGCGGGGTTGGGACCTGTCTGTTCCCAGCATAATGTGGAAGGGTGCCGTGAGCGGGCGGTTGGCAAGGAGAACCACGGGGGGATCTGGAAGGGCGGGAGTGGGGCTCAGGGAGCTCCTGTTTGCTCTGGGGCTTGGGGATATTGGGGCTGTGGGAGGGCAATCAGCCAGCAGAAACATTACCTGCACAGACAGAGAGGGCTTCCTTGCTGCTTACAAATCTACTTCCAAGCCACATTTCCTTTGAGTTAGCGCTAGCACAGGGAGGGGAGAGGTGTTCTTGCATGAATAATAAAACCAGCATCCTCCTGTCCATCAGACGAGATAAAAAGCCCCCAGGGACACAGAGGAAGACAACATTATTATACAGGTCACCAGTAGGTTATTCTACAACCATCCCATATGGGGCTTCACTCGCCGATGCTGGTAGCACCAGCCTCAATAGGGGACCATGTTCCTCCTACGGAGGCTGTGGGGAGGGGTGGGCAGGACAGGATCCGCCCCAGTGCCACCTTACACAGCCCAACAGCTGTAATTGTTGCAGATGGCAAAAACAGTAGCACCGCTGAAGGACCCAAGCCACCCAAAACATGCTTTCAGCATGCCCCCCTTCATCTCTAGCTCCCTTTCCCAGGGGTGATCTTGCCAGAATGGCTGAAGTGGTGGCAGCCTGGAGGGGACATCGAGGTGATAGCAGTGACTGGGAAGAACAGTGAGACCTTTCCAGGTGTTGTGGTCCTTCTCACGTGCTCCTGAAGTGTGAACTCCTCTCTGCCACACCAGATGTGCCAGGAGCCAGAGGGAGAACATGCTCGATGGGGTGCAAGACTAATCTGCACTGCAGAGTGAAAAAACTGGGGGCATGTGTGGCTGGCACAGACTCGTGGCTTTCTGTGGATATGGTGGCACCCCCACTGGCAGCTGGTGGCTGCAGGGGCAATGACAGGAGCCATCCTGCACCCAGGGCCTCTCTGGTTCTGGGCAAATCTGGGACACAAGCACCTGCTTGCCCTGCTGTGGGGTTTCCTGCTTGAGTCACTCAGTCCCCAGCTTCATCTTGGTGTGAGAAATTTGCCTGATGTCATGGCTAGGTCGCTCATCCTGCCTGCCACCTTGGATTAGATCCTGTGATTTGTGTCAGATCAGATTTTGGAAGGTTTGTTTCACACTGCTGGTGTGCAGTGCTGGTGGGCATGAAGTTGGTGTCAGGGGGAGAAGGAACAGGAGAGAGAGATTTCCTGGGAAATATACACCTTCTTCTCCTCTTCTCTTCTCTTCTCTTCTCTTCTCTTCTCTTCTCTTCTCTTCTCTTCTCTTCTCTTCTCTTCTCTTCTCTTCTCTTCTCTTCTCTTCTCCCTATATATGCTCTAAGGATGTGGTGGTAAAAATATTAGCGTGTCAGATTAGAGAGATGTGCCTCAGGAGTTGATCCTAATTGAAAGAACTTCCCTTTCAAGTCAAATCTAAGAGTGTCTGACTGTTTCAAACTCCTCACTTGGGAGCTAAGATAATACAGGGTGGGCCACTCCTATAGGCCCCACCAAGAGCCATCTCTCCATGTTGTCACTATTTGATTCTTTCTCAGGATTGTGGCACTTGTCAAGTTCCCCAGGGATGGATACCTGGCTTTACTGACATTTAAATTATTATTTTCCTCACCTCTTTTCTTTTTTTCTGAAACAGCATATAAGCTGGATCTCTGTGTTCACTTTGCAGAGAACAGGGGAGCAGAGAGGAAGGTGCTGTCTGCATGTCCCTCACTATAACCATGATTAATAAAGCCTCTCTCTGGGCTGTCAGTTAAAGCATTTGGATTATTAGGCACTCGGCAACCCCAGATTCTCGGAGCTCTCTGCCCTGATGCTACCAGCTCTGTCACAGCACTGTGCCATCAGGACAGCCACAGGGGATGTGAGGGACCTCACTCTTGGAGTGGTGGAGTGGTATCTCCTACCATCCTTGATGGTATCTCAGTTGCTCAGGAGCAGCCTCCTCTTTGGTTCAGCTCTTCTGGTTCCTCACCCAGCAGAAGGAATGGTTCCCAACCTCTGCCTGAACCCCCCTGAGCATCCTTGCTAAGTACACTCAGCCAGTGAACCCAGCAGCACTACCTCACCTCTGCCAACCCAGCTCTCCATAAAACAACCAGCTCCAGGCAGCATCCAGCTGGAAACAGCTCAGTTCTGTAAACTTTAACTTTGCCACGGCACTATTGAGGTGGAAAGCAATTGAGCAGCAGCCACAGATCTCAGCACCCAGGGTGGATTCACATGGCAATAGGAGCACGATGGGCACTTTTTTTTTTAACAAACCAGTCTTTAAAGAAGTACTTGCCAAGTGTCAAAATATTTTTCAATGACATTAAGGGCCTTTGGCAGCCGTGATTTAACCGTGAAGGAACCTGATGCCGGCAGAGGACCGCACAGCTGGAAATTTGTGCTGCAAAGCACCATTTTATGGCTGTTAAGCTGTTGGCCTCTCAACGTTGTAAAGCTGTTAAACAAACACAGCCCTTGGCTCTCAACATGTGTCAGGGAGGCACAGTGTTTTGGCAGGAGCAGACTGATGGCAACAGGGGCTTCAAAAGAGCTGTGAAGAAATAGAAATAAGCAGAGAAGGAAAATTCAGGTGGAGGATGAGATGCCTGTTGGCCATCACAGCCTCGTGCTGGGAGAAAGTGGTCTTGGAAAGCGGGTGTAGGTTCACATGGAGTTACATCCTCCCCTGGTCTGGCACAAGCTAAGACTGCCATGCACATACGGATCCCATACATCTTACCGCCGGTGGTCAGTAGACCCTTAAATCACTCTCTTGCAGGAAGGTGATATCCTAGGGAAGCCTAAACATGGAAGATTTGGAGGGTGTTGATAGCTTTGAATGGGGAAATAGGTGTCCCAGGAGGATGGGCCACATGCTGCAAGCTACATATCCTTTGCTGCATATAAGTGACATGTTGAAGCAAGCTGTGTTAGTGCCAAGAGATGCTCCAAGGCAGCCACAGCCTGGCAAACACAAGCTGAGCCCTGGTCCCAATAAAGGCACAGCAAATCCACAGGGAAGAAGTAAAATACATTTGCTGAGCCCGGTGCTCAAAAATCCAGAGAAAATGTCCACAAAAATAAGGAGGTTCCTGCCTATTTCTTTACCGTTTACTTTCATTCTCTTCTAGTTATCATTGCTTATTCCTCTGGCTTGGAAGCTGATCTTAGGAGGCAGCAACAGCTGGTCCTGCTGTGGGGAAGTGTGGTGGGAGACGCCTCCAGCTGTGCTGCCTGCAGCCACCTGTCCAGGACAGGCACTCCAGAGACTGCTGCCATGAGCTCTTTTTCTGGGTCAGAAGCTGTGTTAGAAGAACACCAGTGACTCCTTATCATCATCAGGAGGGCACCATGCAGAGGTGGACAGGGTGGTCTTCCCAGGCTTGTGGGGCTCCTGCCCTGTCCAGTGGTCCCACTCCCATGATACTCCAGCTCCTGAAGCCTTCCAAGAAGCTTTGTGCCAGCGAGACCCATTCTTTCGCAACCAGCCTGCTAAAGCTTATCCAAAACCACCAGACGGTGTGTGTTATACTGTTTTCTCTGCCAGATCTTGACTGTGTGGTGCTTTCCATTGCTACCAGACAGACCAAAGAGAACTGGAGGAGTTGTGGTTCTCACATTGGTGATAAAAAGAGAAGTTGTGGTAGCATCATTTGTCTTGCTTGCAGCAGTTCCTCCTGTTTTTTCCACGAAAACTCTAAATTCTGGAGTCTAGTTTCTGTACTTTGTAGGTTTTGTAATGGAATGTCTCAGCCATGAAGGGGGGCTGCAAGGCTGGATTCCAAATGGTTGGAAAGCAACAAGCTAAGCAGCAAGAACTGGTGCTGCATGTCTGCATTCAGGTGCTGGTTCCTGTGGTTGCACAACTCCATCTTCTTGCAGCCCCCTCACTAATGCGTGCCCATGTCTTAGTCCTGCCAGGTGGCTGTAAAGAAGTGACTCAGTGTTAACAGGAAGAAGCTAACGGGACATTTACCACCTAGAACTAGAAAAAAAATGTTCATGAGTTTGTTTCCCAATGCTTTGGGTGATCCGTTTTGAGGAGATGGACTGGCAAATTATTGCTGCTGCCTGGTGAAATTGTTTTTTTCCCTCCCTGATGGACACAGCTCCACTGTGACTATTTTGTCACTCAAAAGCAGCCATTTTGATGAGAAGTGGGTGAGATTAAGCCAAAATCTGCCAGCCTTGCACGTCCTCTTGCTAAGCAATTTGCTGCTTCACTGCCTTTGGAAGATTGCACTGAAGTTGCTTTCCCGGCACCAGGAGCCGTTTTGAGAATTAGTGCAAAACTAATTTGATTACAAATCTCAAAGACACCAACAAAAGCTATTTTTAATCTTTTGAGAAGTAAGGTCTGAATCAGACTGTTCAGGGAAAACATCATAGGAGTTTCTTACCCCTATTTCAGCCGTGAAATTCTCAAAAACTGTGGAATCCTGGTGCCTTTGGCTGGCTGAGATCTAGCACATGCCCATCACCAATATGCAAAGCCTGTGGTCAGCACTCGGGGAGCATCATGAGGGACCCAGCACACTGCTCGCCTTGCTGCCTCTCTTGGGTTACTAAAGGTGTTTGTGGCTGTTGGTTCTTCCTTCTTAGAAATATCGTGTACTTCCTCATAACCCAATCTCTTGTAATCATCAGAACTCCAAAACTGGTTATATATAAAAATATAACTAAGGTAAATCTCGTTCAAAAAGCGCCACTGTCCAGAGCCGGGGCAGGATGGTGGGGATGGTGGGGATCACATCCCCTCCCTTGGCATCCTCTGGTGCAAACTGAGGTCTGGGTCAGGTAATGCAGGAGCACCGGTCATAATTCACATCATGCTTATCCACATGCACCTCTCAAACCTTTGCTGCCTTTAAAGACAGCCTGAACGAGCTGTTCTAAGGACTCCGCTTAGATGTAATCCTTCCCTTTCTTAGGCCATGGGAGCTGAGGCCTCTGCAAGGGAGCATAGTTCTGCAAAAGGGAGCAGCTCGAGCTGGTCCCTCACCCTGTGCATCCCTCATGCAGGTGCCGTGATCCTCACGCAGAGCACACCCCAAAAAAACACACCACCCACCTCACGGGATGGGGGGGTCACACCTGCACAATTTTCCCTGTAATTTCAATTTCAGCATTTAGCACATTTTCCTTGTGGCTATTCCCCCTCCTGTGGGCTCCCAGCTGTGTCTGGCATGGGGAAGGCAGCAGGGCTGCAGCTCTCAGGGCCAGGGCTGATGGCTGACATTTATTTTGCTGGTCTGCTTCAAACTCCACAACCCCCTGAGTCCATCCCGTGGGTAGTTTGGCCGGGGCCATCAGTGCTTGGAAGCATCGATGATAACCTTTTCCTTTGCTAGGGAGTTACCTATGTGCCAGGGAGCAGAGGATGCTGAAAAACAAATGAAGCTGGGATTCTCCATGGGTCTCCCTGGCATTATTCCTGATATTTTAAAAAACAAACCAGTTCTCCTTTGGTTTTATTAGTCTTTCTATCCTGGCATTTAAACAGAGATGGGATTGGCGTGGTCAGTATCCGCAGACACATCCTATGATGCTCTCAGGGGTTTCTCTGAAGGTTAGGACACCCAGGGTGCTGCATCCGAAGTGCCCCAGCTCCTCCGAGCTGCTGGGAGGCATTTTGGCACTGTGACCCCTGGCAATGCCACTGCACAGATTATCCCACATCACGGGGAGAAGGGCATTTGGGTCCTGGGAGCATGGCTGGGCTGTAGGGTAGGAGCAAGGCTCCTCTGAGCCCCAAGACTGGCATCTTTTGGAGACATCTTATGCTACAATGCTGTTTCAGTATTTAATTCTCCTGGATTTTAGTATCGAACTGAAGAACTGAGCTGAGTCTATGCACTTCTTGCAGGTGTGCCTGAGCAGCGTCCCAGAGCACCCCATGGTAGAGAAGTGTCGCGTCCCTCTGTGTCACCCTGTGCCTAGCAGTGGTTTTTTGCTCTCACAGATTCAGTGGTGGGGTTCATGCTTGTTCTCGTCTTGGTTTCAGGCATGGAAGAAACGCTGGTTCGTCCTGCGCAGCGGTCGGATGAGTGGCGACCCCGACGTCCTGGAGTACTATAAAAATGACCACTCCAAGAAACCTCTACGTGTCATCAACCTCAATTTCTGCGAGCAAGTGGACGCGGGCCTGACCTTCAACAAGAAGGAGCTGCAAGACAGCTACATCTTCGACATCAAGACAAGTGACAGGACCTTCTACCTGGTGGCTGAGACTGAGGACGACATGAACAAATGGGTTCGCAGCATCTGCCAGATCTGTGGCTTCAACCAGTCCGAGGAGAACACAGGTACCATGAGAGACAGGTCCATGACTAAGAGCATCTTAGCTCCTGTCATCCCAATGAGTCCAGCTTCTCATTCAGATCATACCTATAGGAGGAGGGTGCAGCCTGCCACCTGGAGGGGCTGAGGGGGCTGAAGTGGGAAACAGATGAACATATGGGAAACTTTCATGAGGCTTTCCCGTCTTTGACATCTGAAGAGCTGTCTTGGCTACCATGAGAGCCAATCACCTAATTAATTTTTATCCCCCATAGCTGTAGACCTTTCGGTCTCTTACAAGAAGTTGGTGGTGTTTGGGGACTTTTTTAGCTGCAGCCTTTGTCACTGTGACACCAAAATCCCCTTGAGTGTGGTGGGAACCAGCAGTGAAAATGCCCCTCGTTCAGAGGTTTCAATCCCTTGGTGGAGTAGGGGGAGAATCTTTACTGGAGCCATTTTCCTCTCCACTGCAGACAGGCTCTCATGTGAAGGACAGACATACTCCCTGCATCTGCACCCCCATCTCTTCCTGGGACCCTCAGGGAAAGCGCTGGGAGGGGGGAACAAAAACTCCAGGTAGGTCATGTGCAGTGGTGGGACCTATTGTCCGAGTTGTGCCGCACCATCCAAACTCAGTCGCACTTAGGCAAGCCTCTGCATTAAGCACTGGTGAACTTCCTTTGCTTTCCCAGCACCTCGAGGGCACGCCTAAATCCTGAGTGAGATGGGATGGGGGAGTGAGCCTGGGGTGCAGCTCTGCAGTCACCTGCCCATCCCATTACACGTGGTAGCGCCTCTGGGTATCTTTGCTTCATCCCATCCACGGTCCAGTCTCATCCAAGGGACTCCAGGCCTGTGCTCTGCCTACATGGAACTCCCTATAACAACGTCCAGCTTGAATCTGTTTTGGTCCTTCGTGGAGCAGCTGCCATCCGCAGGAGCTGAAACCCTGCCAAGAGCTTGTCAGGCAGGACAGCAAACAAAGCATCGCAGCAGCGCGGATGCGATCTTCACTGACTGACGCATGAAACAGGATGTCACCTTGGCAATGGGTGTACAAGTGGTAGAAAGGATCCTTGGTAATGTCGCCAGCCAGGTCTTTCAGGGAAAGGTCAGGCTAAATAAATTACATACCGTTCCAATGTCAGCAGCGCAGCCCTCGAGGTTCAGCAAAATTGTTCAGGCCCCTTTTTTAAGAGCTGTTTCATTGCAGGATTTTCTATTTTGCGTGCATTCAGCTGGGGGAACTGTTTTTCTTCTCATTTAGTAAAATGAGCTTTCAGCCCAGCGGCAGCAGGATCGATACGGGACTTCAGTGAAATATAAATCTGGGCAGCAAAAGGAAAAACAATCTCCCGCTTCCAAGTACATCTGTCCCAAAGGGCACGCAGGGATCATCAGGCTGCAGAGATCCAAGCACTGTTCCCTGCAGGATCATGGAGTGACATCAGCAAAAGAGGAACAAAAATCCCTATTTGTAACAGAATCACAGCTTGTTAATGCTGTAGGGAAAGTACCCACTTGAAACAGTACCCAGCTGCCAAAGCGTGATTTTCTGAGTAAGCCAAGAAAAAGCCTGCAACGGCGAATGCAGCAGATGTGTCCAGATGCTGCAGCAAAGAGGGAGCATGAATTATTCAGGGCTGGTGCTTCGCTTTGGTCCTTGCTGAAACGGTGACCCCCTACTCACCTTTTCTTCACCATCCCTGCTAAGTAATGGCAAATAAATCATCGGTTTCCCAAAGTGGGTGATGGTCATTTGAAGAACCCATGGTCTGAGGCTGGTCGGAGAAGTTGAGGGATCGTTGGAGCATGGTGGGTGTTGGGACTCTTGTCCATCTTGGCATATATAAGCTCATCACGCATCCTTCGTGAGGTGTCAGCTGGAGGGAGTAATGAAACAGTCGTAGCAATGTGTGTAACTGTGCTGTGCTCCCTCTTCGTCACCTCCTTGAAGTCAAGGATGGATGGATGGGAGAGGATCAAAAGGTTGTGCGAGATTAAGGCAGTTCCTGGGTAGAAACAGAGCTCGAGACACTCGGCATTTCATTCTTGGACCTTCCTCCCCTCACCCTCAAGCTTCTCTGTGCCTTGTGGCCTCTGCCTTGGAGAATGAATGAGTCGGTAATTGGATGAACCAAAAAGGGGAGGAAAAGGTAACCGTCATGGGCAAGAATAGCTCCATGCTAATTGTAGCAATTAATTAACTAAACCTCCTTCTCCCAGCAGACAGGCAGTGTGGTGGAACAAGATCAGAAACTGCCAGGGAAGCCACTGTGCACATTTTTCTGGTTGTACTTGTTCCTGGGTGTGTGACTGCTTTATACTGGCCCAAAAGCCTTGCTGGGTCTGGCCCCACAGCCAGGCTGTTCCCAGCTGGGCTGTGCTCACATCCCAGCTGGGGGAACGCTCCATCACCGGCAAACGCATCTACTACAGCTGCCATCACATACTGAATTACCTCCTCCTCGAAGGGACACCCCACATCAGCTGAGCCCCAGCCACCCGTCACTAGTTTGCTTATAACCCACCTGGTGATGGAGGACAAACTCATTTTAGCTTTTGGGGCAGTTTGGGTAAAAGCCTGTTCCACCAGCTCCCCGTGATGGTAGGGAGAAGGCAGGGTAAAAAGGCTTTTTAGCATGATTTAGTAAGCAAATGGGCAAGCTGGAAGCAGTGATACAAACTGGCTGCAAACCCTCTGCACCAGTGTGGGACCATGCTTAGGTGCTGCCCATGCTCCCAAAAGGCAAAACAATTAAAAGGCAAACAGACTGACACCCTTTGATGCTTCTTTCCATTTGCAGCTCGATGGGAGAGTGTAAATTTTCTGTCACTTGGTTTTCACATTAGTCCTTCATGTCCTGTCTAGACAGGGCGACTCTCAGGATTAAGAAGGAGGCTGGACTTTAGGGCGGTTTAATGTCATGTTATGGCTCACTGCTGGTTTTGCTGATCTCCAGCTGCATTATACATCTGGTTCAGCGGAAGGAAGCTCATTGCAGCCTCAGGGGCCTGAATGTCAGTGAGGTGGTGGGTCCTGCCTGCTGTCCCAAGGAGCAGCCGCTCAGCAAAGCTGCCCCAGTGGCTTTGTTCCCTGCCCCGACCTGAAAATAATTGCAGAGCAGCATGATTACATCTGCCAGGAGAAGGGAAATTAAATTGATTCTAAAGTGTTTACCCAGACTGTGGCAAAGCTCTTTGTTTCTGTTAACACCTATTTACTTTGAGAGCTAATTACTATTTTTGAACAAGCCGAGCCTCACAGGATCCCGGCTCCTCTGCGTGTCTGAGGAAGCCGACCGTGCTCAAGGAAAGTAGATTTGCTCCTGTCCCAGTGCTGCCTTTACGCTGCAGTTTGCACTGCTGCCACCTTGAGTGACTCTGATACAGCGGGGGGAGACCAGCCGGGGAGCCAGGGCCACAGGCTACATGAGAAAGGCCAGCGCGTGGGTATTTCGAACCATCTGCATTTTCCCTGCCCTAGTGGGCAGGCAGCCAGGGCTCAGCTGTGAACTGGATTTTCTCATATGCTTTGTTTGTTGAAGTTAAAAAAAAATACCAAATCCCACTAAACATATCTCATGTGCCATTAACCCTTTCTGAAGCTGCTGCTTCAGCCAAAACCCCTCCTTGTCCCATTCCCAATATGGCAGCCTGTCGTTTAATTTCTCACGAACCAACCTGTCCCCACGCAGTGAGCATGTCCTTGCAGGGGCCCTGTGCAAGGATTAGTTATTTTGAAGGAGTCAATAACCTTATTAACTTTATGTCAATTTACTGTGCCACCCCCAGCACCTTTCTGGAGCTCCTCTTCTACCTCCTCCATGGAAAAGGGGCTCTTTCAGGGGCTTGGGTTCGCGGGTGCTGAGCAAACACAAGTGGGAGTTTAAAAGCTTGTTCATGCACATCATTAATGCCCCTGTGCTAGAGGTTTAACCCAGGCATGGAACCAGGGAAGGGAATATTTGCGGGTAAGTAGATGTCTTTGGTCTGAGCTGAAAGCTCCCTCCACTTGGAGAGGGTGAAGAAGGCGTGGGAAAAGGATGGCACTGGGCTCCTGCCCTGATGGGTTGTGTCTGGCAGCAGTAGCCTCTCCCACCCAGTCCAGGCATGTTGTCCTTTTTTTTTTTTTTTTTTTTNTTTTTCATCTGGGACTTAATTTCTTTTATTTATTTCTCTGCTCTCTGTCAGGGAGTTACTCCAGGGCAGTTGTGAGTTCTCGCTAACTCCCCGCTCCATCTCCAAGGCTTGGCTTTGATATTTTACATCATGACAGGGATCAATCCCCAGCAATCCCAAGGCTTTTGCTGTCTTGCTGAACATAGGTCAGGGCTGAGCATTAAAGTTTGATGGAGATGTGTCTCTCCTTCCTCCTTCAACTCAGACGTGCTCATTCTAGCAGTTTAATGGATCAGCGTCTGGATACCAGTCACCCTCTGCTCACACTGGTGAGATCTGCACCTCATATGCATGGGTCTCTTTGGCTTGGTGCTGCCCCAGACCCTCCACCAGTTGCCCCCTTCCAGTCCATGAGAGCAAATTTGTTGCTCTCACTTGACTTGCTTTGGCTGGGGGTCCAATATGGGCCGCTGGCTGGTTGCTCCCCAGCCTGCTGCCTGCAAGTCTGTGTTATGAGCCCATCTGGCTGCTCTTGCACCTTCTTCACTTCTGTCCCAAAAACGTGTTTGTCCCAGCATCAGGCCAGTGATACCTCCAGCCCCACTGATTCCTTGCAGCCAGGTTTGCCTGGGTGTTTGCCTGGGTGTTTGCCCGGGTGTTTGCCCCACAAAGGGAGCTCAAGATGGACCAGAGAAGAAAACAACACAGATACCCCTGAAGACTTGTTGGGAGGGCAGGAGCTGCCCAAAACTCAGTGAAGAGGCCGCAGGACTAGAGTAAAACCAGGTTTGAACATTGTATACCACCCACCCCTCCCAAACTTTCCCTCGTCACCAATGTTCCCCATCCCTGCATGCAGGAGCAGGGCACCAGGGAGCCCATGCAAGGTGACAGTTCCTGCACTCCTGCCACCACTGCCTCTCCCATAGCCAGGAAGGACCAAAGCAGAGGGGAAATACTATTGACTGCCACAAGACCAGGTACTTCCTTGTTCTTGTGCCTAGCACATGCCTCCTTCCTTCCCTACTTGTGCCCTGGAGGAGTTACAAGCCCAGCGCCCAGCCAGGGAGTGTGCAGAGGCTGAGGAATGTGGGATGAGAAATGGGAGCAAGAAGGGACATGTGGGGGTGTCCTTGTGTCCCTGACAGCACCCAGATGCTGCTGTGTGTTGTTTTGGGATCTGCAGGCAGCACTGCCACCTAAGGGCAACAGAGCAGGCAGCCCCTTGTGGAGCCTTGTGCCCTCAAGTGGGCCACAACTTCATAGAATCATGGAATGGTTTGGGTTGGAGGTGACCTTAAAGATCATCCAGTTCCAACCCCTCGCCATGGACAGGGACACCTTCCAGTAGACCAGGTTGCTCAAAACCCCATCTAACCTGGCCTGGAACACTTCCAGGGATGGGGCATCCACAGCTTCTCTGGGCAACCTGTGCCAGTGCCTCACCACCCTCACAGGAAAGAATTTCTTCCTAATATATAATTTAAACCTTCCCCCTGTCAGTTTAAATTCATTCCCCCTTGTCCCACTTGACTCTTTAGCTTCTGCTGACACAAGCCAGTTGGTCTTGACTCCATCTTTAAGCTCTGGTATGAGTTGTACTTGGATATCAGCTCACACGGAGGTCAGTCTGTCCCCTGGCAGACAGTACAACAAGCAATGAACAAGAGTATGGCTGAGCTGAGCTTGACCCATGGGATGGAGGGGGCATATCTGGTTGGATTCTCTCCAGATATCCCACCTTCCCATGTTTGTTCACCTACCCAAAGATCGAATGTCCCCTGCTCCTTTAGGGACTTGGAGGCAGCCTGTGTTGGGACAGGAATGTGGAGCCTTGAGCCCTGTTCTCTGACCCCATGTCCCACCGTACACACAGATGCAGCCTTTTCCTCAGTGCTCCCGGCAATACTTTCAGCACTCAGCGTAAAGGAGCTCCCTCTTTTAAAACACCTAAGTCACATCTAGATCCACTGGTTGCACACCTCAAGGGCATTTAGATCAGACTCCCCCTCATCCTTTTCTACCGTGTTCTGAGTGTTCCTAGCAAGGGAAACAGCTGTGGCTGCAGATTCACTCTGGAGGACAAATGCAGATGTCGTATCTCGGCCCCAGGTTTGACCTAGCCTCACTGGAATGGATGGGGGAGACCTGGTGGCCCCAACTCACTTTGCACCAGGCTCGTGGTTAAACTTCAGGTGCATACAAGCACCTTCTTGCCCAAGCCACAGTTCATTTCTTAGCCTTCCTGCCACTTTAAATTTGTTCCAAACTTCCCTGACCCTGGTTTTCCTGCTCCACTAACAGCAAGTTATTTTAAGATCTGACACTGTTCAGCTTTTATTTCTGTGTAAACAATACCGGAGATGGAGTGGTATTGGCACAAAGGAGCAGCTTGAGAGCAGTTAACTGCCTGCTGTCTTTTTCCCCCTTTTTTTCCCCCTCCTTCCCTCTGGAGATGAGCTGGTTGAGGTACTGATGAGTCTGCTGAAGAGCAGAGCACCGCTAATGACCTGGAATTTGCTTCCTAGAAAACAGAAACAAGGAGAGGTTCTTGCTGATCTCTATCAGCTGGTGAGGGTGTCCTTGCTGTGATTCCCCTGGCAGTCTGGAGAGGGAACTGAGGCTGCTAAGAGTGAGACATGTGTGGGTGGTTATAGTCTGTCCACTTCTAGGGAGAAAATGGAAAAATATGTCTAAAATGAGGCTAATCATTCGCACCCTGAAGTGCCCATTTCTTTCCCTTGGTTCTCCAGGGAGCTAGGACTGATGAGCTCAGGTGTCCACTTTCTCCTAAAACTCTGCTGAGTCCCACCTGTCTCAGGATTGCTGTCAAGACCTCTGAGATAGCTGGATCTTCCAATGATATCGTTTTCATCATTTCATTTCAGATGAGGATCAACACCTACTATTCTTCCATACTTTATTCCTATTGCTGTACTCTGTTCTTCAGCATGCTGGGTTCCCAGAAACATTGCAGGACCAGAGCCAACCACTGACCACTGTGGTGGTCACTGTCCTTGATACCAAGAGCAGGTTTTCTGCCCATATAGGTGCCAAGAAAAGGACTGAGGAAAGGATGCAGAGGCTTTTAGCAAAGGAAAAGGTGCTAAGGTATCTTCATGAATAGAAAACCAAGCTTCTGGCTTCAGAGAATCTGATGTAATCAAATCTCTGACATTTGCAATGCTTGGATCACCTTTCTTCACAGTTTGGGTTTTGGAAATTTAGGAATTTTTAGGATTTTCTTATTTAGATGTTTTCATTGTGACTGCAGACGTTTTGAAGAGGTAGAACTGAAAATAATCCAGAAGATATGTGAGCCTTGTGTTTGCAAACTCATAATTCTGCCATCCCAGAGAGTCCATCGGAAGATAAGTGTTAGTTGAGCCTCCTTTGACCATACCCAGCACTGATGGGAACTGGCAGAGGATGCAGCTGTTTGTGGGAGCACAAGGTTTATAGGCAAAAAATGCTCTTATCTCGCTGCAAATAATAAAACCATCAACCAGCACAGAAGAAAATTTATGCTCAGCTTTCAAAAAGGACCAAGAGCCAAATACTCCAGCTCTTCTTGACTGTTTCCCAGCTGGCGCCCAGCTCAAGGGTATCCAACTGGCCTCTTCTGAAGATAAATACAGAGCTGGAGGACTGGGGCCTTTGGGGAAAATCCTGCCCTTTCCTGGCCAAAATCCTACTGGGTTAGCTGAGCCGAGGCTGGGATCTGAGCTGGGAGAGAAGGAAGAAATGTGAAGTTCAAGAGGTTTGAGATTTTTTTAGAACTAAAAGCATTGCCCAGCCTTTCCAGCACAGGTTTCCTAGCAGAGATTGACAAGCTGAGTTCATGTCTCAGCCCTGGCCAGGGCTGTCTCCTGGCCTGGCACCCAGAATCAGAAACCCATTTAACATAGTTCTTTGTTTCGTAATTGGCTTTTATGGCTATGAGCCCTGTCAGATGAGCTCTGTTAGTTTAATGGGCACAGAGGAATTTTTAGGGTGACTTACTGACCGTGGAAAAATGAGCGTGGCAGACGGTATCAGCAGTGCATCAAAAAACAAAACCATGCAAAGCCCTTGGAAACAAAAACAGCTGATGGACTTGGAGTGAAGTGACACTGTCTGAGCAGAACTGAGGGAGAGAGGGAGGGAGGGAGGCATTTTTGGGTGTCAGCCAACTGGGAGGAAACTCACAGTCAGATTCGCCTGCATTTATATTTCCCAGAGGAGTCTTGGGACTGTTGTAGCCCATGTGCCCCAGTCTTGTGCTTTGGGATTCACAGAGCTGACATGAATCCATGTCTGCAGAGTTTCTCAGGCATCAGGGCAGGACATGAATCCACAGGTGATGCCCAACACATCGGAACCAAGCTGGGAAACACAATGGACAGAGAACCGCAACGTGCATGTGCAAGCAGGTTGGACAAGGGAAAAAATCGCCTTTGCAAAGGATAATTTTCTGGCAGTTTTTCACAGCGTGACACTTCTTTCCCCCCAAGTAAATGTATTTCCCTATTTCTTTCCTCCATGTTTTTCACATTGTTCCCTCCAAAGCTTTGAGAGGGACCATGGTTTTATATGCCCTGCACGCTGCTTTGTAAAACCTGATAAAAGCCAGGACAGATTTAGACTCTCATTTCCCGGACCCCAATGCCTGTTTGTTTGCTGGTTTGTATTGCTTTATATTTCCAATTAAAACCAAGCCTGAGCAAAGGGAAAGCTTTCTAAAGCCTTTAAAGCCTCCAAGTGAAGGCATATGGAGCAGGGAGGAGACATGAAGCTGTCAATTCCTGTGAACTTTCCATGACACCAGTCAGGGTTTGTTTCCAGACTGATTCTTATTTATGAATGCAGTAGCATTTATTACTGATTTTATCTGTAAAGATAGCATTTCTTCCCTAGATGGTTTCCATGCCTCAGTTATAATTACTGCCCGCTCCTCAAACATACTTTTGCTTTATTTATTGTGGTACAATACCAGAGATGTAATATTGTCAATTACTTAGGGCTGTGGGGTTACACCCGATCCAGGGAAGCCCCCATGAATGCCCTTTCCACATCCCAGCTCCCTCCAGGAAGGCTGAGAGCATCTCTAAGTGTCCATCACAGTGTAGATGTAGCCAAGAAACCTGTCTTTTGCTGTGCCAGGTGCTGCACAAGCACTGAGCAGAAAGGCAGCCTCTGCTTGAAAGGATACATTACTAAGGCATAGTACTGATGTGTTGGTGCATCTTTTCTCCTCTCTGCAGCCATTTGTTGCCAGAGGCAGATCAGCAATGGTACCTGTTCACTCCAAGCTGGGAATGGTCTTTAAAGGGACGCTTGGCCACAGGTCCTGAAAAACCTGTTTAGAAATGAGATCGTTGAGGAAAATTAGATGTTATTTATCTCTTCTGTTCCCTGCTTGCTCACAGTATGCTGCTTCTCTGTGGGATTCAGACATAGAAAGGACTTAGAGTTTCCACCAGGCATCCAAGGATCATCTTTGCTATGTTTCCATGCTTACAATCACTTTAAGCCACAGAGGATGAAGCAAATACTTACAGCTGTGTGGAAAAGAAAGTCCAGCCCCCCAAAAAACCCAACAAAACCCACTAACCTGAGTCTTTATCCCTGGCGATACTCAAAACCTGGGTGGACACAGTCCTGACCTGCTGCAGCTGCCCCTGCACCCCTCTGGGTAAAGAACTTTTTCCTGGTATCCAACCTAAACCTCCCCTGACACAACTTCAGGCCATTCCCTCGAGTCCTGCCACTGATCACCACAGAGAAGAGATCAGTGGATCGGTGTCTTCCCCTCACAACGGAGTTGTAACTGCAGTGAGGTCTCCCCTCAGTCTCCTCCAGGCTGAACAGACCAAGTGACCTCAGCTGCTCCTCACACAGCTGCCCCTCACACAGCTGCCCCTCACACAGCTGCCCCTCACACAGCTGCCCCTCACACAGCTGCCCCTCAAGGTCCTCCAGCTGCCCTATGGTGGGTGGTGAAGCTCTGGCTCATCTCAGCCCTTACTGGGGATGTAGCTTCCTTTCATACTTACTGGGTTGTTGTCACATGCCAAGGAATGTGACTCGTTTGCACCTTTGATTGATTGCCACCCTTTATATCTGTTTATTAAAATGGAAAATAACATTTCACCTCAAAAATTTCATCATGTGCTCTCTCAGTTCCACATGACCTAATCCCATCCTGGCCAGCACAGCTGCTTGTGCCAAGTTTTGGTATGATTACCTTCCATAGTTTCACTGCCAAACTGCCCCTGTGCTTGTACGCTGTTGCTTTTGAAAGTAAACTGGAGTGGAGTGACTCACTGCAATTGCTATTTTATGTTTTTTGTTTCATAACTGACAATGAATCCTCTTTTTGAAGTGTTGGGCAGGTGTCTGGGCACTCACAAACACTTCATCCCCTGTAAAAGCGTAGTGAACGACTGTCGTGCTGCCTGCGGCTCCATCCTCACCTTCATCTCGTGGCTGATCACCCGCCCTGCCAGGCACCACCTTGTTTGACATTGCTGTCTGTGTAAAGCCTCCCCTCAAGCCTGCGTGTGCTCTGCACAGACTAAACCTTGATACAGAGCTTTTACAATGATAATTATTTTTGCTGGCTTGCCATGACGGTTCATATTGCTCTCCAGTGAGTCATGATGAAGTCTTTCAAATACCCACTTGAAATCCATAAATTCTGTGATGAATCTTTCTGCTGCTTGATGGTTGCTTTGATGATTAGTGTTAGGGTCAAAACCTGGTCAACACATGGTCTTCCAAGTGAAAATAAAAAGGGAGCTTATAAAAAAAAGGGAGAGTGACTTTTTACATGGGCAGATAGGGATAGGACAAGGGGGAACAGTTTTAAACTAAAAGAGGAGAGAATTAGATTAGATATTATGAGGAAATTCTTTACTGTGGGAGTGGTGAGGCACTGGCACAGGTTCCCCAGAGAAGCTGTGGATGCCCAGATGGGGCGATGTTTAAGGCCAGGTTGGACGAGGCTCTGAGCAACCTGGTCTAGTGGAAGGTGTCCCTGCCCATGGCAGGCGGTTGGAATTAGGTGATCTCTAAGATCCCTTCCAACCCAAGCCATTCTATGATCCTATGAAAATGCTGCCTTCCTCTCTTGAGATTTGTCTGAAAAAAACCTCCTGATAGAGCAGAAGACTGTTTTTCCCAGAAAGCACTGTGGTATCTCTTCAGTATTTCCTTTTTTTTTTTTTTTTTTTTTTTTTTTTTTTTTTTTTTTGAGTATATCTCAATCCCAGTTTATTGACTGTGGCTCTTCCTCACCCCCATGTTTCTAAGAAAGGGGGTGGATTTTTATTTTCATTTGAAGCTCATTCATGCTTTTACAGCTTTATTACAGTTTTGAAATACTGTTATATCTCCTCTTTGGCATCAACATAACTCCTCCTGAGCATCTGAGATCCTGTTGGTTTTTCTGTGATGCTCCAGAAACTCGCTTCCACCATTTCTTCTACCTCTAAGAAGAACCCAAGAGTACAGACTTGGAAATGCTTTGAGTTTCTTTGGCACGATGCTGGAAGGACCACCCTGTCCTCTGCCTGCCAGTAACATTTTTATGGAGATAAATCCGTGTTGTCCAAGTCCCGGGAAACAGAGCTTTGTGTACTGAAAAATCCACTCGTACCTCAGTGATGAGAACACATGCTACTGGTCTGGTGTCCTGTGGTGCCATCTGAAAGGAAGACCAACCCTCTGTTCACAGAGCTGTGTGACACAGTGGTTTGTTTTACAGATGAAGTGGCTCAAAGAATTAGTACTGCCATGACTGCAAGAATGCCCTCAGCCGTATTAGATAAGTTAAAATATTTGCTTTAATAAGGCTTATAAGAGATGAGGTGACGCACAAATGAGTTTTCCCTGCGGGTGCATTGCTGCATGAGTGATCCCTGTGAAGTTCTCAGCTGTCTCCAGAGCAGCTGGAGTTGGGTGATTGGAGCAGGCTGGCTTCTAGTCTGGTCTGGTCCCCGTAGTCCCTGCATTCCCGTGGTTGTAGCCAAAATCCATTCTGTCCTGGCTTATTCCTCCCATCATCGCTGGAGAGAAATGGATCTAATGCACTGTGCATTTGTCACCGTACCACTTTTCACCCCATAGATGAAGGATGAAGATGGATCTCGCCCAGATCTGTCTCAGCAGCCAGCTACACTGAGTTCAGACATGTGTCACATCAGTAATTAAATCAAAAATAAAATAAATCCCATTCCTGTGAGGGAGGAGGAGTGCTCAGAAGTTGCCTGTATGGAGTCAGAGCAATCTGGGGAAATGCTGTCCTTGCAGCAAGTGGAGCAGGTGACAAGCCCAAAACAAATTCCCTTTCAAAGGCAGTGAAAATTCAGCATCTTCGTTTTCACTCCCTCTGGTATTCATTTTCATACTCTTTCAGTGTCGATTTTGATTCACACCTTTTCATTCTGAATTTGAATGAATTTCAGGAAAAAAACAAGAATTGGCACTTTCACATCTAAAAAGCACATGATTATGATTTTCAGTCGAAGAGGGGCAATCTGCCCCCAAAAAATGATCCGCTCTGATGAGAATGAATTGAAATACCTTGACCTTCTCCCCTTTTACTTAAAATTCACTTTTATCCTCTGAAGGTTTCTTGTAATTTCTGGCTTCAAGCAATCCCTTGGCAAGCTCCTATTTTGATTAAATGGCGTTTTCCAGCTGGAGGATGTCAGAAGATTTTCAGCTGGCCCTAAGCCAAGCGCGAAGCACCGGGCGAGGCACCAGGCAAGAAGATGTGGATTTTGCTCTGGGTGCTGGTTCCAAGTGTGGTGGGTGCAAGGATGGGTGAGCTGCAAGGGGAGTAATGTCATCCGGTGCTTCTGGGTTTCAAGAATGGGCTCACCACACTTTGTGAGCCGGTTTGAGCAAGGAAGAGGAGGGTGAGGAAATGCTGAGTAAGCCCAACCCATGAGCAAGCATCAGAGCAGGGATGGTTTGCTCTGGTCTTTGGATGCCAGTGGATGTTTTGTTCCCGAGTCAGGCGATGAATGCCAAAATCCAAAACTAGCACCGTGAAGGAGATTGTGATAAATCTGCCTTACTTGAGTCTCCTGAGGACCAAGCTCTACCTTATGCTCCATTGCTCCACTAAACCCAGCTCTACTGCTGCTGCATGTTAAAAATAACCACAAAACCAGCCCAAGATTTAGTGCACAGGGTTCAAACAGCAACATCCATGCCGGGAGTTTGCTTTGCTTCTCGGTGCAGAAATATCCAGCGGGGAGAGACTTGCTTGTGCATGACCAGATGTGACGGGGACATGGCGGGTGTCCAGGTGGAAACACTCATGCACAGGGAAAAGAAAAACGAGAACATAAGATGGAGCTGAACTGATGGTGACCAAAGTCCATCAGGATGTTAAGCCCAGTGGGATTCAGGACTCCAGCCCACTCTGCATCTCCTTTAGCCACCCTCAGCTCTTTCTTGGGTTGGTCCCAGAGGGGCACAAGCCATGGTGGATGGGGAATGTCCCCTGGGGACAGGGACACTACTGGAACTGACACTAACACGAAATCGCTTGTGGGAGGAGCTGCCAGCCTCGTGTTTCTGAGTGCAAATACCGCTCCGAAGTATTGCACTGCTTTCAACCCACGCCAGTTCTTGCCTTTGGCACAAGCCGCGCTCCTCACTCCCTGCCAAACCAGTACAGATGTTCTAACACCCACCAGAACCCAGATAATTACAAACAGGATCGAAAGACTGGTCGGAGTTGTTTTCTTTTCATTGCCTGAACTCTCGGCCGTTCTCAAGCGAGATGCTTCCCACTTTCTGACATTGCTTTCAAAGACATTTTTGTGGGACACATTGCTAATAGCCATTTTCTGATTAGGGGAATGCCTAGAAGCCCCAACCAGGATGAGGATCACACCATGCCTGCTGATGTAATGGTTACCACAGAGTGAAACAAGTGCAGGGAAGATGACTGCAGCAGCTGGGGAAACACTTTCATGGGAAATTAGAGCTAGTTTCTAACCAGCAGCTTTTCAGGCACTGCAAAGCTCAGCTCATATTCAAATGGGTTTGGGGAGTGTTTTCAATGGGACAGAACCATGTGATCAGTTGGTGGGCACAGGTCAGAGAATGCTGCAGGTCCTTCACATCCTAGATCCTCATAGGAGACAGTGCTTACCATGGAGAGATTGTGAGCAGCTGAGACAAAGGAAGCGGCAGCATTTCCTGTTGTAACAGAGGGAAGCCAGTAGCAAACACTTTCTTCCTGGTCTGTGCTTGTACAACCCTGAGACACAGGAGTGTGGCCCACGATGAGAATCTTGGTTCTCTCGGGCCAGTTGCAAACAGCCAGGTTTGATTTTAACAGATGAGAACTGATTCAGCATCAATGAAACCAGCTGTCGTATGTGTCTGCCCTGAAGCCACTTAGCATCCGTGGGGAGCAGGACCAAGGAAACCTTCTCAGGCTTCACTCTACATGAGCCACGTCATGTCTTCTCATCTCTTTTCCATCAGGATGTTTTGAGTTCCTCCTGGACATGCAGGTGAATTTTGTCCTTGCATTTGTCATCACAGGTGCTGACTGTTTGGGAAGGAGCTGACCAGCACAAACCCACCGACTCTGGTGGGGTCAGGCTGTCTTCATGGCTCTCCCCTCAATCCCTGATGCAAAATTCCTTGTCCGCCATGCCCAGACATGAAAATTTCCATCTGACATTATTCCAGTTCATTTCTGGTTGCTGTGGAGACCAATTTAAATGAAACTCTAGTATTTTGAAAGAGAATATGAGTCTAAGTCATTTGCCATGCAAGGTCCCATGCTAATAGCATTAGCATATTATTTGATTATGGCGATGTGTAGGGAATAAATTCCAAGTCCTTTTGCTATCATTGCATCTTAAAAGAAGAGGAAGAGAAAAACCTCTGGGCTTTAACTGATACTGAAAACCTTTACTGCATGTGAACTCCTGATTTCTGAATGCATAAAGCTTTGAGGGTCACAGGCATTTTTAACCTCATGGCAATGTGAATAGCTTACTGGAAAGGACCTTTTCTTTCTCTGCTTCCACTGAGCACTGTTAATAGACTGTCTAATGGGCAAGACTCGGGTTTTTAATGGCGGGCAGAGAGATCCAGGATGGCTTTTTGAGCTGTTTGCATTTTTCCTGGAGTGCTGGTGTGGCAGAGCCCATCGAAAGAGCGGCTGGGCAAGGTGCAGTCCTCCCATTGCATACAGAGGTTTTTGCTTCTTGCATTTTGTCCTCTAATATCTTAAGAATGGCATTGCCTTCAGGATTGCTTTGGATGATCCCAGTATGTGGACAGGGTATGCCCATGCCCCAAAATGAAAAAAACCCCAAGAACAAGAAAACAGACAGACAAAAAACCACATGGAAAACCCTTGCAGATAGGCTTATTTTGAGAGATAAGGCTGCAGAGATCAAAAAGGGAAGCTTAGCTTCCAGCGGCAAGAAAAAGAAAAACCAAGTCAGTGTCCACCCCTAAGAGCATGTTTTCTGGAGCTGGACTGACTCTTGCTTGCACTGACTCCTGGGCTGCTTTGTGGCTGGTTCAGAGACACAATATTGCATCCACGAGGGTTAATGACTTCTTTTGTCTCCTCTCTGGATTTTTGCAGGGCTGATGTTACCCTGTCTGAGCATGACAAGCTCTCCTGAAGCTGTGAGAAATGTGCAGCTGTACTGCAGCCACCTGTCCCCATCTTCATCCCTACCCCTGCACAGCTTCCACCTCCCTTTGCTTGTAACTCATCAGCTAAAATACCACCTTTAGAGCGGTAAAAAATAACATTAATCCTGTATAGAGGAGAGAAAAACAGAGTCAAACTCCTGCAGTTAGGTCCCACGCATGAGTGCAAATGCATACATGAGGAAGGGGACTCTGAGAGGAGAAATTTGGGGATGCCCTTTTTTCCCCCAGTGCTACCTTGCTGAGCAATGGTAAAGCAGACCCCTAACAACGCTGCTGTTTTATTGACTCCCCGACAAACTGGGAGTTACAATTTTTCTTCCCCCAAGGTAAGGTGAGATCGAAATAAATTACTTCTGTAAAGAGCCAGGAATGGCAGTTCTTCTATAATACAAAGTGCAAATATTTGGGCCTCTTGTGCGCTCCCTTGAATAGAAATGGTCCTAAATCATGCATAAGTAAAACGGGTTCACATTTTCTCCTAGTGGAAGTTTTTCTCTGCTCTCCCGGAACATTAAAGACCTCCGCTCCCACTGTCTGTAAAAAGGGCTATAAAATTTAAAGCGAGCTGTTAAGAAGCCCTGTCAGGGATTAGATCAGGATTCATTCTTTCTCCTTCTCCATCCCTGCTAAGTGAGGCGTGAACACATGTTTGCTCAGGCAAGGAAAGGTGCCCACATACTGCTTGCAGTGAATGATAAGAGGACGAGGAGAAATTTGTTCAGGACCTAAAAGCAAGTTTTTCCTGGCCTAGGGGAAGTCAGTGGTGCACCAGCTTCTGGAGTTTTTGATGACATGTTGGACCGCAGCACCTGGGTGAGACTGCTCTAGTGTGATTTCCAAGGGAAAACTGGGTTAGGAGGTGCCAAAATCATTAGTCGTCATCATCATCATAAATAGTAATAACCAGTTATAATAACCAATGATAATATCCAATGCAATCCTCCAAAACAGGATGCCAGAGTTTCATGTCACACAGTAAGAGAGCTGGTTTGTTCCTGGGCCATCATGAGTCTGCCTTTGGGAAAAAACCCCTTTTCTCATATAAATGTGTCATCTCTTTCTATTGCTCTTAGTTTTCAACAGCTTCAACCCTGTCCTGCAGCACTGGGCTCCACAGAGTGCTTGTACCTCCCTTGGTAGGTGGTTTGTACCTCCAGACAGACTTGCTAAGGATGCCCCTGGCATCTGCCAGAGTCACATGTGCCACCCACAGACAGAAAGCAGCTAATTCTGCACATCCCCACTGCCTTGTTTTCACCAGCTTACACTTAGCCTGACAAAGGCAAGAATGCCCACCTTGAGACCACTTTGTGTCTTTTACAGTTACACCCCATCATCTTTGTCCTTTCCCTCTGTTCCAGCCTTTTCTTTATTGCATTTACTCAGATGGGTTTTGCATCCCCTCGACAGATTGGTTTTGCAATATCAGAAATGATGGTTCATGAAGCAGAGAGAGGTGAGGTTAGCTCTGTGCAGCAAATGAGGCCCAGCCCAGCCCATGCTGCCACCCTGGGATTGTCCTTCATCCCCAGCTGTAGGTCACTGTCCCACTCCAGGACTCTCAGATAAGAGTGTCCCAGGTGGGATGCTCGAGAGCGCACATAAGCCAGGTTTGTGAGCATCCACATTCATCTGCTTTTCTCTCCAAGCACTGAAGCCCTTATAACAAAAATAAATAGGTGCACACCAGGGATCCCAGTCTGGCCAAATGTTAGACTTCCAAGCACTGACACGAGTGTTGAGCTCCACAATCGAGTGGCAGATTTGCTCTTCAAATGGTAACTGCCATGTCCAGGACATGCTGATATGAAACAGAGATGGGTCACTGTCACCAAGGGGTATTTCCCCAGGCAGGGATGGGATTTGGGGCACGGCCTCATCTTGCAGAAGCAAACCTGTGTTCTCCAGGGAGAAGCGTTGCATTGTTTCTGTTGCTGTCTCTCTCCCTTCTGCCCCTTCGTCCTTCAAAGAATTGATTACTGTTAAAATAAGTGAGATATATAATGCTTTGAGGTCAGGACTTGGTTCCTTTTCCTCTCTTCTCACTCACTCACTCTCCAGCACTGATTTTTTCCCCCTATTTCTTGTGTTTCTCCGAAGCACATGCTCTTACTTTGCCGCTATTTTTCAGTTGTTTCATACAAATGCAAGCACAGGGCTGACACTAATGGAGAAAGACAATGCTATTTATTGTCATCTTTTTCTCACTGTCTCTCCCATAACTCTTTCTTGGGTAATTCTCCCTATCCTGTGTGAGATGCTTAAATAGTTGGGAGATTTCACTGTTCTCCATAGAGTTTTCTAAGGGAACTGGCATAGGCTAAGTATCATTTAGGTGACTGAAATTGTGTAACAGAAACCATGCCCTCAGCCCTCTGCGCAGCAGATCCTTGTCTGTAAAGGGGCGATGCTCCTCTTTCCCCTTGGCCAGTCTATCCTGACCAGTTTCCCAAAGCAAATGGAAATGAGCATCAGAAACTGGAAAGGAAAAGCTCAAGAGCCCCATATCATTGTTGTCTCTGCTCTTCAGCTCCTCTGCAGTGGAGTATGAACCTCTGCCCTGTCCTCACTTTTGGGAAGCTCACCTGCCCCTGCTTGGCATCCAAAACTGAGGCAGTGATAAGAATTGGGGTGCCTGTGTCCATATACACAGCTCTTCATTGTGAAGGAGCGGGGAAATGGTCCAGATCAGATGCCATGTCCCATTGACCTGCTGGAGAGAACCTTTAGTGATCTGCCAAGGCATCCTCAGACTGACAATGGCTTTTCCAAATGCCATCCAACTTGGAGGCGATAGGGAAAGCTCAGTAAATAAGCCTTCCTCGGGTGCCATGCTCATCCTCATGGCATCCCAGGGCCTCTTGGCAGCACTGTGGTGTGTTGACTCATCCACTAGACATGTTGGTTCTCTCCCTGCCAGGAGAAGCATGTGGATGGCTTGTTTTGGTAGGGTTGTTTGTCTTGTTTTAATTATTTCTTGGTATTTGTGCTTGAGGAGAGAGCTGGCAGCAAAAGCGGGGGTGCAGGGAGATTCCCATGGAGAAGGTTCCCCATCTTTTTGCTAATAAATGATGGAACTGCTCCAAAGAGTGAGGAAGACGATGGTGCATGAGCACGGTCTACTCTGTGCCATCCTAGGGATTATTTCTAGTAGATTTCTACTATTCCCTCACTAAAGAAAGTCTCATTTGCCACAAGTTTTCACTGGCACAAAGTCAGCGGTGTGGTCCAAGGCATTTCATGGCCAGAGCAGATCTGAGGAACCCTTGCCTGTGGAGCTCTTGAGCCAGTCCTTGCCAGTTTGGTGTTGGGGATCATGGGAATCTTGTGCCACTCAGGGATGCCAAGCAAGCCTGGCACCTTTGCTGCGGTCATTGACAGGAGCACAGGAATGTATCCAGAGCATCATTTGCAGATACAGGGAGTTGCAGTCCCAGCCTCTGCCTTCAGGCGGGGAAAGCTGACATTGCGGCTCCGGTGGAAAAGGACATTCAGAGCAACAATTTCCAAAGGAGGCTGAGTTATTATTTTTGCTCAGATAAGCCCAGGAACACCGTGTGAAGCTATGTGCACACAGCAAGAGTCGAGTGCTCTGAGCTAGGGAATTCAGAACTGTCAACAAGGAGGGAATTACCGCTTTGGGGGATTGAAAACATTCATAAAAAATTCCTGGCTCCCAGCCTAGTCCATCCCATTGCTGGCTGTGTTCAGTTGTGGATTTTTGCTTTGAGGACGGATTTCCAAGGTTTTTTTCCCATTTTGCTGCAACATATGAATAAAAAGGTATATCTTAACCTGGGCTAGTGAGTTTCAAGCCTTCAGCCAAAGGCCACATCATGGGGTTTTGCAGGGCTGTGCTGGTTTGTCCCCACAGAGCTGCTGGCTTCTTGCAGGGACCAGTGCAACAGCTGTATCCCGAGCCCAGCAAGATGTATGCATGTAAATCGTGCTGCTGACACTGGATTTTAACTTGTGGGCGTCCAACACCGCCTTTTCCAGGCCATGAGAGTCCAATTCCCCAAACTCGGAGGAGGACTGGCCAGGAAACGTGGGGTTAAGATGACATTTCCCACATGGCTCCACTACATAACTTTAACTCTGTCCCCCCTGGGAATGGCAGTAGGAACTGCACAGGATCTTATCCCTCCTTGGCTGTACTTGATGCATTCCCTCAACATAAACTCAAGATACCAACATCAAGCCAAAGGATTAGAGGGTTACGTCTGCGCTGTTAAATGAAGGAGGGCCGTGGGTTTATCCATGGCCCCAAGGTGATTGCCATGAGGGATTGAGAATCATCATTCTTTTTGGCTCGCGGAGAGATTGAGTTGAGTATCTTTGGTCATGATGTGGATGGGACCGATGCCTGCAGACATCCAGATGGGATCTCATGGAGATTATTCACTAAGAGCCCTGCATGGATGTCGGAAAGGAGTGTTTGTCCTCATCGTCTGGGAGCTGGGTGCTGCAGCATGGCCAGTTGAAATGGCTTTAGGATCTCTGGCTCGTATTCATCCTCTATGCCTTACCCTCATGGGGACCTGTCTGCGTTTCAAGTTGATGTGGTATCCTGATTTTTCCCTTAGCGTGTACTAGTCTTCAAATACTATTTTTCTGCCTTGATTTCCTTTCTTGCCTCCTCTTTTGCCCTCCAGCAGGACCCACTGTCAGCGTGTGACCTGGACACATGAGCTGTCCTTTATTCTAGTGCCAAAAACCCCCACAACATAAAAAATCCAGACCAATCTTGGCAGTCTCCTTCCACAGGATTTATCTTCCCAGCCCTTGCAATACCCTCCCAGCCCTGCAAAGCAATCCATCTCTCACCTACTATTACGGAGTTCATCTCACAGACCTAATGGAGTACGTGAGTCCTGAATTGGCTCCCACTAATGCTCTCAGTGGCCGGGTCGCTGTGGGAAGCGAGCTGGGAATTCATTTTGAAAATCAATGAGGATGCCAATAGAGCGGCTTTCCCCGGGGAAGCGACATGCTTTTACCAGGCATTGCCTCCTGCCCCCCTTCATCCCCCATCTTCATTTGTGCGGTCGGAGTAACCGTGGAGTAATTCATCCTGATTTCAATGAGTGCATCTTTTGCGCCGTGCTCCCCGGTTTCCCCAAATCAGACTGATTTTTGGGGAAAGATTAAGGTCTCCTGGCAGTGCAGGATTCACAGGGCTCCCTGAAGTGCTATAAAGTTGCTGTGCCCTGGGGTGTTGCTGGGGACTGTCTCCTCTGCGCAGCCCCATCTCTCCCCTCCGGCTGTGTTAGCACAAATAAATCAGTGTTATTCCTAACTCCTGGGTGTATTTTGCCCTGCCATAACATTTTGATGCAGTGGCAAGTGCAGAGCCTGCAGGGATAGAGTGAGAGGACAGCTCAGGGCTATTGGAGGGACCCCAACGCAGTGCAGTTCATAGTTGTCCCCAGAGGTGACCTCCATGCTGGGATGGGAGCGCAACGCCAACCTGTCATCCTCACCATCCCCAAAGTGTCTTGGCCAAAGCACAATGCCATGGGCAATTCTTGCTGGTGATTCGGGAGGTGGCAGGATGAGGTTCCTGAGAGGCACTTTGGGTGCAGCCCCCCCAGTTTCTGATGGCCTTGCGGGTTTGGGATCTCTCATCCTGGTTGATCTCAAACCACTCGATTTGGAATTTTCGTAGCTCTCAAGACTCCTTTTCCAATGGGGATCATTCTGCACTGCTGTGGGATAAATATTTAATAAGAATGAGGGTCAAGACACTGTTTTGTCCGAGGACACTGAGACAGCCATTTACTCCCACGAAGAGCCCCAAGGGATCTTTAATGCCCATGCAAAAAAGACAGGAATCAGAGTTTTAAGCTGTCATCCCCCACCATTACTGTCAATGTTAAATATCGATCCTTTCTGTGTTTAGCACAAACCAAACAACAGAGTCAAGCTAGGCTCTTTGGCTTTTATTAATGTACTTTTTCTGCACTGGGTGAAGTTTGCAGTAACACCAGGGAAAAAATGTAGCAGCAGTGAATGAGCAGCAGACAGATTGATTTTGTATCTTGACATGATTCAGAAGTTGGTGAAAAATCATGCTGTGTGGAGCTTCTCCTTGTCTGAGCCACGGCAGTGGCTTTGTAGAGAGCTCATTTCTCTGTAGCATAAGGGAGTCAGGCACAAAATTTCTGGTAGGATCTAGAATTTGAGGGAAGAAGTAGAAAAAAAGGGGTTGGTAATCTATAAAAACTGCCTCATCCTTGTGTTGGAGCATGGGTGCCTGAAGTCAAATTTGAACATTGTGCTGGTGAACATCGTCTCAGGGAAACCTGAGAGCAATCCCAAAATTAGTGGTGGCTAGAAAATGCATGGATTTCCCCTTTTTGTTAGGGTTTGGGGTTTTTTTGTGTTTTGTATCAGCACCAAATATATGTAAATCACACTTACTATATAAAGTGTGACTTCAGTGAACCACGGTGAGTGGTTTTCACATGTCAGGAGTGCATGGATGGTTTTCCACGTCATCTTCTGCAACCAGAGATGGATCAGCTTTCCCAAAATATTCTGCAGCATGTGGGTTTTCTGGGTGTTTCGGTTTTGTTTTGGCTTTTTGTTGGTTTTTGGTTGTTTTTTTTTTTTTTAATGGGGATTTACAGCTTGGCTGTAAAAATTCATTTGTGGTTCAAATTCATGAAGCACACTTATGAGAGGGCTGGAGTAGCTGGATGATTATTCCTGGCCTCTGGGATATTCTCCATTGAAATTAATATTTTAAAATCTGTTTCTCCTTGAGCAGGGGGAGTGGGCACTAGGAGTCACGCCTTGGGTCTGCATCCCATTTTATTCACAGAAAACAGCAGCAACTCTCTTGAGGTCACAAAATCAATACAGAATTTGGAAACATGAGAATATTTTTCATCTCTGCTGTCATGATGTCCATCCAGATTCCCACTCTGTTCCTCAGTTAACACCCAAGTGTAAAGGGATAGCAGTGATGCCCTTACAGAGAGGGATGGAGGTGACTTAAATCACATCTCACTGCGGTGTGAAAGCTCCTCTCTTTTAAATCAGGTTTTAACAACCCACTGAGCTCCCCATGAAATAGGCTGACATCCTGCAGACATCCCAGCAAGCCACTAAACGTGTGATAAAATATTATAAAATGATGAAATATGATTTGTGATAGAATATGATCAATATTTATTTCCATACATGGTACCTATAGTTGTCTGTGCTCCGAGTAGAGAAGCCGAGAGCATCACTTGGAGTCGTAAGCAAACCCCGCCGACCTCCATAAATGCCAGGGCGGTTACGTGAGGAAAACCCTGGGAACACAGGATGTGAGGTAGCTACATCTGACGCTCACAGGTGTGTTTCTTCCCTGCACAGACACCCTGAGGAGCATCGCCTCCATGAACCACGCCCCGCGCTCCTCCCCGGCGGAGCTCAGCAGTGCCAGCCACCACCTGCTGCGAGAGCGCAAGTCCTCAGCGCCGTCCCACTCCAGCCAGCCCACCCTGTTCACCTTCGACTCACCTGCCAGCCACCTCCAGAGCACCCTGTCTGCCAGTGCCCCCCAGGACTACCTTTTCCTCCACCAGTGTATGAGCAGAAAGTCAGAAAACTCGAGGTATTGTGTCCCACACACTTGGGGACAGCTGAGGGAGGGCTGGGTGTGAGTGGCTCAACCCATGTCCATCCTTGGAGGTCTGCAAGACCCATCCGGAGAAAGTCCTGAGTTATGGTCTCATCTCATCGTGGTTGGGAGGAGAAGGTCAGAGTGGTGACCTCACAAGCTCCCAGCTTTCCTGGCTTTCTGGGTGGTGTTAAAAACTGGCTGAATGGCCAGACCCAGAGGATGGTGGTCAGTGGCACAAAGTCTGGTTGGAGGCCAGTCACTAGCAGTACCCCAGGGGTCAATACTGGGTCCAGTTCAAAGGGACATGAAGTTGCTGAAGGGACTGGAGCATCTCTCTTAAATGGGAAGGCTGAGAGAGCTGAAACTCTTCGGCTGGCACATGAGAAGGCTCAGGGGGATTTCCCCTGCAAGGAGGGTGCAAAGGGGATGGAGCCAGTCAGTGATGCCCAGTGCCAGGGACCAGAGGCCATGGGCACAAACTTAAACACAGGAGAGCCCATCTGAACATCAGGAAACACTTTTTCACTGTGAGTGTGTCTGAACATTAGCACAGGTTGCCCAGAGAAGTTTAGGAGTCTCCGTCCTTGAAGATGTTCAGAAGCTGTCTGGGCACAGTCCTGAGCAACCAGCTCTAGGTTGCCCTGCTGGAGCAGAGGTTTAGACCAGATGACTTCGGCAGGTCCCTTCCAACCTCAACCACTTGTGATCCTGCACGCAGGGCCCTGATGCCTGCCTTTAACCAGGAAAAGGACAAAGGGATGGGCAGGGTTTGCGCCACTCTGCTGTTCACCCCTTCCGGAGCTCACTGGGCTTCGTGCACGGTGTGGGATTTCAGAGCCAGCCACAGCTCCCCGCCTCCAGACCCAGCCGGTTGCCTTAAATAGCGAGGAGTTTTTTTGACGTGAAGAGTTTTGGCTCGCGGGTGCGGGCGAAGAGGGAGGGAGGGAGAGACAGTCGGAACCCAGCTGGTGTGGAGTGAGAGCAGAGCTCAGGCTGCAGCCTCCGCTGGGCTTTCCTGCTGCAGCTGACTTTCCCTACTCAGAAAACAACAACAGAAAAAGGCTCAAAAAAATTAACTTCAGATGGAGTTAATGGAACAGTGTTTAAAAAAAAACGGCCCTCTCACGTCCCAGCTGTGAGGATACCTAAAAGCCACCCTCTGAGACCCCAAACCGGGCTGGGACCTGGAGGAGAAGGGAGCAAGCACCAATGCTTTGGTGAGCAGAAACAAACTGGCCAGTGGTAGCTTCTGCAACTGGGCCAGAAATAATCATCCGATCAATGCCCAGTGCATGGGGCCAGGCTGCAGGACTGCTGGGAATCCCTCCCCTTTCTCCTCTGGAGCTCTTACTTTACTCATCCATAAAATGAGGGTAATAGTAGCTAATTGGCAGGCAATGTGGAATAATTAACCCATGAGAACTTTCAAGCCCTCAACTGAAAATACCCTGACAGAACCCAAACCACTTCTGGGTGGACCGAGCTCCAGAGGTGGCAGGGATTCATTTGTCTTATCGCAGCATCACTTGTTTTTTCCCCTAAATAAGCCCTATTTCTGAGCGCCATCTCGTGCTGGCTCCATGAAACAGAGTCCCTGTTGTCCCTGCAGAGCACCAACCGCACCAGAGCAGCGTAAACCAGCGTCTCCCAGCTTTTCCCATAGGACTGGCACTTTCCCAGTGATTTGCCGGGACTGGAAACTCCCCCACAACCATTTCATTTTTTCTCACCACAATGGTTGATACAGGGCAGAACTTTCTTCTGTGGGGGGATGTTTATATGGGGCTGGCTGAGCCCTTTCTGGCTGGGAGAGTGTGGTCCCCAAAAGCCTGACCCATGTAAGGGATGAAACAGGGATAAAGCAGGGATAAAACAGGAGGTGAAGTACCTTGAAGGGAATCAGCAGAGGAACAGTGACTAACCTGCAGCTGTTAGAGGTCTGGGATCTCTGTGCCCGTCCCCTGTTCCAGCTAGTGTCCCCAGCCTTGACCGCATATAAATCAAGGAATCATTAGCAAGGCATGGATCTAGTGACCACACTGCCCTGCTCACCCTGGAGGACTCAAGGGCTTTTACAAATCTGAAATTCAGCCCTGAGGTTCATTCCTCCCCCCGTGCACGTCAGGGCTGCAAACCCCAAATCCCAGCTGGGGACTTCTATTACCTCGCTGGTGCTTGTGCTGCAAGAGGGGCAGGATGGTGACGTGGCTGGAGACTTTGAAATAGTCCCCATCAGGAATTTTTCCAGGCCCTCTCAAACACATTTGCGAGACAGAGGTGAGGTGAAGTCTCCCTCCTGTACTGCGGATGGGTGGTCGAGGCACGATGGCAATGCTGACAGATTGGCACTTTGCAGCTGTGCCTTGGGACGTTGTCAACCGGTGTGAAAATTGCCCTTTTGGAGCAATTTATGTCCGGACAAAAGGCTCGTTCTTGCCTATGGCCCTGTCATGGAGCTGGGTGCATGTACCTCTCACCTGTGACAGAGGCATTTTGAAGGTGTTTCAGGTTTAAGTGGCTTGTGGGCATGTTTGGAGAGCTCTTAGGTGTTCTCGTTGCTCTGGGGTTGGGCAGTGTGGGTCAGTAAGGCGACAAACAGGGGGAGCAGAGTTCTCTGCACCCCAGAACCGGCTCTCCCCCCATTTCAGCCCCTTTCTCCCCTCCCTCTGCAGGAGTGCCAGCTTCTCCCAAGCCACAAGGTCTGCCTTCTTCATGCGGAGCGACACGGCGGTCCAGAAGCTCTCGCAGGGCAACGGGCACTGCATGAACGGCGTTGGTGGGCAGCTGCACGGCTTTTACAGCCTGCCAAAACCCAGCCGGCACAACTCGGAGTTCAGGGACAGTGCCTACGACCTCCCACGCTCCTTTGGTTCCTACACCCACCCCAAGTCGAGCCTCACCAGCTCTGAAACTGATAATGAGGAGGTCTACACCTACAAGACTCCCAACAACACCCTATGCAAGGAGTTTGGGGAGCTCTCCACGGACTCCTATGACATCCCTTCCACCCCACTCTCCATCTACCAGATCCCCAGGACATTTACACTGGACAAGAACCACAACGCTCTGGCTGTGGCTGCCAGCGACTCACCCGCTGCACCACCCCCACGGCCCCCAAAACCTGGGCAGACAGAGCCACGGTGGGGCAGCCCACCCCAGCGGCCCCAGCCCGGTGAAAATTTAGGTCTCACCCCCATGGCAGCCACCATTCCCCGGAGAAACACTCTGCCAGCAGTGGAGAACAGCAGACTGCACCGAGGTGAATTTGGGGGTGGGGAGCTGGGGGTGGCTTTGTGCTATCCAGCAGCCTTGGGCAGATCAGTCCCACTGCGTTGTGGTAGGGCTGGGGTGCTGGTGGCATCAGCCAGGGGGTTGAACAGAGAAGCTCTCCCCAGCCAGGATCTGGCCCTGGTTTTTGTAGTCAGGAGGCACGGAGAGACACCCGCAGAGTTCTGCCCGCCAGAGCTGCTCAGCTGGCTCTTGGCTATGTTGTATCTTGAACCAAAACCCTAAACCTGCTTGCTTATGCAGCCCTTCACCAGATTTTGGTGATTTCAGCCATTTTTAGCTTGCCTTCAATGCGTAACGAGGTTTATCAGAACGTACTTCAGCCTGGAGCTGCCTTGGTTTTGCTCACCAAGGTGGGTGAGCAAAACCTTGGTTCTGCACATCGCCTTGGTTTTGCCCATCTCCAAAACCCAACACCCGCAGTGCAGCAGAGCCACCACTGCCATTGGCCGTGGGTGGGCTGTAGGTGAACATGCCCTTTCCAAACCTTGTGTCTAGGATGAGATATTTGCAAAGTAACTGAGAAAAGGTGGCTGGAGAGAAAATACACCGTAAACTATACACACAGCTCTCTGAAATGCTTCTTCCATCTCTTCCTACCTAAATGCCCACACTTAGGCTGAGATCAGACCCATGCCCAGCAGTAGATAGACTGGTCTACGATCTTAGCACCCATCCTCCCCTTACTGGAGGCTGCCAGCCTTTACATTTGCTGAGCAAGCTCTAACAGAGCTCCCCCTTAACCCAGTTTTGTCACCATGATCTGCCTTATCTGACACCTTTACCCCCGGGATTCTGCAGCACTTTGACAGAACAGGGTTAGGTCTGCACGGCATGTGCAGTTGTGCTGATGCTTCATAGAGATGCCAGTTGGGAAGGAGCGTAGCAGAGAGCCTGTGACAAGCTAAAGACCATGTCGTCTCATCAGCATCTCAATCATTTAGAACAGATAACTGCCCTCCCAGTGCCTGGATTTTGTTTTCAGGGACCCCTTTTTATTAGCAGTTTGGTGGGACACGTGCATTTGTGGTTGTGTTGCAGCTTCTTCTTGTGAGACGTACGAGTACCCCCAGCACGGGGGCGGCAGCGCTGTGCAGTCAGTGGAGTCCATGAACGATGGCTACAACTCCTACCTGGTGAGTTGGCCTTGGCGTGGGCCACCCCACTACAGGCACCACTTGCACCTTACAGATTCAGAGAGAGGTTGGTTCTGGGCTGGACCTCACAGCCCAGTTCTGCAGAGCTCAGTCAAAAAGGGGTTTATTAATTGTTTCAGTTAAAACCGTAGTGGCCTGCAGAGAACAGATGGAGTGGCAACCACCTAACCCAGCACCACGTGCAGAGCTTTGCATCCACACAGTGCATCTGCCTGCAGCTTTGGCCCGAAAAAAACCTGCCCAGGAGTTTGACTTCTTCCTGAAAGCCTGGGATGCTGCTGAGCTAGATTTTGACATGTTGCCAGAACAGCCTCTTTTGTGCACTTTCTAAGATTTCCTGAGCTGGAAATGACATTAAAGCAGCCTTTCATATTGCATTTTAGTCATGGACAGAGCCCAGGGAAGAAAGACTTTGCAGGTTAAGCGTGCTTCTTCAGCTCACTCTGATCATGAGAAGATGCTCAGGTCTGGGTGATAAAGACCTTTCTGAAAACTCAGGATGTTGCAATGTCTTGAAAACAAAGGAGGTAGACCCTCTCAGTGCAAACTGATGGCCAAGGAGGGGACAGATCATCCCTTCCCTCTGTGGTTAGATTTCAGAGTGAGTCTCCCCTCAGATGTTGTTTGGTTATGACGAGATGAAGGGTTTGTAGTGGGATGGGGTTGAGCAGTGCCTGATGTTCACCACACATCCTCCCACTTGTCCCCCAGCAGGCCAAGGCAGCGGTGGCCCGCTCCCACAGTACCGACTCAGAGGACAACTACGTCCCCATGAACCCCGGTTCCTCGCCCCTAATCCACGCTGAGAAAGCCAACGACAATGCCCAAAATCTCTACATCCCCATGAGCCCTGGGCCGCATCACTTTGACCTGGTGGGGTTGTCCTCAGCCACCCTTCCTGTGCATAAAGGAGGAGCCATGGCTCAGTGCCACAGACGGCTGAGTGAAATCCAGCCCCCACCAGTCAACCGCAACCTCAAACCCGACCGGAAAGGTAAGAATGGTTGGTTGTGCACAAATCTTTCCAGGAATCCTTCTATTCTCTTAACATTTCAGACTACATCTGTGAAGTTGTGTCCAGTCCTAGCTGGGATGCGCTTTGCTGCTGCCAGTACAGTCAGACCTTCAGATGTCCCCCATCCCCTTCCTCTTTCGGGAGCTCTGTAATGCAAATGTAGCTTTCATGGTGCTTGAACAGCCCGTCTCAAACCCTTCCAGGCCTTTACAGGAGATGCATGTCACAGGCAGGATTTCACCCCCTTGGCCTGCACCCCTCCCTATGCTCCACCCCAAAAGCTCGATGTTGTATTCAGATGACACAAATTTTTCCTCCTGTTTTCTGCCGGCCGGTTCCAGGCAGTTCTTCCTTCAGGGCTTTGCTGACATCCTCCAAATCTCTCCCCAGTCCATTGTCTGACAGGTGGCCAAGGAGATCTTGAGGAGGAAGACTCCCATCTTAAGGATGTCAATGCCTAACCCCATGAACACTCTGTTCAAGGCCTGGGGTTGGAGCGTAGCACTCTTCCACCTAATGAACCATCCAGGATGAGAAGAGCTTTCACGTTACCCTTCAGATGTCCTTTCCCATTCCCTATGGGAAAACACTACATATGGAGGCAGCTCAGGCCTTGCAGAGCCTGGTCTTGTTCCCATCTAATGTGATACCACAGATCTCTAAGGAATGGTTTTGGGGTTTGGGCATTTTTAGCAAATCTCCATTCCCTGGGAGGCACATTCCGCTTTTGGGACTCCCCATCCACTTTGGGGCTGTGGAGCAGAGGGAGAAATTCACTGTTTTCTCGCAGTTCTGGCGTAAATGAGCACAGGGATTTTGGTTCGGAGTATTTGTCATCAGCAGGGAGGGCTGGGGGGCTGATTAGTAGAATGGGAAGTAACCAACCATGGGTTGGAGACACTCTCATGCCAGTCATGGAGGAGCATGTTGCCTCTGATTAAAGGCTTTTCCTCTCCCCAGCAAAGCCATCACCGCTGGACCTGAGGAACAACACTGTCATCGATGAGCTTCCCTTCAAATCGCCAGTCACAAAATCCTGGTCCAGGCCAACGTGAGTAATGGCTGGGGGATGAATTCTTGCTTTGCTCCAACAGCAGCTCTCTGGTCTCGTTCTCACTGGTGCCCACATGTAGCCATGCTGTCACCTCTGCCATGGATTAAACATTCCCCACATCACAGCTGGGGGCAGGAAGACAAATTCATTTAGGTTGGGATTTCACATGAAAGCCCAGCATGTGGATAACAAGCTAATTAAGATCCCTTGAAGACATTTCCTGTTTCTGGGATCTGACAACTTGTGGAAAGCCGTGGCTCTGACCTGGAACCTGTGGTACACCACGATTCATGATGCAGCTGAGTCAGACCAACTCAGCCACACTGGTGGGGGTCATGATTTCACATCCAAGCTATCCCCCCCAAAACCCCACTGTAGTCTCAAAGCACACAGGGTGACTCTCAGGGTCTGACCAAGCTGTGTTTTGATTGCCTTGAAAGCAAAGCCTAGCCTGAAGGAAGTCTGCAAAATTAAACCAAAGCACTTCAGAGCTCTGTCTGCCAGCCAAAAAAAACAGGATTCGCACAATTCCAGCTCTGCTACTAATTCATGGTCTGATGTTGTCCACTAAAAGGCAGAAGCAAAGCTTGGCTGCTATGACTCCTCTAATAAATTGGATTGTGTGGAGACTGACTGCAGGGCATGAGCGCTGTGTGCTGAAATCACTGCGCTGGGAAGCAGCGAGCGGGGTTTGATTGACAAGAGGTCCGACCCTGGAGAAGCTAATGGATTTTTCCCCTATCAGCTAATCATATGACCCTGCTTTACTGAAAGGCAACGAATAGCTTTTTAAGACACGCGCTTTAATGCCAGAAGCTGATTTCATTATTTTGTTCGGTATAATTAGATTTGGCCAATAGAAGGCAAGACAATTCCTCAGAGGATTTGTTTTCCAGCAAAAAATTTGGACAGGGTCCTGTACAGTAAACAAATCCTGTAGCTGTGGTGAGGCTGGAGGTGAGAGGCTTCACCAAGGCTGCCCCTGCATCCTCCACAATTAAATGTTTCCTGTGAGATGGAAAGAGTTCATGGAATCTGATTTGTGTAGATGAGAGCAGGAGAGTTACGGGTACATAGCCAGCAAGGTGTTACTAAAAAATTCTAGAAAGAAAAAATTGAGGAAACCAAACCCAGTGATTTCCAGCCCATGGAAAGGACAGGCTGGAGAACCTCAATGCCACCAGCTCTTCTTCATGCCCAGATTGGAGCACGGCGATGGTTGCAGGCATCAGGAGCTGCCCTCTCCCATCCCTCCTTGGCAAAGGACAGGCTGGACCTGCAGCCATCCATAACACACCAACCCTTGTTCTTGCAGGCAGACCTTCAACGCCGGCTCTCTGCAGTACTGTCGCCCTGTCTCCTCCCAGAGCATCACCAGCACTGACTCGGGAGACAGCGAGGAGAACTACGTGGCGATGGTAAGGGCCCCACAGCTCAGATAGATGGTCCTGGCAGGACAGATGCTCTCCCCAGCTCTGCAGACACATTCCTAGCTCATGACATGGAAGTGCTTAGATAGCACTGTGTGGAGTACATCCTTATGTGCACCCCATAATGCACAAAACAGGGTGTTTCCTTCTGAAAATGACATGTCTCAGTGGAGTTTTAAATGTGTATGAGAGCAGAAGCATGTATCGCCTACTCTGCCAGGAATTAAGAGGGGATAAAAATCTATACGGACTGTCTGGGTGTATTTTCCTAATTAAAGTTGATTTTTTTCAAATTTTTTTTCCCCTAATAGCTGCTGACATCATGTTTCTGTGGAAGCAGGGGCTATCAGAGCAGCAGCAGGGAGCGGCACTGCTTACAGGGAGGGGATTTTGTCTCTCCTGGTGAAGCTACTGACTTGAAGCATATTTTTGAGGCTATGTAACTAATGGGGCAGAGGAAATCTGTGCTCTGTGTAGCGTGGTTGTGATTAGCGAAGATCCCAGAGCTGGCCTGGCCTCGCTGAGGTGTGGTCCCTGGGACATGCTAAAGCCCACGTCTGTTGTTAGGCATGTGAATAAAATCAGCACAAAGGCAGCAGAGCTGCTCTGATACATGAAATCAAGAGCATGAGCTTGAAATATTTGTTAGCACAATATGCAACATTTATAGTATCCCAGCAGTTCTGCACATCCTCGACCCAGAGGCAGGTGAGCAAATACCCAGGCTCTTTTAAAGGTGCCTCCAACATGTTTCATTTCCAGATTTGTGTTAATTTCCTTTTTTCTTTCTTCCTTCCCATTTTAACCCTCATTATCTCTCCTGTCTCTTCCCTGCATTAGCAAAACCCCATTTCTGCTTCTCCTGTTCCTAGTGGTACCAACAGCCCAGCGCCTAAAAAGAGTTCGGGGAGTGTGGATTACCTGGCCCTGGACTTCCAGCCAAGCTCACCAGGGCCACACAGGAAGGTACGGGGGATTTTATAAACTTCTGATTAAAAGTGATGCATTTTTAAGGAGTTTGTGCCACATTGGCAACAGCATGGTCCAAAGCCCCAGGCTATGGTCCCAAGAGTGTCTGATGCTCAGAGGGCTGGAGAACCTCTGCTATGGAGACAGGCTGAGACAGGTGGGATTGTTCAGCCTGGAGAAGAAAAGGCTCCAAGGAGACCTTAGAGCATCTTCCAGTGCCTAAAGGGGCTACAAGAGAGCTGGAGAGGGACATTTGACAAGGGCATGGAGTGACACTACAAGGGGTAATGCTTCAAACTGACAGAGGGCAGGTTTAGATTAGATATTAGAAATAAATTCTTTACTATGAGGGTAGTGAGACACTTGAACAGACTGTCCAAAGAAGCTTTGGCTGCCATATCCCTGGAAGTCTTCAAGGCCACAATGGGGCTTAGAGCAACCTGGTCTAGTGGAAGGTGTCCCTGGCCATGCCATGGTTGAAATGAGAAAATCTTTAAGGTCCCTTCCAACCCAAACCATTCTATGACCCGCTGCTATACTTACTCTAGGTCAGACTCAGTCTCTCTTGTATGTCTGCAGCTTTGCTGGAAGTATCACCAGAAGCATGGATGTGCAGGGTTCAGAGATGCTCATGAGACCACAAATTCAGCTGGAGACTATAGATTGAAAAGCTGTCAGGAGATATCCCAAGAAGTATCAGAATTGGTTCTTTCCTCCTTCAAAACAACAGGTCCTCCAAAACCAGAACTGGATTTTGCACCTGAAAGGTGAAGGACAAGGGTTGTATAAACCTTTGTGGCAACCACTTGTGAGTTGGCCTCACTTTCTCAAACACTGCCTTGTTTCCTAGGCAAAGCATCCCACTGGTTAGGTCCTTTTATTATTTAACAGTTGTCCCTTGATGGTTTCTTTCTGCCCAACAATATTTCTGCAAGTATCACCCATTTAAATTATATCCTGTTCTTGAAAAGTGATTTTAGACCATTAAAAAGCATGACCTGGCTCCAATTACAAGCAGATGGAGGTCCTCTGAAATGCTTGTAGAAGCAGAAAAAACCCTAGGATTCCAAAAGCTATGGTAAAAAGTTTCTCCTTGTCCCTTAACACATCTCTTGGGTGACTCTGCAAACTTATCTGTCGTTTTGGGGATGAAAATGAGCTAGGTGCCAGAGGTGAGTAGAGTCAGCACAGCTAGAGGGGATGGAGCTGGGATTTTTATGTGTATCTCTAAGAGTTCTGGAGTTCTTTACAGGAAAATGAGCAAGATGCCAGGCTGAACTCACAATATCAGCAGTTAGAGAACACAATTACAACCAAACATCCATGTCCCAGAGTTTGTGAGAAGGTAGAGACCCACATGCTGTTTCTGCCCTCCCACTGCACTGCAGTCTCATGCCAGCAAGAGTCAGTGCAGATTGCAATCCTTCATCCAAGTCTCTCTGGGAGGTTAGAGGGAGGGTGATGAGCTGTGGAATCTGCAAGAAAGCAGGAATGGTGCTGGTGGATTTGTGGCACTCACGGTGCTGCTGCGGAAAGGAGCGACGGGGAAGAGCAGGGAGCTGATGAGTGACCAGACGGTGCCCTGTTTCTCCTCCCCACAGCCCTCCACCTCGTCGGTCGCCTCAGACGAGAAGGTTGATTACGTGCAAGTGGACAAGGAGAAGACGCAGGCGCTGCAGAGCACCATGCAGGAGTGGACTGATGTGCGGCAGTCCTCGGAGCCTGCCAAGGGCACGAAGCAGTAGTGCCGGCGGCAGGCGGCGGAACAGGCCAATGTCCTGTTGGTTTTCCCCAGCTGCGGCCCCGCTGGGCTGCCAGATCCGCTTGGGCTGGATTTCTAAGACTTGTCTGTGGAGGGGAGGGGGTGTCATTGGTGTTTTTTTCTCTTAAAACAAAACAAAACTTAATTTCAGGGGAAGACTTGGCGGATACTGTTTGCCAGTGATAAAGACCAACTATGTTCGGTGGCTAGGTTTGTGCTTTAGCTACTGGATGCACTTATCCAGGAACTTTGACTTAGCAATACCAGGTTTCACCCTACACATCTTTTGCTTACAGCTATTAAAGCCACCTTGTATGTGCTAACACTGCATCATCTCTCCCCGTCTTCTTCCATACTGTACCCCAAACCACACCACGCAGGTTTGCAGCATCTCCCATAGGATATCATTCCCCAGCTCTGATTCTCCACTCCTTATGGTTGTCCTCTTCTCTGCCTCTTCCCAGTCCCAAAACTGAGCAAGGACCATTCCTTTTGAAATCACTTTCGTTGTCCCATCTCTTGTAAATAATATGCCCAAAACCTCTGAGGGCTGTTCTCCTCCTGGCTGGACAGCCCCCGTGGTTTTGGCTGGGGTTGTTACCCTTCAGGAGCTTGACGAGCATCCACACCATCCTGAGCGGACTTAGGAGCCCAGGACTTGCCCCATCACACATACACATAAATGCCAGCACATGCTCACATGAGTTTGTTGGGGTGTCTTCTGTTTATATTCTCCATCATCTCTCAAAGTCAGTGGGCAGGAGAGATTGGCTTTGGAAGGGGCTGGAGGGATTGGCTTTGGAAGGTAGAGTTTAAGCACTGACCCACTGCCTATCTGAAACCAATTCCTGTGAATCTGACCCTAAAAACCAAAATTTGCCTTTTGTGGCACCAAAAGAAGCCCATGCAGTGAGAGTCCTACATCGTGGCCATCGTGAGAAGCTCTGTGGTTGAGTATGAGGGGGGCAGGGAGGCTCTGGAGACCCTGTGTATGTGGACTGGCATAAGGATGAGTGACAAGAGGGGAGTGGAAGGCTGCTGCGAGTACTGGGGGAAGGCAGGTGCTTACTGCAGAGGTTGGTCTTGGGTGAGGAAGTCTGGTGGAATGTTTCTTGGAAGAAAGAAGAGGAGTAATTGAAATGTTGGTTGATGGTGAGGTCATAGGCTTGGGAAGAGGCTGGTCAGGAGAGTCAGGGCAAGGCGTTTCAGTTTGAGCTTTAACGTAGCATTGTGGTCGGTTTGTGGAGAGTGCAAAAGGTTGAACTGTTTTCCCCTCACCTTCAGCAATGTTTCTTCACCACAGAAGTGGGGCTTGCTGACATTAATGACCCTAGGCTCTAATTATGGGTGGGAGTCTGCTGTTGTCCCTTGCCAGCATCCTTAACACATCCAGGCTTTGGGATCTCTTCCCAGGCAGCTGCTGAGCACAGAGAGAAGAGAAGGAGGAGAGAGTTTAATGCAGAGATAATAATTCATGATCTCATGAAAACAGGAAGAGCTAATGATTGCCATGGAGCAGCCTGATTGCCAGACAGCAAGCGCTGACACGAATAAACAGGCTGACCGCAAACCAAGAGCCAAATGAAGGAGACATTAGAAAGATTAGGTAATAATATTTATTAAAGAGCTGGAGCTATTCTTTCTGCAGGCCGAACCCCTCCCAGTGCCGTGGGCTCTGTGTTCCACCAACACCACCAGGTTGTATTGATTGTTAATGCTTAAGCATTAACACGTTTGTTTAATCTTGGTCTGAGTTTGGAAAGGGCCAGATGTCACCGACATGGGGACGGGATACCAGTCCCTTAAGGGCTGTGTGCTGCTGTGTGCTGGTAAAATAATCTTGAACTTCCATCACCATTTTGTATTTTCTTCTCGCATGCCATGAAAGGGAATGATGTTAATGGAAAAGCTCTGACAACCCTGCTAAGACACTGAAGTGCTGGACTTTTACAGAAACAGTGAAGCAAATATCCTAATGTTCATGCTAAAAATAATAATTACTAGAAGGGAAAAATCCCCAGAGCCCCAAAGGGGAAGATTTAGCACAGTCAGATGCTTCCTGAATGTCAGGGGTTGTGTTACAGCCTGCAAGGGCCATTGCCCCCTGCTGGGGGCTTGCACACTTGCCTGGTGAGATGACAAAATGAAGACTAGAATGCAGTACTTCATATTTCTATTGCCCCTTTCATCTCTTCATCTCAGGGGAGACTAAACATTGGCCTGATCCAGAGCCCACTGAAGTGTGCATTCACCCAGCTGGGAGAGAGCTCCCCATCCCCACCAAAAAGAAGCTGTTTTTTCCTTATTTCTTCCTCTAAGCTGTCAGTTTTAGTGGCTCAAGAAAGAACACAGTGTGTTTGAATGCAATTTGCTGAGTGGGTGCCCTGTGCTTCTGCACTGGGACTAGCTGCATCCAGTGCCCACTCCCACATTTAATCCAAGGTGTTAATTAAGACTGGAAAAGCCTTTTGTGGTACTGGAGAAACTAGTCCTTTTTCTCCACTGTTGACAAATACCTTTGTTCATGGGGCAAGCACTGGCATGGGATAGCTCTTTTCCCAGGCTCAGACACTGTGTTTTGGTAATTGGCTCTCATGAGCATCCCCACTAACTGGTCCATTGCATTTGGCAGACCAAGGACCAAAACAACCCAAAAGTAGCTACTTAACAGCTGCTGGTTGCTGCCCCCTCTCTGCTTTGCAGTGAAGTCTCTGTTTTCACCGAAACAGATACATCCCTCTATCTTTTCCCCTGCAAAGCACCACCAAACTAAGGAGAAGCCCACAGACTCTGTGCCATATAGACATAACTGTATCAACCCCTCCTGAAAGCATCAAGTAATCAATGGCTTCGGTGGAAATAGTCACCCATGACGATTGCCGAGCTGATTACAGCAGTCCCTGGTGATTAATGTTTGTGCAGTATTTAGTCTTAAACCATACTGAAAAGCAGCTGCTTTAATTACACGGACTGCCAAGAACTTTGTCCTGAAGGCATTGAGTTTATCACATCCACTTTATACTTGAATTCTCAAGTATGACAGACTCCTTTGTTAGAAATAGTTATTTAAGGAAACTGAGAACACTGCAAATTATTCATTTTAATTGCAATTAAACTGGCTTGAGCCTTCACATGAGAGCGTGCTCTACAGCTCTATGGTTCGATTTAGAAAAGGGATGTGCTTGCGTGTGTGTGTGCACATGGAGAAGGGTTGTCTGTGGGACAAGCATCATGACCTCAATATTTAGTTTTATGAAGCACTAGGTCCATGGCTCAAAGCTTTCCCCAAGCTTGAAAATGACTAAGCGGGTGGTTTTAAAGGCAAAAGTCTCCAAAAGTGTGTATCCCTTGCTGTGAGTGTGCAAATGCTGCTCACCGTTCCTCTCTCTGGTGAGATGTGTGAGCTGCCTTGGAGCTCATTTGCTCTGAACTGGCATTTGAGTATTCAGTGGGAAATACATTTCCAGCTCTAAATGGGTGCCAGGCTTAGGTTTAGTCTCAAGTTGGCAGAAGAAAATAATGTGTGAGCGCAGACTGTGCCAGGGCAAAGCTGAGAGTCTGGCAGATAGGGCCAAATGCAGAGTCGGAACCAAAAGGTAGGGAAGGCTTGACTTGTCTGGGGGCTAACTGGGATGGATTTGAACTCTGGGCCACCAGCCACTGGCAAGGGTGAGATGTGGGAGAACATGAGGTTGGGACGAGAGAAGGCAGGGGAGTTTGCCAGTGAGGTTTGGGTCTTGGTCTTCACCATGTGCTCCTTTGGCCTGAGTCTCGAGTCAGATATGCAGAGATTTGTGGGTTGTGGAATGCTCATTAAAATCATGCACTGGTGGGAGGGGAGCTTCCACCACTCTCGGGCATTTCACCCTCAAGGGGGTCACTCTGCCTGACAATGTGAGGCCTGTGCTGTGGCATTCAAGGATCCTTGGTCCATTCACCCAGCTCTGAGCTGGGCCGGAGAAAACCTACAAGAAATGTGTGGGGACCAGGAAGTGCTGGGAGACACCTTGCTGAGGGGCTCCCGTGAGCTGTTCATGGGGCAGCAGTGCCATGGTCACACAGTGAGGTGCCATCTTCATCCCTGGAGCTTTTCAAGACCAGTCTAGGTCAACCCCATAGCTGACCCTGCTTGGAGCATCTCTTCCACACTGAGACCCTGTACTGCCGGGGTTGAGTGGAGACTCCTCCATGTGAGGGAAGGGGCTCAGGGGGTTGCTTAGAGCCCTGTAACATGCAAAACAGGGAGAGGGCCACTTCTCTGGCCCTGAAGCCAAGTGGCAAGGCACACAGCTCAACCCCTAAGGCCATACTCCGCAGTGGGAGGACTTAATCCATACTGGGCCATCCCTTGAACCTGGGAGAGGGCTGGCTTGCCCAGCACAAGTCATCCAGGACACAGACACACAGTTCTAGCTACTGGAAGACAGCTTGAACCTGTAAATTTGTTAGGCTGGATCCAGAGCTCTCAGCAGCCCCATGCCACCTCCACACCCTGGCATACCAGGAAGGGTTGGCTTGTTTTGGCTGTCCAATGATCATGGCTCCTTTGGGGGGAGGAGGGGTACAGCCATGTCCAGGTCTTATGGAAGATGTTAAAATAGTTCCCAGGTCCTGTCTGATCTTTCTGGCCTAGGAGGCAAGTGAAAGGATGGTTTTCTCAAGTCGTGTTTGCATTGCGTTAGTGTTTTCCCACCTGGTGATGTAGAAGTTCCATTCCATGTAAAAGCTGACACCCGCACTGTGTGTCCCATTGAAGGCATCTCTGGATGAGATGGATGCAGCGGGGCTGTGATTATGGAGAAGCCCTAGTTGTAACAGGAAGGGGGAAGAGCAAAGCCTGACCCTGGCACCAGCCAGAGAACACGCATGGCCATCAAAGAGCCATCAAGAAAATCAAAGGGACCAGTCCAGCATCAAATCACAAGGGCCAATAAACCCATTTAGGGCCTCTGATGAGTCTGAGTGCCTCTCTTCTCTGCCCACCCTTCCCACATGCACACAATGATCTTGCAGCTGTTAATGAGGCTCTTGCAGGTCGAGACGTGCACCTTTCGATCATGATTTCTCCTTGGCCTGGAGCAGTTCATCCCTCCATCAGCCTGTCCTTGGTGTCTCATCATTGTAGTCACAATTTCATCTCCTTGTTCACAACTCCTAGTGTTGTACTGTTGATCAGGTTGCTGATTTAGTGTCTACTCTTGGGAAAAGTTGATATGTAGCAACGTGTCACAATACAGCTGTCCCCTTCCAGCCCACGGCCAGCTGGTCCTGGCACGTGGTGTTCAAGTTTTAACACCAGCCAGTAACATCTGAAACAGAAGCTGGGCCTCATGGCTCCATCTCTTTAGCTAAAAAAGCTTCTCAACAGACTTGCTCCCAGTCAGCAGGCTCTTCATTTTTGATGTAGCCCATTGCTAACACATAACGGGTTCATTTGTAGGCCAGTGGGTTCACTATATGGGAGAGGTTTGCCCCAAGACCAGGAGATAAGAAACCATCATTTTTATTGTCATTCTCTGGGTGACACCACACTGTGTCTTCATGTGGGACGAGAGGGTTCGTGTGAACTCTGTATCCTGCTTTTTCTCCGGCTTGTAAAATGAAGGTTTTTAGTACTTATTTCCCCACCTCACAACTGTGTCATGAGGTGTAATTAATTGACATCTAATAATGCAAAGAGCTGTTTTGAGTCTGCAGGCAATGGCTGGGCAGCATGTGGTGCTACCCTGTTGTCATGCCCAGCATCATACACAGCACTACACATCCCGCTCTGCAAAACTCATTAAAAACCCCTTCATCCTTAATTACCAAGGTGAAAAAAAACTTGGCAGGATTTTCTCCTGCGTGAGGGGGGTGGGGGAAATGCCATTTGCACAGTTTTCAGCGTTCTGCTGCCACGTTGGCCCTGAAAATACCACGGGGTTTTTTGAGAGCAGTTTGGACATAGTGGTTGAACCATGTTGCAGAGAGGGGAAGGGAGCAGGACCCTGGGCTCCACGGGGAGCCTGTCGATGAATCCCGTAGGGTTAGGACCAAACCTTTAGAGTAGTTATATCCCACTCAACCCAGCCCTTGGCAAAGTCAACATGTCCCCACGGACTTTGGGCAGCATTGTGTGGGATCAGACCCAGTCAGATTAGGGTAGTTTTCTCCATTTGTTTCTTAACCTGCTGCGAGGAGGGGTCGGAGCCCCGGCTGTGAAGCTGTTGCATCAGCAGCCGATTCGCAGGGATGTTTTGTGTGTTTCAAAGCCTATGACTGTTCTTAAAGAGGAGTATTTTTAATTTTTTGATTTCCATTTGTAGAAGGAAGGACAAGAGTAATCTGTGGCAAACTGTACAGTATGTGTCTTCTTGTGGTGTCACTGTTTGAATGGTTATTAAGTTTTCAAATCACTGTGGACAGCTAATCACTTAAGTTATTAATTTATTCTTTGGGGGGTTGTTGTTTGTTTTTTTTTTTTAAAGTAATTTGAAACAATTATTTATCCTGTAAATCGGTCTTGAGTGAAGCCTAGATAATACTTTTTTTGCTGTTAATAAACATGGTACATGCCTGACGTGAAGGTGATCTCATTTTTAAGTACTGTATATGCAATGGAAAAGCAACAGGAAAATAAAAGAATGATAATAAAAAGACATCTCTCCCTGGTGATTCCCAGCATGGATTCAGAGCAGGGAAAGAAAGGGGAAACTAATAAGCAGATCAAGTTTGATTATGTAGCACCTTTAAAGCTTTCAGAGCATCTTCTCAGCACGTTGCCAAGTGTCTCCTACAGCTTCAAATGTCCTGTATGGGTAACAAGGGCCTTTAGGATGTAGCTACGGTTTTTCCTGATACCAGAACCCAAGCCATGTATTTTTCAGCTGCTAAACTGAATTTCATACCCCATATCTGCTCTGCTGCGTGCAAGGCAAGGACAAATGCCGCCTTCCTCACCCATCAGCAGCTCAGCACCTGTGAGCCTCAGTTCAGGACACCAAATCACCCAGAGGGCCTCAGCACAAGGACAAATCTTTTTCTCCAGAGTTAAAAGTTCAGCCCTCCCTTTAAGACTTTTTTTATTTTTAAAAAAACCACAACTGGGAAAATACACCTCCCTAAGCACAGCTCCTGTAACACCTCTTTTAGACAAGAGTAGCATCATCTCACATCTGCAGCGCACATGGAATCCCAGACCAAGAGCTGAGGACTCCCCTCTGGGCTCTCCTTGACCAGAGGCATGTGTGACAGACAAAATGAGCCATACTGCTACACATATTATAGCAAATACTTTATCAGCATGCCATGTGCAACAATTACTGGCATTACTAACACTAGTATCAATATCGTATATACTACAACTGGTGTAGCATAGATAGTAATACACCATACTCATACTGCACTAGACTGCTGTAAGGCCTTTAATATGGTCCCTGATAACATTCTTACCTCTGAATTGGAGAGATTGATGAATGGATGAATGGATGGATAGACTGACCATTAGATGAATTAGGAATTGGCTGGATGGCCACATTAGAAGAGCTACAGTCAATGACTCAGTGTCCAAACCAGCAATGAGTTAGTGTTCCTCAAAGATCCGCACTGGGACTGATACTATTTAATATCTTCATCAAAGACATAGTAGGATTGGCTGAGTCCAAAAGGGAAGTCCAATGCTAATAATTACAGGAGATTAACAGGGACTAAACCAGTCAACCTCCTTACACCACTGACACTCTCCAGGCTGCCATCCATGCTGAGAACTGCATGCTGTTTGCCTCTGCTCATCTCAGAAAATCTTGGGGAAAAAAAACAAGGCATGTCCAGGAAAGAGCTTAGCTATGATACAGCCTCTCCACTTTCCATGTTGGTTTGATTATCTGCCTTCATTATTTAGATTTAGATCTCATCAAGTTAAAGAGAGTCTCCTACAAAAGCACCTTACGGCAAATGGCACAGAAAATGCCTTCAGGTGATACTCCAGAATAAAGAAAGGAGTTAGCATGACAGCAACAGGAAAACTTTTGGCAACCTCTTTGAACGAGAAATAAATAGAAGTCTATTCATAAAACCAGGATACACTGTACTTTCTGTGACACTTCAGCTTTGGGTCCTCATTTATTTCCTCTTAGCACTTGACTTAAAAACAACAAACGCACTCCACTGCTCATCTACAAGGCTCCACTATTAGTATTGTGATCTTCTTCTGGAGGACACAGCTCTGCGCTGGGGTTCCCATTCCAGCTCTGCCTGATCCCCTCTTCCAAGCCACCACTCCGCAGGACTGCCCCACATCCTTGAGGCTGGATGCATCAGCTTCCTCATCTCTTTTTTGAGCCATCAGCCCAATCTCTATGAGTCCCGCAATAAGACACTAAGTCTCTATGTTGGATTTATTAATTTCCTTTATTTATATATAGGAAAGGCAATAAAAGAATATGATAGTATACACCAGATATTTGACCCCAAGTGTCCTCTCTAGCAGACTTTCTGCTCGCATTATCCGTAGCAATGTCTGTGCTTTGCCTTTTCCTCCAGAGCAACACAATATTCCTACCCCAATACCCCATGGTCAGGATTAGGCCCTGCACTTAGGACCTAAGGCACAAGTCTCTGCCACTTGAGCTAGAGAAATCTCTACTACGGGTGTGAGGGAGGAGCAGGCAGGGGACAACAGCTGGGGAGGGACATGGGAGGAAGCTGGGGTCCTGTAGATGTGCTGCCCGGGGCTTGAGTTGGCCATCTGCCATCAAAATCAGCCCCTGTCCCATTACTGATTTATATAATACATTGGTTTACATAGTATATATTGATATTGGGTTGATATAACATATCTGGTTGGGCTACTCACCTTGCAAATCAGCATTAAAAAAAAAAATAGATTGTGAGTTGAGGGGGGCTCTGTCATCTGCTGCTCAGTTCAGGGTATCCCAAGGCAAAGCCCAAATTTTAAAGGGTAGATCCAGCCCAGAAAGCCATCAAGTGACAGCAGCAGAAAGAGACTAATTGAGTCCTAAAGACACATCTGGAAAAACAGCTGTGTGTCTGGGCCTGCCGTGCACACTAACAGCATCCAGAGGTCGTCAGTAATGCAATGGGTCTTCACTGGAGCCCACAGACCCCAATTGGATCAGGTCAGTCTCTCTTGGCTGAAGGGGTTTATGCCCCTCAGTCTCTTTTGGGTGTCTGGCAATGCAGCATAAAACCCCTCTGGTTGACCTGCCACTGCTCGCTGTTACCAAGCAGTCTTACAAGTTCACTGCCTCACAGACGAGCATTGCTACATTTTGGCATTTTCAGACTTTTTTCTAACTTCAGAGTTTGTCATGGTGGGTTCCCAAACCACATTAAAAAGAAATGTAACAACTGAGCAGAGGTCCCCCCAGAACCAACTTAGCGCCATGGGAAGGGCTGCAGATGGGATGTGCATGGGACATCTCCATCCCTGGGGCCCCGCTGGGTCCGTCTTCCTCCCCGTGCCTGTCCCCGTCGCCTCCCCAGGCTGGTGGCGTGGCTCACAGCAGGCAAGACATGGCTATGCTGAAGCAAAAGGACACTTCTCCGAGCTGTCGGCAGCTGCCCATCTCTGCGCTAGCTTAGGTACATTAAGGCATGAAGACCGAGTGCATAGGAAGCAGCGAGACCCTCCAGGCGCCTCCAAATCAGCCCCTGAGACCTTTTCCATTTAAATGTTTCTCAAATCCTCCTCCGAGATGCTCACCGTCATCGGGGTGAGGAAGAGGAGCCTCTGGCTTCAGGTTGGCCCCATGGACATTGCCCATCCGGTTTAAGCCGTTGGCTAAAAGACGAGTCCGTGGAAGGAGCCGGATCCGCCCCCACCCGCTGCTGGGCTGCAGCCCCCAGACGAGCTGTCATCGTCCTTGTCCCTGTCCAAGTCTCTCCACCACAGCGGGGATTTCGGCAAGGCGGAAATATAGGCGGCTCTGTTCCTCGCTTCTTTTTCCTGCTCCTGGGAGAAGGAAGGGGGAAAAATAGCACAAGGATATCAGCAGACAAAGAACTCATGTGAGGGGATGCTCCCACCACCCCTGAGGAGCCAGGAGCCTGTAAGGTTCCCCCGGGGAGCTTCCTTCAAATTAAACTGGGGCGTGAAGACCATGTGCTCTAGAGCTCAGCAGGAGAGATGCAGCAAAGCATTGCAGCTCTCCAGGGATCAAACCCAGCCCTCCCATGTCACCTGTGGGACAGGAGGGACCCCTCGAATCCCCTCACATGCAGCTCATATAAGACACTGCTGTTTGGAAAGGGTTCAACTCCATCAGCTGAATGAAATCTGTTCTAGTTTGTATTCCCAGCTCACCCATCTGCCCAGGGAAGCTGTGGATGCCCCACCCCTGGAAATGTTCAAGGCCAGGTTGGATGGGGCTTTGAGCAACCTGGTCTAGTGGAAAGGGTCCCTTCCCATGGCAGAGGGGTCGGAACGAGATGGTCTGTAAGTCCCTTCGAACCTAAACCATTCTATGATTCTATGATGAGAAGAGAAGGAGGAAAAAAAAAAGACCTGGCTTGTAATGGCTCGGGTAAACGTCAGAGGTGGTAGGAAGGAGCAGCTAGTTACCAATGAGTGAGGGTGGGAAGGAGAGGGTAGAACGTAAGGAACAAGTTTTTTACAGCAAAGGTGGTGAGGCACTGGCACAGATTTCCCAGAGAGGTAGTAGATGCTCCATCCCTGGGAACATTCAAGGTCAGACCAGATGGGGCCCTAAGCATCTGATCTAGTTGAAGATGTCCCTGCTCATCCTTCAGGGGAGGTGAACTAGATAGCCTTTAAAGGTCTCTTCCAGTCCAAACTATTCCATTATCCCATCTTTCCCAGGCATTTCAAAGAAAATTTCAGGCTGAGCTTCCAGGGGCAGACAACAGCAAGTCAGCCCCAAGCACGGCCACAAGGTGCCTTGTACCAATCTCAGTGCCCAGTTTCATCAGGAAATTGTAACCTGTTTCTATCTGGGTGCCAAAAAGGAAAAGGGATTTGGCTTCAGGGAATGGGTGGGTATCTGCAGGATTTTACCACGGGACAGGATCCCACTGCTGCCTGGATGGGCGGGAACGTGGCCCATGAGCCGGACAGCCACAGGATCGCACCTTGCTGCGCACAGCAGCGGCAGTTACCTGCAAGAAGAGGATGTTGTCTTTGGAAATGGCTTCCATCAAGTCCTTGTGGAGGGAGGGTTCGCCGTGCAGGCGGCCGGCCTCAGCCAGAGCCTCGTGCAGCAGGCAGCTCTGCCGGCCCGGCCGCTGCCGGTAGAAGAGGACGTAGGCAGTGTCTTTGGGGAAGAACGAGGTGACGTTGCTGACAGATTCGAAGGAGGAGAAGGAAACTCTGGTGTCATTGAAGAGGTACCACTGGATTTCAAAGTCCAACTGTTTGTCAGAGGCCGGTTTTGGCACCGCGTCCCGGGGCTGCCCGTGGGGGACGGTGTCGGTGCACTCCCTGGAGTAGCAGTAGTAGTGGCCGCTCTCGGAGGAGATGCCTGAATGCACCACCACACTGCAGAGGTCATACACAAGAGTCATGAAGCCGCTCCCTGGGACAGCACCATCCTTCCCACGCTGGCAAACCTCCTCCGTTTCCTCTGGAGCAACAAGGATGGGTAGCTTGAGCACCACAGGGATGGAGACATTGTCCAAGATCTTCTTCCTCTTCATAGTCCGTGGGTCGAAGGAGAACCGCAGCAGCGTGAGGATGAGGTAGTGCGGACCCTCTGTCAGCTCTGCCACCTTCTCGGCGTCCTGCAAGGACGCGCATTTCTCACAGTGGTATTTATTCTCTGCCGTCAGTCTCTCCGGGGATAGAAAATAGTTGATTAAATCTGGCACGGATCTGGAGTCCTTGGGAGCACACGCCTGCTCCCCAAAAGCTGAGAGAGGGTCTTTGGCTGCATCCACCCCAACATCCTTGCCACGTATGGGATTTGCTGCTTCTCCTGGTTCCTGGAAACCTAATGTTTCCACTGACATAGGCGGGGCTGCATGGTCACTGGCCTTGGGGGCCTTCCTCAGGATCCAGGGAGAGCCCATAAGCTGGCCTGCATTTTCAGGAGGCTCAATGAGCTGTGGGCCAATTTCTTCCACTGGCAGAATAGGCGTGCTCCCACGCACGTTCCTGTCTGATGGAGGAAAAGCCAGGGACAAGTCTGTGAAGGCTTCTTCTCGGGAGGAAACGTTCAGGCACTTCAAGCAGCGGATCTTTGTCATCATTTTACCCCCAAACATCTTCTCAATCAATGTCTTGTTTAAGTAATGATGCTCCACCGCCTGAGACATCAAGCTGGATTCCTTGAGTTTCTGGTAAATCCTTTTTCCAGTTTTTTCTTCTTCATGCAATCTTTGGCAGGGGAGAAAAAGGCTGCGTTATACATCAATACAACACCAAGAGGGAGTTTCTAAAGCAGGGCTCCTGTTCTTCACTGCGAGGGGTTAATTCCAGTTAACCTGCCTGTACCCAGGGGTCTGATGCTGTGGGAGAAAGGCGGGAAGGATTTGGGAACCTGAAGTCTTCACGTGCCACTGACCCTGCACTTCTAGAGGGATCACTGGGACACCAGAGATTTGACATTTCTAGGTAAAAGGCAAAAATCAACATTTTACAGAGTAGGCTGAGTGGCTCGCCAGGCAAATCTCTAAAGTTAGTACAATTTTAGGTTAGATATCAGGAAAAATTTCTTCACTGAAAAGGTGAAGGGTGCTCAGGCGTTGGAACAGACTGACCAAGGAAGTAGAGAAATCACCATTCCTAGAAGTGTTAAAAAATGTGTAGATGTGGCATTTAGGGACCTGATTTAGTGGTGAACTTGGCAGTGCTGGGTTAATGGTTAGACTCAATGATCAGAGGGGTCTTTTCCAACCTTATTGACTCTGTAATTCTATGAATTCCCTGGGTCTTCAGAGCAAAGGCAGAAATTTTCAAGTTGAACTGAGTTCTGACCTTACCCCTAAAATTGTCCAAACAGGGTTTTATTAAGGAACCTCAGACCAGTCTCACCACCTGTCACCCCAACCCTCCACTCTCCCAGCTCCTCTGGGTCTCAGCCACTTGCCCTGTTTGCATGTGGGTCATTAAACATTACACTGGGGTTTAGGGACACCGTTGTCACCAGGCTCTGAAATCATGGCACTTGTCACATACCGGTCCAGCAAGTACTTGAGGTACTCTGAGCAGTCCTGCTGAGCTCCAGGGGTGAACCAGGGCGGCCAGGAGGCAGAGAGGAAGCTCTCAGGGGAGATGGCAGGTCGCTGGCAGCAACACAGAAGAAGTGCATTTAGTCCTAGGGATTTTTCCTCAATTCACACAGGGGGATGGAGAGGGGAGGGGGAAAGTAGTAGTTTTTTGGCTGCTTCACTGGGAGCACAGTGTTCTGTACCTGATAAGGTCCCTTTTTTCCCCCCTACAAAGGCTAAGCCCAGTGCACAGGAAGACTCTTAGTTTGCTGCAAGCCAGGATGGTAAGGATAAATTTCAGACATGATTTTACATATACTTCTATAAAATACTCACGTGTTTATCATTCAATTTTTAAATGGTTTATTGGCCTGATCCAGATAATTCTACTTAATTCAGCCTGGATTTAATTTGCTGCTCCATTTAATTTGATCAGGATCTCTCTCACTAAATCCTTTCATTAAAAAAAACCAAAGCAAAAAAATCCACTAAACTTCCACCCAACATTCTGATCACTGCAGGCAGGTAATCTGTGTTACCAGATATTGCAATTGCTGTCATTAGGAAGCAGATGTCTAATTGACATGGAAAAAGACCCATCTTTAGCAAAAAAGTAACTTCAAGAACAGCCCAAAGAAGAAAAATAACCAAAAGGAAATTAGCAGGAAACTATTAACCATCAACTACACAACAAGCAAATATGCTGCTGTACTTGCTCATCACAGAACACAGACACCCTAACCTGCCATCGAAACCTACACTCTTCTATGACCAAATATTAAATTTAACAGGATGTCTATATTTTCCCCCCAGGTCATCTCTAGTGACATAATACCACAATGCTAAAAGCCAGCTCTGCCCGTCAAGGCTGGGGAAATGGAGAAGCCTGGATGACTTCCTACCCAGCAAGGGAAAATTCACTGGCTTTCCAAAATCTTGTCTTTTAGGGACAGAGGGATACATTTTCAAGCGAGGAATTAGATATGACCTAGCTGTATCTCCAGGAGTCATTCCATTAAACTTCATGTTTGTCATGGAAATATTTACAATTAGTTTAAGGCTGTTGTTTTCATTTCACTTTCCCTGACATACAGAGGATTCAAAACATCTGGAATCCAAGGGGGGTTTTATTATTATTCTTTTAACAAACCCATTTTTAAGGCAATTTTCATCGATTGCTAATGCTTTGCTGGGGAGCAGAGGGACAAGAGAGCTGCTTCTCTTGGTCTTCTTCTCCCTTGCTGCACAGCAAGAAACAAAACCTCTGCTTCACACCAACAGGCTTCTCAGCTGACCACAGATGTAAACTATTACCTAATGGACTTCGCTGTCAAAACTATTAGTTATTACATCAGCCCAAACCAAGAAGACCACAAGTTAAAGACAGGCAGCCTGGTGTGAACATAGCCCACTTTCCCACCTTCATGGGTGACAGGAGTTTCCCTCCTCCTCTACCAAAATCAGCCTCCCTCACATAAACAAAATCCGTTCCATTACAAAAACCCACCGAGATCCACAGCTCCTTATCAGCACGCTGGAGCCAGCAGGAAGCAACTTGGAGACGAGCCTTTCCGCAGCCGACAGTCCAAACAAATAACTAGAACATGAAATAATTACCTGACTGTGCTCCAAAAATGCAAAGAGCCACTGGAGCTTTGTCATCAGGGGCTGGGAGTTGCCCTCAGTTAAATTCAACACTGAATGGCGAAAGCTGCAAAAGAAAAGCAGAGATGCAATCTGTGAGATGGGAAATCAGTGTGGGACACGCAAGGCTGGAGTGACGAGCAACCCCTGGAGCAGTCTTGAACGGGAGCAAGGGAGGAAAAACTCACTCTGAAGCCATGAAAAGAGACTGTATGATGCTGTTCATGTAGCAGGTGTTTCCCAAGTTAATTAACCCAATCTTTCCTGTCTCTGATTTAGATGCCAGGCGTGGGTAGAAGCAGGCCAGCTCATTCTTCTGGGAGGTCCAAGCATTTTGTCCCAACAGGTGTTTAATCCGGTCTTCATTTGGAATCGGGAGAGCCTTGGAAAGAGAGATGTGTTACAAATCATTATCTGTCCTTGCAAGGGGAAGCTGAGGGGCAGGCACCAATCTCTTCTCTCTGGTGAAGAGTGACAGGGCACAAGAAAACAGCATGAAGCTGTGTCAGGGGACGTGTAGGTTGGATACTAGGAAAAGTGTCCAGCACATGGTGGCTGGACACTGGAACAGGTTTCCCAGGGAAGTTGTCACGGCACCAAGCCAAGAAGCATTTGGACAACGCTCTCAGGCACACGGTGTGATTCTTGGGGTTGTCCTGTGCAGGGTCAGGAGTTGAACTCGACAATCATTGTGGGTCCCTTCCAGCTCGGCATATTCAATGAACCTACGACTGCTCTTTTCCTATGAAGAATTAGTAATGGGCAACTGCAAAACTCCTCTGCTAGAAGCATTCACACAACTCATTTTGCCTGCTCTTCCCATGAACCCGCCTCCATGCAGGGAAGAGTTTACCTGTTTGTATTAGTCCTTTAGAGGCATTTGAGAATAATGTTACAGCTAAAACCTACAGGCACCATCAGGGCTTCTGCAGGCCCACCATCAGAGAAGTATCTTCCCTCAGCCTGCCTTCACAGGGCTCAGACTCAGAGTTTTAATCCCCTTTCTTCTGCCACCATTTGAGGCGTTGAGGTTAGGACATCCCCACCAGTGGGGACAGTCCCTCTCTTCTAGGCTACCAACAAAGATGCCATGTGGGAAGCAGTAAAACGACTGAGAAGGGCATGACTTACTTTAATTGCTTCTAGGACTGGTTCGTAGAGGTCTGGGAATCCTGAGAAGCGGAAGAACATGCAGTGGATGAGCTCGGCCAGCTGCTCCAGGGAGCTGGTTGCAGAATTGGAGTCCTCCTTCTTCAAAGAGGCCACCAGCCTGGGGATGTGAGGGAGCAGCTGCAAAAGAAAAATTCACCACAAAAATTACTCCAAATTATTCACAGAATTTTAATACATTTAGGGGAATGAAATTCACCTGCAGACAGAAAAGACAGTGAACAGCAGTTGACTTCAGTGCCATTCTAGACTTCATCCTTCACCCTGTGAACTCAACAGCAACTCTCCTGTTGATTTTGGCAACCTTAGAGGGTTTCATGTTGCGTGACACCTGCAGGTTTGTGCTGCTGCTTTGCTGAGCTGCAATTGCCATTCTTTAATCTCCCCTAAATCCCACACCCACGGTAGAAAGGACATGTTGACTGCCAAGTGCAGGGATCCAAACCTGCAAGGTAGATGGGATTAGCCTAAAAGAAACGTTGTGGGCTGTGCTCTGTGTTATTTTATACAGAATACACTGAACTGGAATTGGTATGGTCGGATGGGTGGCTACAGGCACATAAACAGCACATTCTTCATTTTGCTTTCATCTCGAAAATGTAAAAACGCACAAGTAGATGCAAATGCAAATGATCCATTGCTCACGGGCACCCTCTGCTGACCCTGCAGCTGCACACAGAATTAATAACCTATTTCCAGCCCTGCAGATGTGCTAGAGTGACCCAGGCACTTACACAACCTTTTTCATATTTATATTGTAAGTTATTTTTAGCCCAGAATAATCCTGGAGTAAAGTATCAGGACCCCAGTCCAGCAATTTCCCAGTCCTCTCTTCCTCCCTTGGTCTTCTTCTCCTCTTTTTCTTTCCCTTCAAAATGTTGGAGACTTTAACTATTTACTTTCCAACAGGAAAGGTTTGTTGGGGTAGCAAATCAATTGCAGCACCTTTTTGTACATCAGAATTTTGCCAAGCTGTGATGGGAACAATTCTCAAAACCCTTCCGAAGTGCCAGGGCAAGTACAAAAAGACATGGGTTTGCCCTGTTGGTTTTTGGGTTTTTTAAATAAAGGAGGAAATTCATGCTTATGGGCTACAGATGGAAACTTCAAGCCAAGAGCAACTGACAGCTTTTGGAGTGTTTCAAAATTTGATGCCCAGCTGAAGACAACACATTGGAATGACTCTATTTTTAGAAACCAAAGAGTTTCTCAAGAAATTCAGGTTCCTTTAAAGTATCTCCAGCTGAGGAATGAAAAAGCATCAGTTGAAAATGTTGGCGAGCTTTGCTTTTTTCCAGCCTTATCTGTTTATTCTGTGAACTTCAGGTGAAAAGCCAAATGTAAGGGTTTTAACGAGAAAGTATAAAATCAAACATTAACAGGAGTAATTTTTCATCACTGCTTTTATCAGTTCAATCACTACAAGCATGCTTTTAACTTCAGCCTCACTTTTTAAATTCAGCATTCCAGAGGCAACAGCAGCAGGAAGCAGAGCCATGCCTTAGTGCCAACAGCAAAACAAATTATAAAATATCACAGTGGAAATGAAAAGTGGATATTCAAATGTTGCCAAAAGCTGTTTTTGCTTTTAGCAGAGAATTTGTGTAGTGAAGTGTTTGGATCCAGTCTTCTGGTCTTGCTGCACCGATGCTGTACAAACCTTCCAAAGAAGGCCCACCACTGAAAGAAATGGGTGCCACATGCTGGTGACAATTTAAAGTCACACGTGGGATGGGGCCCACTGAGTCCAACAGACAGCGAGGCACCTGCTCAGGAAAAGCAAGGGCTGTTTAATAATGTATTCCCTGCCCTCCACAGTGAGAGCCCTCCGAGATGTTCCCAACCCAAAGGCCCCACCTAACGCACTCCAAAGCCAGAGTGGCAACATCTGCCACACCCTAGGTCCCCTCCTACCCCTGCTGCCCCACAGCAGGGTTACACTCAGGAAAATGCCCTCATCCAAGTGCCAGAGAGCCTTACCAAGTGAAATGCCTCGTGGGAGTGCTGGAAGCTCAGCAGCATGTACTGCAGGACAGACAAAGCTCCCTCCCTCACGATGGGGTACAGCAACTTGGAGAAGACCTGGTGGAGGAGAAAAAAAAGGCAAATTAGAAGGCAGGATGGCACTGCAACCAGCAGGAGAAGGGAACAGCAGGAAACAGAGGCACTGGGCATCTACCATGGCTGCTGGTCTCCTCCTACTCCATGCTGGATGTTGAAGCAAGCAGCCTGTAACCAGGTCTCCAAAGTCATCTCCTGTCCAGAGCACTGGCTCGGAGCACCCTAAAAGTACTGTGGGGGCTATACTCACCCTTTCACGCTTATGTAATGCCTCTATGACAGTGCTGCATCTACATGTCTCCTCATGAAAAAGCCATGCAAGCACAGAAGAATGCTAGATTTTCTAAAATGTGCCTCTTCTATTTTATTCAGGTATTTGGAACTTTATCACTAACCTTTCAGATAAAGAGATAAAAAGCAAATATATTTTTCAAATGCTATGTAATGATATTTATTCTACTTTACAAAAAACACCTCTATACCCTCTACCGCTCTCAGATTGTACTGCTGAGGGTTTCCAAAACTCACATGTTATTTTATGGGCTGTGTCCCTTTCCTATGCACTAGCAATGAAAGGACAGATAAAGAAAAGCCAGAGATGCTTGGCTACTCTCCCACTGCTCAATGCACTTGAGGGATGACAAAGACAAACGCAGTTATTGATAATGTTCCGATACTGATAATAATAGAATGACAGTATCGTTCAGGTGGGAAAATACCTCTGAAATCATTGAGCCCAACTGTTAACCCAGCACTGCCAAGCCCACCACTAAACCATGTCCCTAAGAACACAGCTTTAGTAACTTCTATGGTGACTTCTTCTGGCAGCTCAGCCAGGTGTTATCCCCATTATTCGAAGGAGGGAAAAGCAGGACCACAGCATCGAAAAAGTTTTTGAAATAGTGACCAGTTTCAGTGCTTGATCCCACAGTTTTCAGAGAGAGCCAGTACTCACTGCTGAAACAGGTGATGGCAATGGCAGCGGGGGGTTTATCTACACTAATAAAAGAACTAAGCCAGGGCACAGGCTTTAAAACTGACCTGTGACTGTGCAGGCTGTTAATATGCTCACTGATACGTATTTTGCCTGTGCCAGCCAGCAATGACCCAGGCACAGTCAGAGGACAGCATGTCGCATTCCCAAAAACAAGTTTTACAAGAGCTTCACAGTTTGGGAAGGAGAGTGTTCAACTGGCTGGAAAACCCTTGGCTACTTTATTTCATAACCTTTAAGAGATCAGTACCTCTGCAGACCACAACCTGAAGAACCCCAGGGCGTTCTAAGGAATATCATTCCTAGCTGCAAAACCAGTATCCCTCGGGACACCAAACTCTTTCTTCTCTATACATCTCGTCACATCTCATCATTTGAAAGGCAAGGTGATATTTCAGGTGCAAGGTGGTATTTCTGTGGTCCACATTCACATTTAAAAGAGCCAACTGACCTTTTCTATTTTCGAAAGAGTGACTTCAATCAAGATGCTGAACTTTTTCACTGCAGCCAAACCCTTCAGCAGAGCAATGATCCACTTGTCTATGTTCTTTCCCAGGGGCCAGGACACCCAGTCAATCATCCTGAAATGGAACACGAACCCTTAAATAAATTTAATGCACATATTGTGAAAGCCAAGCTCCACTCTGGGTCAAACCTCCTCCAAAGTGGTGTCCAGTCACTGGGATGAGACAGGCTCTTCACAAGGCATTTCACATGTTATTCGAAGCACAACAGAGCCTGAAGTGGAAGTACCCCAATGTCATCATTATGCTATGGCTCATCAGAGGATCAGACCCAACTCCATAGAATAAAACGGGGATTTTTTCTGCAAACTTCAGTCGAGTTCAAGTTTTTAAAACTGGTGCAGTGCTCTATATACCACTCACGTGAGGGTTTGATTGAGGTGTCTGCATTGCCACCATTAGAGAACAAATGATACTGGCTTGATCTCTGCATTGTTACTGGTAGGGAAAAAACACTCAGATTCATATCTTTTAGTTCTCTGTGTGGGAAACATTGATTTCCAAGAACATATTAAAACAATTCAACCTGGAAACCCTAATAGAAGCCATTTATTCCTGAATGTTACAGGTAAAAAATTTCATCTCTAGCCACTCAACCAGCATGTTGTCAAGTTTCTGCAAGAAATAAGTGCTTTACAGAAGTCTCTCGTGAAAGAATAACCTCACATCAAGTGATGACACATTGTTTCTGTTTAAATTTGACGTTAAACAACTGGGAAGTAACTAAGACTTGGGATCTCCAAGGGTCAAACTCTGCTGACCATTTCAGTACCTTTGATTCGAAGATATCCCAGACCTTCAGGCTACACCTCAGTCCAGCTACCTTACCCAGTCAGTTCCTTTTGCTTATCAATCTGTATCTCATGCATAATAAATGAAGGGAAGGCAGATAACTAACCACCACAAGGCAAAGAGCAGGAATTAGTGAAGTTTACAAGGAACTGGAAAAATTAAAATCTAGCCAGTAAAAAACCTTGCAAAGCAGAATATGTTGGGATGTTGACAAAAAAATCAAGCCAAGTTGCAGGATAAAGCAAATGCCAGAGAAGGTTCTGCAGACATTTGCACCAGAGGAGAGCAAGGAAAGCCGTGCAATCACTGTCTGTGATGAATCTGATGGACATTAAAGGTATGATAGGGCCTCTAGATGTGACTTCCAACCTAAGCATGTGCACTGACTCCCTTTTCAGCAAGAGGAAGGAATTGATCAGGGTGACAAAGAGGAGGTAGGAAAAAGATCTGAAAACAAAAACAAGAGCAATGACAGCTCATACAAAAGCAAAACATGAAGTGCTCACGAACTCCAAACAAGAGGAGCTGGTGATCTCCATCACATAAAATTCATCTCTGGTGAGTTTTAATGACTCTGACTTTTCCATGGTGCTTTATGTGGGAAGGTGGTTCCTACAATGAAAACAGGCAATGAGTGGGAAGAAGGGATAGAGTGCCACAGAGGGTCATCATAGGTGCCAAAGTCAGGTTTGTCAGGACACTGGAATTTCTAGCCAAAGGACAGAAGTAGATCACACCTGACTGGCTCTGTGAAAGGAGGCTACAAACAACGTTCTTCAGGACCTAGTGATGTTAGCGCAAATATCCTGAACAGGGCTGGGAAATTTGTGAAGATGCACAGCCATCAGGCATCATCAACACAAGAGGGAGATCAAGGAGCCACAAGGAAGACCCTGAGGATAAGAAATGTAGAACTGGAAGGAAATGTATTGATTCAAAACCCCTGCAAGGCACTGGAAATGGAGGCTACAGTAACTCAGCTGCTTGAGGACAACCAGGCAGATACCAGGCAACTACAAGTTCCCAGTGTGAGAGCAGCCATGGAAAAGACCAGCCCCATGCCGTGGTGCAGAGGGAAAGGCATTCTCTATAGCAAACCAATGGCACCTCAGGCTGTGGTTAGGCTGCCATGAAGAACATGGTGCACAAACACCACCATCTGTGCCCAAGACCAATGAACTGCGTTGAAAAAACCTCTTCAGGTGGTGAGGGAAATGAAGAACACTTCCCGCAAGAAAAGCTTAAAATAACCTGGCTTGTTTAGCACAGCCATGAGAAAGCAGGGATGGGAAGGGACTGCTCTTCCTGCACATATTCAAGGAATAAACACCAGGGAGGCAAAAGATATTTCAGCTATTTCTGTTGGCATAAGATCAAACGAACTGTAAGATGGCCAGAAATACACACAGACTGGCTGTTAGAACAGAGATTTGACCCACTAAAGCAAACCAGTGGTGGAAGAGCTGTGAAAGAACAGCAGTGGGAGCGCTGTCCTGCTTTGAGGAACGGAGTTGAACATTCATGAAAGGGGTCTGTAATGTCAATGCTATAAAGCAGGGAGATGGATCCAGAGATTCAAAGGTCCTTTTTCTCCCTATCTTCTTTAAACAGGCATAAAATAACTTTATTTGCTTGCAGCTATATTTTGCCAGCACTGGTGGCTAAGTTACAGTGCTGCCCGTGTTGCTAAAGTAGGAAGAAATTACATTTTAAATTCACATTGCACTTTCCACATTGTGAGATCCACAAATATTTTAGTAGCGATGACCCCAATTTGACAAAGGAGTAATTGATTTGGTATGCTAAACTTTTAAAAGCCCAGACCCTGATCTCCAGAGGTAGCGAGTGCTTGCAAAGCTGTGTGACAGCAGATGCCTTCTGCATCTGGACCTGGGCTCTTTGGAACAGATACATCCCCAGGGAAAAAAAAAACAAACCCAAATCTATGAGTACCTCTGACGTCACAGATGCACAATAACAGAGTTTATCTAAAAACAGACAAACTCTGTAAAAGAGATTGTGGTGTACACTTATGCCAGCAGGTGACAGCCTTGCTTTTTTTTGCCACTATTTGTTCTTTACACACTTGACCAGAAGCTCCACCCTAAGACCAATTTATTCCCCTGCTCCTCCCAAACCCAAACTTCGGAAGAAGACACTTCTGCATGCAACCAGTTTGCCAGGGACACTAAGCTAAAAGATCCTTCAATTTGTACATTTTCCTTTGATTTTCTAGGCATGGAGCACACACATCAAACAGCCTGTGGTCACGCTGTTTTTGGGGCACCCATCTGCCATAAACATGCTGCCAAAACTTCAACATTTCTCCTAAGTGATCTTAATTACATTTTGCAGGCTCTGACAAATTATTTACTCGTCCTTCTGCGTGTCAAAGAGTGTTTTAAGGAGCGATGCAATTTATTTGGTAACCTCTATATTTAGACACCGGCACTCTTAGAAGATTCATCATCTGGAGCTTGCAGCAGCAGGTGTCCAGAAGGAAAAAAAGATGGAGAAGGGGCTAGGAACTGAACTGATAACTTAACATTTTGTCTTGGGTTGCTCTGGACTCTGGGAAGACCATAACCTTCCCCAGCAAGCCAAAGAGAAGTAGCCCTTTTCTGCATACATAAACTTCCCATAGGGAATTACGTGTTTCTGTCATGTAACCTTATTGGGAGGGACATGCAAATCCTGTAGAGTAAGAAGAGGAAAAAAGACACTTCCAGTGAGATCAAGTCACAGCAGCTCCCTTGTGTTAAGTGCACACACCACTGCATGTGAATATCATCTATTTAAATGGAGACCTCCAAGGAAAGCGTGGGTTAAAGATAGAATCATGGGATGATTTAGGCTGGAAAATACCCTTAAAGTCATTGAAGATACACCTAAGCAAGTGCAGAGCAAGGCATCAGAGCACAGAAGAGTTGTTGGACTTGGACACAAGGCTGCAAAGAAGATCTGGTGATGCCAAAGAGGGCACTGGTGCTGCAAAGAGCAGGTCTGGCATTTCAGGTAGCATTTCATCCACTACTCTTCATCATGCTTTGACAAGGTCTCCACTGACTCTGGCCGTCCAGCTGCAGCACATCCACCTGACAAAGGCCAAGGTAGGACCTGGAAACAGTTGGGCATACCTCCCTCACATAAGTCTTTAGCTGTGACTGGTGGCTTAAGATGATGTCCTTCTGAAGGGAGACAGAGATCATCATGAAATCTGGAAAAGGAGATTTTCGAGAAGAAAAAGCCCTCAACAGCTTCAGGGAAGAAAAAAAAAAATCAAACCTCTTCAAGGTAGCCTGTGTTGGACATCCCATAATACTGTTTATTTCTAAGAACAGAAACTCAATTAAACCAAACAAATATAATAATAGTCATGATCATAGCAACAACCACTCTTTATTCTAGTTCTCTAGGACCTCAGGGCTGGAAGAAATGATACGGAAGTTTTCTTTTTCCCTAGGCACTCCTCACCAGGCAGCACCAGCCAAGCTGCTTGGGATAAAGCCACACAGAGCATCTCTCCGAACCGAGTTATGACATTCACCAAGGCAGCCTCTCCTACCTGCCAATGGCCATCATCATTTGCACATCAGTGATGCTGTCATCATTGGTTAGGTTTCTTATGACGCCATCCATGAGCTCCAGAGGGACAAACTGAACCACGCTGGCCAAGGCATTGGATGGCACTTCCTGCTCCTCTGCAAGACAGGGATGAGCCCCAGCAATGAAGACGTTAGTCGACAGGAAAACCAGGCACACGAGGTCATTTCTTGTCCTAAAAACCAAACCATTTCTGCCCACATAAATAGAATCATAGAACTGTTTAGGTTGGAGAAGCTTTCTAAGATCGAGTCCAACCCTTAACCCAGCACTGCAAAGTCCACCCCTAAACCACGTCCCCAAGTGCCACATCCACACATCACGGAGCAGACACTGAGCTGCTGCCAATGAGCAGTGTAGAGTCTGCCGTTGGCTGTGCTAGGAGGAGAATTCCCCAAATCCCAGTGCAGCACATAATGAAGTTGGATCTTAGCAGATGGCTGTTCCCTGAAGCCACACGTAGCCCCAAGAGAGGAAGACATCACAGGCATGAGAACATGTTTGGCCCACCTCAGGTACCAAATTTCCTCTGCTTGCTCTCTTCTTACTAAGTACTGCAAATAATTGCAAAAGGATGCAACTGCAGTTCTGCCTGCCTGGAAACGGACCTCCTTCCAAAGGATGAGGCTGTCATACTGAAAAACCCATGTCCTGTGGGCTTAGGAGTAGCTAAAGCAGGAGCTCACCAGCCTTTCATGGCACTGGTACCCCCAAAAACCTTCTGAAACCCTCCACAATACCCTAAAGGCCCCAGAGGTTGGATAAATATCATCTGTCTCGTCTTAAGAGGCAACCACCCTCCAGACAGTCAGTAGGGCTTCATACCTCTGGATCAGTGAGAAATAACTGCTCAGCTTTATCCCCGGTCTCTGGTAGGGGCCAGGCTGTGGGGTACCACCAAGGCAGCCATAACAGAGTGACATTTCTAAAAGCCCTCAAAAGTCCCACTCTAACAAGCTGCAGATGAGGTGCTTTCCCTTAAGCCCAGCTGATGCTGGAAAGTGCTGAACACACAAACTTGTGCTGCAAATGTTTCAATCCTGTTAACAGCTCCTGTCTGCAGGCTCGCTGTGGTTTCAGGGGGATGTTGTTTTCACAGCGCAGAGCCCTGGTAACTTTTAGAGATGTTTGTCTATGATATTTCATCTGTGGCTGCATTTCTGTAGTGCATTAAAACCCTGCAAGATGTCAAACTAATTGAGTTTGACTTCATCAGAGCCAACGTTTACATTCCCAGCCTTTTTAAATTATTACTTTTAAATTACCTGTTGAAGAAATGATAGTGAACAGTTCTTTCAAAGAGGGCAGGATGGCTGAGGTCTGAGTCCTCCAGATCCTCTGCAGCAGACCACTCACTTTGTTCACCTGCTCCAAAAACTCCATGATCTCCTCTTCCCCCTCGGAGACACACTGGAACTGCCCAATGCACCGGATCAGCTGCTGACAGAACAAGAGCTGGTGTTTTCCCGTGGGAATACACTGGGGGTGCTGGGTTAAGAGTTTGCTGATCTTCGCACACTGCTTGGGGCTGGGCCTCTCGCAGACTTTCCGGAGCACCTCGATCCTCAGTAAGCTGAAGATGCTGTTTGCTGACGGGCTTTCCAGGACAAACTGCAGTCCTAACTGGATATAATCAAGCACATAATGGCTTCTCTTCCCCAGAGGCCCATAGCCTTCCTGGAGGAGACTCAGCAGGAAGCGGACGTTGAAGAACTCCTCAAATTCCTCCGGGTGATAGTGGCCGTAGACCTCCAAAACCTCTTTCCCAATCTCTCTTTTATACTTGGTGTCCCCGGTGAGATAAAGCTTGGTGGACAGCTCCAGCATGGACCAGCACTGCTCACTGTCCATGGGCTGCTTCGCCGCCTCGATGACACGCCTCACAAGCCCTTGCTTCACGTTGTTGGGGTAAGAGGACATCACCACGGCTTCCAGTATCTTATCCATCTCTGCTCCCTGCTCCTAAAAGAGAGGGACAGAGCAGCAGGTTAGTTCAAGGAGGGTCTGCTGAGCCTTCAAGCCCAGGCTGGGGCAAGGGAGGTCAAAAAAGCAGAGCCATCTGGAACCACTCTGAAGAAGAGAATTCTTGTGGCCTTTTCATGTAGCATTCAGAAAAGTTTCCACTCTGGTGATGTTTGACTGAGAGTAAAGCCCCCAAACTGAATGAATACACAAAGATACAGAACTTCTTCCAATTAATCACACATTTGAGCATTTTTGTCTTGCAAACAACCGACTACAGTCTCACAGAGGGGACAAGTGGGGAATTAAGCGAGCCAAGGTCTTACACTGGTGTCTGCTGCCTCAGGTGTCCTGAAGAGGCAAAGATGGTCCCGATGATTGTCCTCACATTCAGGGAAGGAGAGAAAAACCCTGGGAAGCAGAGGTGGGATTGCAGCCTCTCTGTGCAATGGCAGGGGTGTTTGTTCAACATTTACACTGTGCTGTCAGCCACTCCATCTGAGTGGTGCAGTCTTGGCTGCTCCCCAGGGACCTGCCGCATTTGTATGCGGGACCAGCGTGAGCAGGGAGAGAAACTGCAGAGTCAGGCAAAGTTTCCCATTTGTCACAGCCTGAATTCACCAGCAATAAAGCATTAGAGAAGAGGTTTTTTTTAAAAAAACAAGGAATTCCCAAGGAAAAGCTCAGAATAACATTTATAACCAGTGTTGGATGCACTGCTGCACAAAAAAAAACCCCAAACAACAAAAAAACCAACAAAAACCAAACCATTACAGAGTGATAAAATTAGACAGTCAGGATTTCTTCTAATGTACTACAGGCACTATAAAGGCTCCTCCACAGCAGGTCCCACAGCACAATGTGCTGCACAAACACACGTTTGGAGAAGGTCCCTTCCTGCCTATAGCCTGAAATGAGCCACACTCGTGGATCTGACCAGAATAATAATCACCACCTCTCTGTTCCTCAGCTCCCTAATCTGTGAAATGAGAACAACACGCACCAATTCCTAGCGGGCTTGGTCGAAAGATCCTTCGTTAGCACGTGGGAAGCGTTTGAAGTTTTTCAAGTGGACAGGGTTATATTAATGAAAAATGTACATGCAGGTGACATGTACCCCAGGCATGGTCTCCACAGATGACATCCAGAAGAGACCTCAGCAGATGCCATCCCAGGACCATACCATCCCTGGAGTAAGCCTGTATCTGAGCCAGAGAGTATCTTTTCTCCTGGAAGACAGCTGCTTGAGGGTGGAGAAGTAAAACCCATGCCAGACACAAACATCAAGCTCTGACTCAACAGCTGCTTGGTTGGGAAGCCTTCCCACTTCACCAAACATCACCTCTTCCCATCATTGCTTCCCCACAATTTCACAGGATGAAAAAAAAACATTATCGACATATATATATATATATATATATATATATATACACACAGCCACCTCCAATCCAGCGATGACCGCAGGCTACATTGCAATGGCTCTCCAGGAACCACCTTGCCCTTTCTGGCCCCTGCCTGCTGACTCATACATTCCTCTGCTCATGTGCTGGATTTATTTTTCCCCATCAAGCATTACTGCTGCCTTCCCTGCAACAAGCTATGGCAGAGCTAATGTTCTCCATCACGCTGTTTTCCCAGGGTAGAAGACATAAGCAGGACTCCTGGGGGACCAGCCTGCATTAAACCAGCAGCAGATGAGGACAAGATAAGAGGAGAAGACAAAATCCCACAGATAGTGTCTTTTCACCTCAAACAGAAAGTACCACGGTGTCAGCAAAGGCTAAAAGTCAACCTGGAGGGCAGATGGGGCTTGCAGACAGTCCAAAATCAGAAGCATTTGTCCTTACTGTAGCTCAGTGGTCACCTTGGCCATACACAAACTGGCACACACCTGCAGTCAGGCTGGTACCCCTTTCACCTCCTCTCTGCAGTCTCCCAGCCTGAGCCCAGACTCCCTGGTCATCTGGCAGATAGATAAGGGACAAGGGGGAGATAAGAGGATCTACAGTGCTCACTGGTTATGTCTCACCATTACTTCCCTGGAGCAATCCATGCTGAGCCTGGCACAGTGATTTGAAAACACCACACAGGCAGGATGGCCAAAAAATGGCTACAGTTCTTTTAGACCTAACCCCGTAAATCACCACAGTCCCCTGGTGTATGTGATGTTGGGTGCCCTCACTGTCCCTCTCAGGGGTAATGCTTGCCCACCACAACTGTGCTTTTAGCTACTTTAGCCTTGCCAAACTTCACCCAAATTTTTGATGCAAAGAGTCTAATTTCATCTGAATTTTGAGATAAACTTGCAGCTCCTGAAAGGGCTTGGTTCTTCCTCAGGCTGATCACAGAAAGGGACATGAAGATGGGCTTCCCCAATGTCGCTGCCTGGAGTGCAGCTAGGTCCCCTCTGGCACAGTGTAGTAGGACGAGGCTGAAACAAACTCCCTCCACAGTCAATAGGCAAACAAGTCCCAAAGGACCATCTTCCTCAGCAGGAAACATCATAATGACTTATACTGACATTAGGACCTTGAAGACACACAGGGAGAACCACCTGAGCTGACCTTGTGGTGAAGGGTCCATGCTCTCCTCACCCAAGAAGGGCTTTACAGGACAAGGCTGGGCTTTAGGTAACACAGTCCCACCTGCACCTCTCCAACCACCCTGGTGTCAGCGAGAGGGGACAAACAAGCCCACGGTTCTGCTGGGTCTCAGGGCAGACCAAACTGCACCCTGGGTACGGGCCAGCCAAGGCCAGGATGGAGGATGCTAGCCAGGGCATATATTACAATCTTAGAACTACATTAAAGCAACATTCAAGTGGCTTTGTAATATGCAATAACAAATATTATAGTCTTAAAACTACACTAAAAAGCATTCTACACTAAAAGATCATTCACATGTCAAAAGCTAAGAATTAAGATGGCTAATTCAAGACAAGCACAGCTCCAGATGCTTTCAGAGCAATATTAGTTTAAGTATCTAATATTAACTTTTTTTTCCCCTAAGACCTCCCTGGAGAGTGAATCAGGGTTTGCAGTGGAGGAGTAAAGTGATTTGGAGTGTTGTCTGTAAGATCACTGTCTCATTTGTTGTAGAAATTGGAACTGTGTCATAAATAACCCAGGGAACTGCAGGAGAGGGAAGGACAGTTCATTGTCGGGCAGCTGCATGCTGCCTTGGAGATCTGGTCCCTGGTTCTCCTCTGTTTAATACTGAAATAAAGAGACTAAATATTCAGACAATCAGGCTTCTATAATGAGTGTTCCTGAAGTAGAACAACCTTTCTGCACTTCTTCCTCACCAGCATTAACAACACACTGAAGAGCTGGGAGGATTGGCTCATTCCTGCTTGCGAACAGAACCGAGTTCCTGGAGCACACACAGATGAAGTAGAAGGTCAAAGAGTTAATTATTAAACTGAAGAGTCACATTGAGGTTCCCATCTGTTTTGTAGCTCACATAAAACAGAGAGTACACAATATGAGCTTTGCAGGGAGAAAGAAAAAAATCCCATGAAATGGCAAAACTGTTCTGCCACTGTGAATGACTGGCAGGAACAACACAGGCAAAAGCACAGAATGAGGAGAAAAAGAACCTTGGGAAGTCTCTAGCCCAAACCCTGCACACAGCTGAAATCAACCCCAGCTGCTCAGGGCTTTATTCATTAAGGTCTAGAAAATATCCCAGGATAGAAATCATGCAACAACCCTGGGCAACCTGCTCCTGTTCTAATCAGCTCATAGTGGGAAGTTTTTCCCTGTTTCCAGTTGGAAGCTCTTGTTTCAATTTATGTCTGTTTTTTTCTCATTCTCCTGCCTTGTACTCCTGTAAAAAGCCTGGATTCATCTCCTGAATAACCTCCTTGTAGGCACTGGGGGGCTGCTAACAGTCAGTCCCCAGCCTTCCACAGTTCAAGGGGTTAGTCCATCCCAGTTGAGTCCATCCCAAGTGTCCATCTCAAAATACTTTGTGTTTGTCCTTGCTGAACTCCATGAGGTTCATGTCAGCCACATCATGTCCTGGCCCTCCTACAGGGCAGCCCTGTCCCTGAGCTTATTGACTATTCTTCAACTCTGGCATCACTCACAAATTTGATGAAGTGAATTTCATCTCCTCCTCCAAATCGTTCATAAAAAATATTAAAAAGGAAAGGTCTTAGGATAGTCCCAGCCTGTTTCCTACCCAATTAGGAGTCCACACATCTGTCTTTGATATGAGGATGATGCAGGGCATCATCTCAAAAGCCTTACTGACATCAAAGATGCCTGCTGACCACAAGATGGGTCCCTGCAAGGACAGACACCCAACCATGCTCTAGAAACCAGAGAGGGAAAAGGAATTTAAGCAAAGAGCAGCATTGGCCAGCTTAGTGTCACCCTCCAAACTGAGGAAACTGCAAAAAAAAAACCACAGAACCCAACCTCAGGATGAAAAATCACCTTTGGCTTTGCTTGGGTCTAGTCTTCATACTCTGTACTGTTCAGAGCTGTACTTACAGTTCTGCCTATTCTTTTTCTTTAATTAGGATTAATTTCAATTGAAATCTATCGAATTACTTCTAAATCAATTCATTCCTTTATCCCTGCCAGCAGCAGATTTCCAGTAAAGGCTCCTTAGTACTTTTTGCAGAATATAGTACCAGTTCCCACATCCCAGGTCTTAACAAAGCTCTGAAAACACAGATGCAAAATGTACCTTACCTTTAGGAAATCTTAGTAATAAATTCAGCACATTTCCTACAATGGCATCGTAGAGACTTTGATAAATACCACTAAAGAAGGAAAAATAATTCCCACCATCCAAACACAGAGTGATACATAAAGTGATTTGCTTCTTACTCACAAAGAAGAAAAATATCTACTTCCCTGAACTCCCTGGAGGTCTGGAAGTACAGAAATGAGACTCACCTTTTATTGTCCTTAACTCCTGCTGAAACGGTTTCTTTTATGTCAGCCAAGACATTACTGCTATTCCTGCTGCATCCTCCAGGCAGCCAGGCAATTAGGGCTCAATCCTGCAGCATGCTGAGCTGCTGCAGGATAAAAGGGAGCTCGCATAGTGCCTTGCTAGAGCACAAAAAATATCGTGTTCTCTACTATTTCTACAGAATTTGCCATGACTTGGTGCACAACTTCTTACAAGGACCAGCCGTGTTGTCACCTCTCTAGGTCTGTTTTCCAGAAACATCAAAGTAATTGTGTCCTAATGACTTTTTTTACAGGGAACGACTGTCCAATGAACTCATAGGCAAAGAGGATTTTTTTTTTGGTTCAAAGTACGTCTCTGTTCATCCAGCTAAGAAGGGGAAACCACAGCCTGCACATCATTACCACATCTAAGAGATACTCATCCTCTTGTAGCAATATGAAAACTGAGGCACATCTAGACCATAGAATCAGAATGGTTGGAAGGGACCTTAACAACTAAAGTATTTGCTCAAGGAGATGGAATAGGTTGTGACAGAGGCAGCAGCCAAACCTCTCCAGACCTGCAAATATATTAATGGTGATGCTCCACCGTACTTCGCTTTCAGCTGCTGTCTGAGTTGAACGCCATAAAGCGCTGTGGCAGAGCAGAGCACGAGGTTAATTTTTCTGAGATCTGAGCAGAAATTCAGAGCTCACAACTGCAGAAAAATCCCGTTAAATAGCCCTTTAGAAAGAGAAGTGAGACTCTACCCATTTGCAGTCATAACAGGGAAAAATCGCCAGCACAGAAGCCTGGCTGAATTTTTTGCACATGATTATAATCTGACTTTCTAAATTCACCTTCTCTTTTCAAGGAGATCACATATTCCTTGCTTCCTGTCCCAGACTGTTTTCCAGTGGCAGATTGCACTCCTGTTGTGTGTCTCCTACTCACTAGAGTTAATTACTTTTGGCTGACGAGGCTCTTCATGCTTTTCTGTCCTCGGAATCAGAACCGCCCTTCAGTACAGCAGCGACGGAGACTGCCCTTCACCACAGGCAGTAGGAGATCTGGAGCAGGACACTGCCCTTCACCACAGGCAGCAGCAGATTCGGAGCAGGAGGTCGTCCCTATGCTCTGCAGGACCTTCCACCCTGCTCAGTAGCTTTCTGTTCTCTCCAGAGAGTAAAGGTTTATTTAAGGCATTGTCACCCAACTGGACTGCTGGCATTTTGCATGGCTTTGCTGTACATCAGGAGCTCTACCTTGGGGACAATGAATTTCTCTCCTGTGGCCACACTCTTCTAGAGTCCTCAAAAAAGTAACCAACCAGAAGACATCTATTTGCAATCAGCCTAAATTTACCACATAGTAGCCCCTACCTTCTTTAAAATTTGTTGATGCTTTAGATCCACAGACCACTGTGGACCCTTTTCCTTTTTTCTGCAGTACCACATATTTCATTGTTCCTTTTTCCTCTAAAACATCATAAATATGTTTGACCACATCATACAATTCTATCAGCCCTCTCCAAGTGAGAGCAGGGCTGGGCAGCCTGCCCTGCCTCAACCCATCTATCTTACCTACCCTACCCTTATTCCTCCAGTGCTTCTTCTTTGATCCCTTTGGAGCACAGAGATTCCCCAGTTTCTTCTCTTGCTCTGTTTTTTGCTGTTAGGCACTCAGTCATCAAATTAAAAAAAAAAGGCTTTGGCTGGATGTCAAAGCGATCAGTGCACTACCAAATAAAGCCTAAGGCTCCAGCATTTCATCCTCTCTTTCTCCAGACTCCTCCTCCCAGCTCCATCCTCCCCTCCAGTCAACAGCTACATACACACATCTCTAGTACCTACTGGTACAATTTTCTAATAAAGCATCTCAAAACCATCACTAGCATATTATCAGCCATCCTGGTACAGATACAGAGAGCAAGACATGAGGAATTAAGTTCCTCCTCTCCCTTGAAAACCAGCCCGTGAATCAAGGCTTGCTCTAACCAACAGACCAGCAGTGACAAACCACTGGCTCTGTGGCTAAGCCCAGCACCAACCCCAGACAAAAATAACCCACCCAAGCTGCTTTTGATTTCTCTGAATTTATTTGGCATTGGATGCCCAAAAGCTCTGTCCTGCCTGCAATAGGTAAGTTTTTCCCAGTTTTTCCTCCTCACATCCTCCAGTTGAAGATATCTTCTTTTTCTTTCCCCAAAAGACTTCTGCTTTCCTGCTTAGCTAGAGCTCTCAGCCTGGGCTGTGACACCCTACTTCCATAAGGCTTTATACTGGGAGTGCCCAGATCCTGCACTGACCTTCAGGCCAACGTCCTTTCTATCACTGTCCCTGGAGACTGTAAATACATCTACTCCGGAAAGCTGGTTGTTTTCCTGAAGGTATTTATAGCATTAAAATCACTCCTCTTTCTTCAGGTTTCTGTCTGCTTTTGTCTCTGTATAGAAATTAAAACCCTGGATATAACCCAAGGAAAAACCACGTCCTGTTCACCAAAGCATACCAGACTGAGGGCGGATACTGCCAACGCTGCCTGAGATTCATCAGACACTGCTTCACTGTTTGGAGACACAGAGATCTCCGGTTTTTGGCAGTGCCTTCAGGAAAGGAAAAATGGGGTATGATGCCCATTTGAGACCTCAGTTTCCCTCCAGCCCCCAATACATTTGGCTTTGCATCAGCCAATTCAGAAAGCAGGAACGCAAAGTGAGACCATGGCAAACTTCATGGACTTCACCACAAAGGTGCCCAAGGCATTTTGAGACCCCTCCTCGGGTGAAAGCTCAGTTGCACCCTTTCAGACTAGGCAGGGCATGCAGTTGAAATTTCCCTGCCACCAGATGCAGCAAGGCATAGTTGAGCTCCCAAAGCACTCTGAAAACCTCACAGCAGTGCAATATTCCAACATCTGCTTTTATTCTTCAGTAACACCTGCAAAGTCCAAGCCAGGGCAGATCTAACCTGAAAGTGGATTGGATCTCAGCTAATCTGAATTTGACCCTCACTTTTAGAGTCTTTTGGCTCCCTATGGGATGGGAACATCCCTCGGTGTCTCTTCCCAGGTCAGCTTCCCTGGGGAAAACCTGAATCTGTCCTGGCCAGTTTCTCATAACAAGATGCTGCCTTGTAAACAGGTTTGCAAAGCCCTGCAGGCACTGGGGGAATGCACGCACCCCCACTTTCCAATGTTGCTCCTGTATGTCTCCCTCCAAGCCTGATTCCCAAAAAGCCAAATGCTCGAGCACCCCTCCTCCACCATTCCCATCTGCATCCTGACCACAGAGCATCTCTCTCTCCAAGCATCTCTCTGGGAATCTCAAAACCTGGGCCTTTCTCCCAAACTCCTCCCTACAAGCATCCCTCCCTTGAGCATCCTTCCTGCATCTCGACCTTTTGAGTAGTTCTTACTCCAATCATCTCTCCTGCATACGTCCCTCCAAGCCTTCTGCTACATTCCAACCCCAGAGCATCCCTCTGAGTGTCCCTCCCAAGCACCCCTGCCCTTACCCTGAGTATCTCACCCTCTGAGCATCCCAGTTCCTGAGAACCCCAACTCTATCCTAACCTGCAAGCAGCCCTTACTTCCAGCTCCTTCCTGCATCTCGACCCCTGAACAACCTCCTGTATCCTGACTGCCAAGCATTCTTGCCTTTGAGCATTCCTCCTGCACCACTTTCCACAAGCACCCCTCCTGTACCACTTCCCTAGAGCAGCCTATCTGCATCCCGCATTCCATGCATCCCTCCAGCATCCCAACTCCCAAGCATCCCTTTCCCTGACCACCCCTCCTGCATCTCTTCCCCTGAGCACCCTTTGTATACCCTTCTCGCGGAGTATCCCTCCTGAATCCCTCACCCCGAGCATTCAGCACCCCATGCACCCCTCCTGTACCTCTTACCCGAGCACATCTCCTACATCCCTCACCCTGAGTATCCCTCCAGGACTCTTTTTCCGACTACTCCTCCCGCACCCCTTCCCCTGAGCACCCCTCATCCCGAGTATCCCTCCTGAATCCCTCACCCCAAGCACACCCCCCGTACCTCTCACCGGAGTATCCCTCCTGCATCCCTCACCCCGAGCGTCCCTCCTGCATCCCTCACGCACCTCTTTCCCCGACTACTCCGCCTGCATCCCTTCCCCTGAGCATCCCTCCTACATCCCGAGCCCAGACATCCGCTCCTGCACCGCTTCCCCAGCATGCGACCCCCCTCCCTGCGATCATCCCGACCCCTGACCGCCCCGCTCCTGCACCCCCTTT
>VZTA01018827.1:185459-200578 GCA_013398855.1 Mohoua ochrocephala
AGGGGGCGCAGGTGGGTCCCCGGCGGGGCTGGGGGGGATCCGCCCGGCTGGGGGGCGTGGGGAGGGCCGGGGGCACCTCCAGCGGAACTCCCCCGGGGAGGGGGGAAACTGAGGCACGGGGACGAAGCAGGGACCGGGGGCCGGGAGCCGCGCAGCAGGTCCGCTGTGGGATGCGGGAAGGACGGGTGAGCCCCCTCTGAGGGGGAATTTGGGGTTAATTTTTTAGCATTTTAACCTAATTTAGTAGCGTGAGCGCCTGGCTATAGAGGGAGGAGCCGTACCTACGATTGTCCGTAACAGGGTCGGGCTCAGCGCCACTCTGCAAACTTTGCACATTCCACTACCCCCTTCCAATAAAACATCTCTGAAATTTAAGTATTCTCAACGAATCCAAGCCCTGTATGCCCACACCCGGGACATGCAGCCAGCTAGGTCCGGCCAGGCGATGGGCGTGATATATGCCCTCCAGAGGGTCTAATTCTGGGTGGTGCCTACCTTGTTAGCGTGATTTCTGAGTGGGTTTTGCTGTGGTGCAGCAGAATCCGTGCCGGGAATTAGCCGCCCTCTAATTGCAGGGATGCTCAGGAAGCGATGGTGTCAGTGGGAGATGAGGTGGAAACTGGATTGTTGAACCACCCCGTGTGTCCATCAAGCAGGTGGCGGGCTACCACGTGTGCGTGAAGTTGTTCAGGGACAAAATAAAGTGGTCCATGAAGGAAATAAAGAGTATCTGGAAGATACTCCAGGGATGCCAAGTGATACTTAAATGGGTGCTTGGACAGGACATTGAAAATCAGTGAAAACTTCTGCCAGAACTGGCATTAAATGGGTATATTGGACTGTACAAAGGGTTACAATGGCTGTATTGGACTGTATAAAGGGTTACATCAGCTTGGAAGGAAAAGTGATATTCCCACTGCCCTGAGACCCCAAGCAGGCTCCTTTCTGGCAGGCGGTGGCAGCGCCCTCCTGACCATCGGCACTGCCCACCCAGCAGCCCCTGAGCCCGCGGGTGTCGAAGGCCACACCAGGAGAGCGCTGAGCACTGCAGCACTTTGGCTTTTATTCTCCAGACCTGGGCTGCAGCCGCATCCCTGTGGCTCTGCGCTCCCTCTCCCCCTCCATCTTGTCGTCAGCCGTTCTCCTTCAGCAGCACTTAACCTTCTTTTCCTCCTTCTCCTGCTCCCTGCTGTGCGCCGCTGCTTTTGTTCTTCTGCTCTCAGGAGGGACCTGACCTTTGCTTTATATCGCTCCTTGCTTCTACTAACGGGGCACCAGCTCTGTTTTCCTACCTCTGCCTCCCTAGCCCTTCTCTGTATGCGTAAATTCAGCATCTGCAGAGAGCCTACGCCAAGCCTCCTGCATTCAGCTGCATCCCTAAGCAAGCAGCCCAGGAGATGCTCAAGGGCATGGAGGTGCGGGTTTGGAAAGGGATGAACACACACCCTCGTACCCACAACAAACCAGGGGTGTTACGAAACTCCCGTTCAGGCTTTCCCATCCCTCCTGCGGCTCACTGGCAGAACGGCGTTTCTGCGCATAACAAAGCAGGGTCAGAAAATTAAATATAAATTAAATATAAGTAACTGGCAGAGAGGCAGCTGCGCTCCGAAGGCGGATAGTCAGTATGTCTGTCTCCCGGTATCGCAGCCGCCGGCAGATCGATAGCAATCCTGTCGCAAGAAGAAGAGAAAGGAAGGGTGACCCGTCGTTTCCTGCCTCGCGCCTGCTGGGAATTTGAGTCCCCTCCCAGGGCTCGTCACCATGTCCCCCGTGCCAGCCTCGGGGTGAGCGGCCTTTCCCCAGACGCGTGCTGGAAATTTCCAGAGGCACCACGGCAGTCCCGAAACAAAAACCTGCTCCCCGCAGGCGCTTCTCTTTGGGATCTGTTGCTCCTGGCAGGCACACCATGCTCTGCTTCACCGACTGAATTTAAGCCTCTTACGTGCTGCTCAGTTGGAGGGGTTCATATTAAGTAAGTGTCCAAAATCAGGTGGGTCCGTCCTGCAGCAATGGGAAAGCATATAGGGTGCAGAGACTGTACTGTGAATGTTTAACCTTCTGTAGTAGAGGATGAACTGAGACAAGTAAATGTGCATCAGGGATATATGAAGGGAGGAGCGAGTCTATCCTTGCAAAGGATTTTGTTCAAAATTCTTCCTAAAACTCAGCCCTCATTGATGCCTACTGTCTGCTGGAAGCTGGGTAAGTGGTCAGTTAAGGTGTGGTTTGTTGGGTTTTTTTAATCCCCTAAATACTATTTTTTTTTGTTTGTTTCTGCCCTCCTCCTTTAGTTATTTTATTATTATTTTTATCCTGTCTTTCATGGGGTGACTTCTAGGCTTCAAGCTGCCTTGTTTGCAGCCCCCGTAACACAGAAAGGCACGAGCTCGTAGGTTTGGATTTCCTCCACGACGTTGTCCCCTTGAGAAGGGACAAGGCACAGAACTGTTCTGCAGGTAGAGTTACAGCAGGTGCCATGGGCTTGGCTGTGTCCAGGTCTGGAGTTCTCAACTTCATGGGGGTTTGTTTGTTTTTTCCTCAGGGCTCGGGTGTTTTGTAGAAACTGGGATTTTTACCTCAAACCAAAATGTGCATTTCAGTAAGACACAGTGGAGCAAAGTGATAACATGCCAAGTGCAGGGGAAACTGGGGCAAAACCCAGTTTTGCAGAATGAGCTTCGCACAGGAAGGAGCATCTTTGCCTGATTGTGTGTTCACAATGAATATGCTCTAAGGAAGCAGACTGGAGCCCCATCCTGCAACAGCCATTTTTTGCTGAATCCCATTTAAAGTCTCCAGCAGCCATGTAGGTGCCCAGCTATTTCTTTTTTCATACTTCCTTTTGAGCTGAAATCAATCCTGCCCCTCCCAAGGCAGAATTACTTCATATGAAGCACTACCTGATCTGTCTCTTGTAACATTTTTCTCCTTTATGTGGCTTTCACCAGCTCTCTTGGGCAATACGCAAAAAGCCAGAGAGGTTTTTAGTCTGGCTGCACTTCCTGATGCTTAGCAGAAATGGTCCCTGGCTTGCTTTAATTCTATTGCCACTTAGGCATCGTTCATTGCACCAGCCTAAATAATTAATTTCTTCTCCTTTTTTTCTTTTTTTTTTGTTCCTTTCTTTTTCCTGTGTGTATATTTTGCAGTTCATTGTTAATCCTCAGCTATTTCTTACAGCAGCTGCACGTATTTCACTGTCTTAAATACAGATTTTCCAAGTTTTGATTGTGGAGGGATATTTTACAGGTGAGCTGTTGAAGGCTACACGATAAAATTAACCAGTAGTGCAAATACTTTATACGTAAAGGTAGGAGGCACCGGTGCAGGCTGCACAGAGAATCTGTGGCTGCCCCATCCCTGGGAGTGTTCAGGGTCAGGTTGGATGGGACTTTGAGCAGCCTCGTCTAGTGAAAGGTGTCCCTGCCCATAGGGCGTGGGTTGGAACAAGATAATCTTTACAGTCCCTCCTGACCCAAGCCATGTTACAATTGTGCGATTCCATGAAATTAAATTGGAAAAAAACAATGACTTTGTAAATGGCCATGTAATGCTACATCTTGCAGCAAAAACCCTATTTCTGTAACAGCATATGTTAACTCATATTTCAGGGGATGCTACAATTTTAATGCTTTTAATACCATGTGTAAGGGCTTCAGAGGCCCTAAGCAGCCTGTGGGATGGACTTTGGAAACCTTAACAACTCAACATGATCCTCTTCTACCAAATTACAGATTGCTCTTGCTTTGCTGCTCTGTGTTTAATTAATCTCATTAATTAAATCCCCTGAATGACACTGGGATCAGCCTGTTATCCACATCTTGGGCATTGCCTCTGAAATCCAGAAGGATTGATTCATTTTCCTTCCCCGACATATTTAAAGTGAAATCTGCGTTGGCAATCATTTTCTTTTCCCAATAAAAATCCTGTTAAAAATTGTCTCTTTATATATATATAGCTATAGCTGTCTTCTTTCAGCAACCATATAAACATACCTGTAACTTTAGACTTTCCGTTAAACTGCATTCTTTTTGCTAAAAAGGATAGATTACAGCTGTACGCATTTTTCAGTGGTTAAAAACATAGTAATATTTGTGCCATTTGTTTACATTTTACTTTTGTTGGCAAATCATGACTGATGGGGTTTTTTTGTTTTGATGATTACTGTACACTCGTGGGTTTTTGCCAAGCTGGGTGAAACAGGCACTCAGTTAAATTATGTATACAGAATTTTATTTATTAGCTAATTAAAACGCTCTTAAATGTGATGAATACGGGAGAAGGGAAATAAGCTTATCCAAAGCTGTTCTACATTCAAAATGATTATGAAACGAAGTGGTATGATAATGATGGTTCTAAATACGTGAAGGCATTGATAAGTGAACACAGCTAGCTTTTGTCATTTTGCATACTTGCATACCTTCCTGCTGTGTCAACCCCCATCGCTCTCCCGGCTTCCAACCAGTTAGTTGCTGAACTAAACTCACGGGGCAGAGGGTTATTACAGAAATGTTCTCTGTGCAGCTGTCGAGGATGCTCCTGTGAGTAAAACCCAAGTTAAAATTTACAAGCTGTGGTCAGTTGAAATACTCAGATGCTCAGACAACAGGTTCTGTTCAGGAGTTTGACATTTTCATAAAGGTAACCAGTGCACTGCTGGTTTCTCTCGAGTACATCACATGATAAGATCATGACTTTAAATCAAATGTAGACATTTCTACCCCTCGTGATATTAAAAGAGGTATTTAAATACAGGTTGCTCTTAGAAGCACAGAATAAATGTTGTGTTCTTCAGCCAAATTTGCATCTTCAGCTGTCAAATTAGATCTGTAGCTGACCTAATTTGAATGAATTTTAAGTGCTACTTGGGGAGGAGATACACAAAAGACTTTACTGTAATTCTCTGATTCCAAGAACCATAACCCAGTTTGTACTTGTCCTTGGTGACTGCGGGTTACAGAATCGTACAGTCATAGAATGGTTTGGGTTGGAAGGGACCTTAAAGATGATCACCTAGTTCCAACCCACCACCCCATGGACAGGGACACCTTCCACTAGACCAGCAGCCTCCCATGTCCAAGATCAGATGCTCTTGGTACCTCCCCTACAGGTAAATGTGGAAATGTCACCGCGAAGAAGTGATTTTCATGCTGCATTCTTGGACAACCTTTATATTGCATTAGCAAAGCACGCAGGCTTGATAAACCAGGCTGGGGGCTGCAAACGGTGGTTGAATGAGCAGAGAGAAAACTTACAACCCATTTTATTTCAATTTTTACAGGTTTATGAAAAACATTTTTTCATAAACAAGTTTATAGGAAAAAAAGCAGCAGAGACTGACTTTCCCCAGCTACTGTCAAGTGTGTTGGTCGGTCAACACATTAAGTCCCAGTTGATGATAAATCCAGTAGACATTCGTGCTCATTTGTGCTGACATTTTTGGGTCTTCTGAGGTTCCCAGACGATCAGATTCACCTTCACACTATGAGGATATAAACCTCTAAGTAACGGGATGAGTTAGGCAAAAGAAGACAATTAGGAATGGCAGCTGAGGAATAGTTATCCTGCAGCCTCATCCATGGGCAAGATGTTTGCATCATTAAAGGTTTGAAATTTAATCTAGTGCAGGCGTAGTGGGCAGGTTCAAAATCAGAGCAGGCTGGTGTTCTGGGAGAGCGAGATCCAGCCTGCATGGGTCTGTTGACTGCAAAATAGATATAAGCAGAATGGGCTGTCCAGGGCATGTGTCTGAGCAATGCCCAGAGGCTGGAGAGGAGCAGAACCCACACACTGAGAGGATGCCAATCTCTGTGCTACTCTTCTCACGTCAGAGCTAAGGCTTGGTTAGATTTCTGATGCTGTTGCTGCCAGCATAGATATGGCCTTCAGCTTCAGAGAGCTCACGTTACTGCCATACTTGGTTGGCAACCTCCCTTTTGGGCTGCTGATGAGAAAACAGTTACAGGAGACTTAAATGTTACCTGCTCAGGTTGGACCGAGCCATCTGCCTCTCATTCAGGCTATCACCGAGGTGTTGGATCGGAGTAAACCTAGGATGGATGCTGAGTTTGAAATGAAGATCTGTATCTTTGGGCCATACAGTGGTCTTTGGGTTGTGACTCTTGACCACAGGCTCTGCCAAGTGAAGCCTTGTCACAGACACATCGAGGGAAACACCTTTCTCTGCGTCTGGCTAAGGCTGGCAGAGAGCGTGAGAAAACAACTCTCGTGGTGTGGATAAGCAGGCTGGGGCTCAAAAATCTGAAAGCTTCACCCGTGAAGAAAGAACAGGTTGTTTGGTGTACAGCAGCTTGAGGGGCAGCAGAGGTGGGAAGCAATGAAGGTGGCTTTTGGAGTCACTGTCAGTCCTGCTTCTACAGGCTGTGTTATTGTGGGGAGGTATGGGGAAGCTTCTGTTTAATTAAATGTGAAAAAAAAGTACAATCCATTTTAGGCTGCTTTTGTGAATCCTTCATTGTGCTTGTAGCAATGCTTTTGCAGACATACTGGAAGCCCTTAGGGGAAAAATACATGGCAGCCACTCGTGCTACAGAATTAGATCAGTTGAAGCCTCCACATGATCAGGTTTAAACAGCTCTTGACTCTAAATTGGGTTGAAGTCTTCAAGAGTGGGAAGTATGCTGAGACTAGAGTGCCAAGGGGAGTTTAGCACTGGAACAGATAGTTTTTTCTCGAGTATATTTGGCTGAGGTTAGTCACAAGGATGGTCTGTGGTCATCGATGCACGTGTTGCTGTGTTGGCCTACGCATGCATCTCTGTTTGCCAATTGTGCTGCATGCATGGGACTGAGGGATACACATGGAAAGCACTCCCTTTGGATCTGCATCTTTCCATTATTGTGCAGTGGGATACAGGCTGTGTGCCAAGGGCTAAAGAACAAAGTGCAATGTTAGTCTTAAACAACAAGTGGAAGACAGGCTCTCCTTTGACCTGTTAATTATCTGCCCTAGGTGGGGCCGGTTTTTCTTAGCAAAATGTGCTGCTGTCTAGAGATGTATTTATTTTAGGATGCCATTAGCACTATTAGCTGGGTTTTAGCAGCCATAAAAGAATTTATATTCCAGCACAAGATGACCTTCTCCCTGCATTTTGCTGTGACTCCAGAGCTGATAATAGTGGGTAGTGTCTATGATTATTCCATTACTAGTTAGGAAAATGCCTGCACTTAAATTTAATTTTAAGGGAGCTGTTTGGCAGCTTTCTGTTGAATGGCTGTAGTTACTACAGCAAGAGCTACCTCCTGCCTCTCTAAGCAAACGCTGGTGGGTTTCCTGCTGAACTGTTGATTGACTTAGATTCAGCAAACAAGGAGAAACAGATTTGCAGGTCCTCAGGTAGCATCAGGAATGATGGCCCACCTGCACAAGACAGCTGAGCTGAGCTGCGATGGAGACAGCTGCATAGCTCCTTTCTTTTCCCTTGCCCCAGCCCTGGCATCGGTCCAGTACCAAGATATAGCAGAAACATGCTGAATAGAAAATGGTGGGTTTTCTCCCTAAAGTGGCTCACTGTTGGATCAGATGGATGAGTGCCAGAGGTGGCATAAGGGAGGAGGATGGTATGGTGGGGGGCAAAGGGAGGTCGTGCCCCTTCCTAAGGCTTAACCGCACCTTAAAATCGCATCCTCAGTTCGTGTCAGCTGATTGCAGAGGCTCTGGATGGAAACGATGTCAACCGGAATATGGCCCCAAATAATTAGAAAATGTTTTCTAGGATATAGCACATTGGAAGGAGAAAGCCTGGTGTTTTTTTACTGAAAGGAACCACAGACTGTTGTGTGCTTACGGCAGCAACTGCTGTCTGGCTCCCTGCTAGGCTGACTGCACTCAGACATGTGTCAGGGGATTCTGCTGAACGGCTTTGTTGCTTTAATCTTATCTTCAAACACCATGGAAGATGTTGGGATGTGTCCAGTTCTTGTCCTGTCCTTCTTTGTCCCCTCTAAATTCTCTGTTCCTGAGGGAAATGAGATCATACAAGCCCAGAACGCTACTTTGAAGTCAGCCCTCATTGTAGGTATTGGTGGGAGAGATTCACTTTTAGCATAATTGTAAAGTTTTGGAAGACTCGTGATTTCTGGCACTAAACTGAATTCTACAAAGTCCTGTTCAAATCTGTTAGGAGAAAAAACATCCTTATGCTTGTTCTCAAGATACAACCTCAAAAAGTACTTCCTCACTTCTAATTTCTATGATGAATTCTTGCCATGTGGTTGCCCATATATACTTAGGACTATTTATCTCTGTAGTTTAACCTTCAAAAAGGTCAATGCAACTAAATGTGTGGTGTTGGATTTTTTTTTTTTTTTAGAATTAGTCCCAGCACCGTGACTTTTCCATCATGTCAGAACCTATCACGCTCAATGTTGGAGGAAAACTCTATACCACCTCTCTGTCCACTCTGACTAGCTTTCCAGACTCCATGCTGGGGGCCATGTTTAGTGGGAAGATCCCAACCAAGAAAGACAGCCAAGGCAACTGCTTTATTGACAGAGATGGCAAAATCTTCCGCTACATCCTGAACTTTTTACGAACTTCTCACTTGGACCTCCCCGAAGACTTTCAGGAAATGGGCTTGCTGCGGCGGGAAGTAGATTTTTATCAAATTCAGCCCCTGATTGAGGCCTTGCAGGAGAAGGAGGTAGAGCTTTCTAAAGCAGAGAAAAATGCCATGCTCAATATCACCCTCGATCAGAAGACCCAGACTGTTCACTTCACCGTCCGAGAAGCACCCCAGATTTACAGCCTGTCCTCCTCCAACATGGAAGTGTTCAGTGCTCATATCTTCTCCACGTCATGCCTGTTCCTGAAGCTCCTCGGTTCCAAACTGTACTATTGTTTCAATGGAAACCTTTCCTCGATATCCAGTTACCTGCAGGACCCCAACCACTTGACCTTAGACTGGGTTGCGAGTGTGGAAGGCCTTCCCGAGGAGGAGTACACCAGGCAGAACTTGAAGAGACTCTGGGTGGTGCCAGATAATAAGCAAATCAATAGTTTTCAGGTGTTTGTGGAAGAAGTGCTGAAAATAGCCATGAGCGATGGTTTCTGCATAGATTCTGCTCATCCACATACTTCAGATTTCATGAATAATAAGATTATTCGCCTAATTCGGTACAAGTAGGAATGGCTGTTCGTTGTGGTGCCAGCACGGAGATAACGCAGGTTAAGTGTTTCCCTTCAAAACACACTTACAGCCTAATTCAGAATCATGCTTATCTGGATTAAGAGTCACTAACAAGGAGATGATTTTCCTTTAATGTACTTACCAATACGACCTTTCAGAATATGTCCATATTCCAGACAGAAGCAATATTGTCTAGCACCTGAATTAAGGACTGGCTCTGTCTCTGCCTCTGCCTCTGACCTGCTGTACAATTCTGGGGAAAATCACTTCTGTCCTCTCTACGTTTTCCAGTTGGAAAATGGGAGTGATCCTGCATTGCCAGGGGATGTGAGGGTTCGGTAACCATGGCTTGGAATGTGTCTGGAGAACAGATGCAGTGAAAGATACCATGGACAGCGGACAGCCCTCAGAGCACATTCGCCACGTCTTGCTGCGTAACCCATGCGGAGCATCCAAGAAGCTTGTTTGGATCCGCGGAGAAGAAGCCTTCCCACGTGCACTCGATACACCTGGAAAGGGTGGTGCAAATTGCAAATGAGTAAGGGATCCCGTCTCTTTGGGTTCAACAAAGGATCTCTGTCACCTTGTGAAGCTGGCTCGGGTTTTTTTTCTGAACCCTGTGAGGAAGCCCCTGCTTTATTCTGCTTTCAGGGAAGCCGTGTTGGAATAATGGGACTGGCAAGGAAGCCACAGAAGAGAGAACGGTGTTCTTACAAACCAAGAAGATTAAACCTTTACTTCTACATTCCAAAGGCATCCAAGACAACTAGTCCTTTTCTTTCTCTTACAATGTTAATATTTGTCTGGAGGATGCTGCTGAAACTTTCTAAGGTGAAGACAGATTTTGGGGCAGAGGCCCCCAAATGTATTTTAAACATTTGAGCCTCTTTTGGGCACATCTCCCTTCAGCAGTGCCTGGAATACGTGGGATGCTCTCTGGTAGGACGGATTTAATTTGAAAAGACAACATTCTCACCAGGTTACACCTAATATTTTTCATTGCAAAAACAGGGGGTCATTTTTCCTATCCTGGTACACTGAGCCTTTTTTTTGTTTATTATCTTTGTGAAACGGTCAGGTCACTAAAAGAATTTTGCCTGCTTGCTTGGCTTCAGTGTCAGCTTGCCAGAGGGAAGGCAGTGGGAAGCCAGAGGTCAAGCTCTTCCCTCCACACCGGGTGTGTGCTGTAATGGAGATCATAACTCACTAGCTGCATGTTGTCTCTAAACATCATTTGTGCCACATTCAAGATGGTTCTTTCTCAGCTAATTATGTTTTAAAGTATCTTAACTGTATTTCCCTAACCAGATTGCTGTGAGCGCATGAAAGGCCCTCTGGAACATTTTCGGGTATCTTTAATGAGATAGAAGGGAAAATGCAATAACTGAGTTTTGCATTTAGAGTTTTAGTGCTTCCAAAGGTTTCTAGCACAGGGCTGCAAAGCTCAGTACTACGCATGTTCTTGTTTCCCAAAGTAACTACTCTGTCGTTACATTAAGCTGACCTGTGAACAAGCGTAAAGAAGCTTTTTTTTCCTGTAAAAAAACAGTGTGATCAATATATTTCCACTGTCCCAAACTGTGATTGCATGAACAACACAAATCAGCATGCTGATGGGTAAAATGCACATTCTGCAGCTGTTGCCAGCCTGTTACAAACCACTGCCCTTTGTGTGACTTGGTGCTAAACCAGCATGATACACATGGGACCATGTTGCCAGAAAGCACTGATGGGGCTTGAAGCCCTCAGAACTACTAAATGTGGCAAATTTTGTTAATTTTGAGGACTGTAATTTTTGCTAATTTTGAGGATTTTGTGGCCAATTGTGGTTTGAGTCACCATGTTCTTCAAGTTTTAGTTGCATTAGGAAGAACTTTTTTTTCTCCTATCCCAGCCCTGAATTATAAAGCACAAGTTTGCCAGTCGGCTGGACATTCACAGGGACGATCTGTGCTGGTAATATGATTATGATATGTAAAGTGAACCCTCTTTCATCACATCTGTGACTTGAAACAGATATGCCTTTGCTGAATTTATGATAACAGCGCTTTTGGGGACTGTTGACAGTATTTCTTTTTAACCCACACCCTTGAGAGTAGATTTTAAATTATCTGTAACCGGAGTTCTTGTATGTCACGACTAAAATAATACTCACCAGTAAGAATTTGTTTCCTGTCAGCTTGAGTTTATCCAAAGGTTAGAGCAGTGGGCTTAGACCTCATTTGGAAGGGTAAGGGGGGGAAAGTCTGACCTTTAGAGCTCTACACCCTTTAGAGCTCTGGATCAGTACCGCTCCATTCTGTTTCAGCAAAATAAAATATTCCGTGGGAGAGCTGAATCATTACTGCATTTTTTTGGTGAAAGGCAAGTAAGAGTGTGCAAAAGGAGAGAACTGGACTCAGCTCTTCACCTGGAGTGCTTTAACCCATCAGTCTGTTAGGCAAAAGATGAACAAATTGAATACACATTTATTTGTGCTCATGCAACTAAGTCAGGAGAAGGTACAGCTGGCCCCAGATCTCTGTCATTTATTAACAGGCAGTGAGATGCAAAATATCTCTCTTTTTTATATGTAGATAGATGCAAAATTTCCAACCAGGATAAAGACATGAGGGAAGCCACGCTTTGGGAGGAACAGAAAAACTTGAGGTACCTCTAACTTGCTAAGCACAATAAACATCCTTAAGTACGAGGTACTATTTATACTGGAAATGGGCGGTGAGTGAATCACTTGTGATTGCAGTCAAACATATGTTATACAAATGCAGCTGCTATTTCAAACTCCACACTAAGCTCAATTTATAGCTGCACCCGAATTCTGCAGTCTGTGAGTTACGTTTTAATGACTGTTTATGGGAACGTTCTCTCTCCAGAGCATTTGTTTGCATGTTATCTGAATAGCTGGTTTTTGTTTACCTTCTTTTTCTGAGCCCTGGAGGTGTAACTTGCTCTTGTTTACCAGTCAACAGCACTGATAATGATTCTTCTCAAGAGTTTTCCTGAATTAAAGAGAAGCAAACATGCACAAAGCCGTACTAAGTATAGCACAACCCCATCACTAGTCATGAAAAGCACTTGGCATTTATTAGCAGTAACATCTAAAAATTATTTCACTGTCGAGTGGAATATTCACGCTCGGAACAAACATTTTTTTTCCTGGAAAGGAAAGGATTTAGTAACATTTTCTTCCCTTAAAGTTTGATGGCTGTTTTCTTGTACATCATGGTGCATAACTCCTGATTCTGCCTCAAAACCTTGGTGTACAAAATGAGGCCAAGCCCTGCAATTTTTTTTTTAATGGCCTCAATTTTATTTTTCCTAAATGACCACTGAATAGAGTGTTCAGTAGTGTTAGAGCAGAAGAATACCAGAGTTGGGCTGACAATAAACAAGACTTTAGCTGTAGTCTAATGGCATTCTCAGATCTGGACATGTGCATAGCACAGTGGTATTTCTTACATGATAGAAAGACTATTATGAAACATCTTAATGGACTCCAGAAAGAATCACTCGCGGGTTTCTTTATGTGGTTTTAGGCTTGATATCTCTTAATTATCTAACAATGTCCAGTTACAATGACAAGATTGAAACTGTACATAAATATTAAGAGATACCTGGTTTATACAGCTGTTAAGGGTTGGGAGGAGTTGATGGGAGGAGTGTTTGTTTCTGCAGGCAATGATAAAGAAATAAAAGAAGTAGTTGTAAAAAGTTAGATCTGAAAGAATTCACATTAACAAGAAATCCAGGATTTAGAAGGGAGAGAATAAAAATATCTTGATGTCTTCAGGAAAAAAAAAAAAAAACAGCAAGATAACAATGGAGACAAAGATTTTGCTACAAGAGGCTGTGATTCGAATGATTCACTGGTCCTTTCCAGTTTTAATCTCCTATTATGCACTTTAAGTATGGGTCATGCCAAGAGTTATGCTAGTAGCTTCTTGGGAGCAGGCAGCTTTGCTTCAATTTGCATGTGCTTCAAATCACCAAACATTTGCAGTGTTGAGTATAAATTGCTGCACGAGTTCACTGGCAGCAAATATCTGCAGTCAATCAGATTTATTCCCAGGAATAAAAGGCAAGGTGGAAGGGCTGATGGAGTTCGTATATAAGGTTGATGGAAGTGTTAAATACTGCCTTCAGCCATAGACTCTGGAACATAAATCTAGGATCTTCTGACACTTCACAGATAAACGGAGAAGTTATGAAGAAGACTCCTTTGAGGAGTTTTATTTTCACCCCTTCCCACTGAATTTGGTGCCACTGCTCAGAATTTCAATGTATTTTGAAATATTTAATTTCCATTCTGCATCCACACACTGGTGGACACCAACACACAGGGTACAAGCAGTGCCAGTATGTGGCCCTCCCTCATATGTGAATTAGTACAGGCAGTCACAGGTACTCCGTGCAAGAAGGGCTGATCGAGTATAAATACCCAGATCAAGCTCACAGGTTCACTTGGGAATAACACAAGGAATGTTTTCCCTACGAATTCAGAAAAAAAAGGAGCTATAGGGGAGGGCTGTATCTAATGATTTCTCTTCATCCTCTTGGCATTCCCCTCAGTATTTTCATGCTCCAACGGCTAATTGCAGCATTTTCCCATTGATGGGAATTTGGACCCCAATTCACTAAAAGCCATGATTTTGAATCAATAGTGTTTGAAAAGTGTGAAAAGATGGTCTTTATTGCTTACCACCTTCACAGAGAGCCTGTAGGGCTATCGCATTTAAAAATCTGATTGCATTTCTCTGCTTGTAACTCTTCCTGTGAACTGTTACTAATATGTATTTTAGAAAGCAGTAAATAAAATGTGAATGAAGCAGGAGGTGCTCTGCCTGACATATATTTCTTGAGAAAAAAGCATGAGTGACGCTTGCTGCACCTGTAGCTTTTCCTTTCTCTCTCTAACGATTTTGCACAGTGCCTCGTTGCAGTGCTTACTTTGCCCTCTCCGTGGCTGGGAATTGTAGGAAGCTCCCCAGGAATTAGTGTAGTTGTAGAAAACTTGGACGAAGGAGCCTTCGCAAATAATCAAAGCCATTTTAAATGCCTTATCTCATTTATGTTTCAAACATTTATAAACAGAGGATTCGTTTTTCCAGTGAGAACCCTTCTTAAACCCTGATGCTTTACTGCTGTTGGACTCGTCTCTAGCTCCTGAGCTTGAGCAAACCATAATATACTGCTGCTGTACAGGAAAATAAAAATTGAACATATTATCTGTATGATTCCATGCAACTCCTACAAGGCTCTATTCCTAGATAGATGAAGGTTTGCTAAAGGAAAGCTAAGGAAGCTAAGGAAGCTAAAAAGGCATCAGCCTTGTACGCATCCCCCCTCCAGGCTGGCAGGAAGGTATGAAAAAAATTGAGCCTGTTCCTCCGAAAGAGCACTTTGTGCCTGGAAGCTGACTTGGACACCAGGAACACTGGTTGGAGGTGGCACCTCACTGGAGCAGAGGTGTAATTTAGAGCAGCTTCTGTCCCGGGGAGGTTGGGTGGCCTCACGCCACCAACCCTCTCCTCGCTCACACACGCTCACTCCCAGGTGTGCTTCCTCCGCCTTCAGGCTCAACCCGAGGTTCCCTGCAGCAGTCTCAGGTGCTGGATTTATAAAAGTAAACAGTAATAGACTGGTACAGCAGCAGGCCAGCTCAAGCTGGGTGTCTGCACAGAGGGACCCTCAACACAGAAGTCCCTGAGCTTTTATGCTCTCAGTCCATGCACTCATTCTCCTCGCGCCTCTTGAACCAGTGGTGATTTCTGGTCTCAGGCGTTCTCTTGCTGGATTCTTTCTCTGTGTTCGTGCGGGCTGGTCATTAACTGTTTCCCGTGCCAGTGCCTCCCCTCCCTCACAGGAAAGAATTGCTGATACCCAACCCAAATTTCCCGTCCTGGCGCATCACCGCGCCCCGCCCTCCCGGCGCATGCGCAGCCCCGCTCCCCACGCCGCCGGCGGGAGG
>VZTA01018827.1:200590-214153 GCA_013398855.1 Mohoua ochrocephala
AGCTTCCCTGCGCACCCGACGGGATGGGGTGGGACGGGACGGAAGGGGAGGGGGCGGGTGGCGTAGGGCTGCCGCGAACCCCCGAGGGCGGCCGGCCGCGGGCAGCGTGGGGCCGCGGTCTTGAGGAGGCCCTGAAGGTCCATGTGGCTCCCGGGTTCGTGAGGGAAGCGAGGCCGCGCTGCCTCTGCCGCGTGGCACAGCTTCGCTTTTCTCTTTGGAAGCCCTTCTAGCCCCTTCCTGCTGCCTGCTGTTCGGGAAGGCCTTTAAGTGTGCCAAAACATGAATGCTTTGTAATTTTAAGTTTTTATGCTGAAAAAAACCCCAAACAAATTGTTGTTAAATTTCAGTTAGAACCTGGAATTTTGCATTAATTGTCCGAAAACGCCAAGCTATAAATAATTCTTGCTCTATAACCACCTGTACGAGTGACGTTTTACGTGGTCAGATACGAGAAGGAGGAATGGTTTTAAACTAAATAAAATGGGAGATTTAGATCAGACGTTAGGAGAAAAATCTTTGCTGTGAGGGTGGTGAGGCACTGGCACAGGCTGCCCAGAGAAGCTGTGCATACCCCATCCCTGGAAGTGTTCAAGGCCAGGCTGGATAGGGTTTTGAGAAACCTGGTCTAGTGGAAGGTGTCCCTGCCCATGGCAGGGGGCTTGGAATGAGGTGGTCTTTAGGGTCCCTCCCAACCCAAACCATTCTATGATACTTCTTTGGCACAAAGTTCTTGAGCAGCATCTTTGTCACTGTTTCAGTTACTTGATCACAGCGGTGTCCTAGAGCTGATAAATAGAGGCTTCCTTCTTATCTGCCCGTGGTGATGTGCTCTGAAATTTTTCTCCTTTAAGTGCACGTATGTGACTCTTAACATACACCTTCTGTAGTTACTCCACAGATTTCGAAGTCCATAGGAACTGGCTTGCCATCACCCACAACTTGCCCCTCTCTCAGTGGTACTACGAGGTAAGTACACGTTTGGGGGTTTTTTTTAGCTGTGTATAAATTACAGGCACATTGGGTATGTCAGACCTTGTGAATGCTGGAAGAGATGGTTGGTGACTGTCGTGTTGTGGGACAAAAAGATGCCAGTCACAATTTGCTGGCCCTGTGCAGCATTTAGCTAACAAATGAAAGTTGTTTGGGGAAGCTGCAAGTACTTATGAAGGCAAAATGGGAAAAGCAGTTAAGGCACGTGGGTTATTGGAAAGGCTGTGTAGCACAGGAGTTGCTGGTCTCTTTGCTCTTCTCACTGATGATACACAGTTACCAGAACAAAGAATGAATCATGTAAATGGGTGTGCACATCTATCCACTGTTAAATCAATCACTGTATTAAGGTTTTGAGCCTTTGCCGGTGAGCTAGTAGCATACATTGATTTTTATCTACATGGATCGCTTTTAGGTTTGTCATAGACTCAGCCCACCTAATTGGGTTTTAATCTGTCTTCTGGCATCTGTTGGAGTACAGGGATAGATACTGTAGTGTCTAGTGCTCCACATCAGCATCCAGGAGGAAATGATTTGTGCAGGTCAGAACTGTGTAAGACTCATCCAAGGACTGTTTTGCAAACAAATTTCTATACTGGCAGCATTAACCCTATGCCAGAGCATAGGATGCCTTTCATCAATATGACATAAGCTTTTGGGAACGTGCTCATTGAAAAATATACCCCCTCCTAACCTACTTTGTTCCTCCCTCCTCCTCTCCTGTTTCCACAGCCAAGGGGTTAATTGTTGGTCAGGGCATAACAAGCATCCTTATAGGAAGAGATCACATAATGCCATTTGATGTTGATAAGGTCGTGTGAGGGTTAAGACTTGTTAACTGATGAGTAAAAATAATTTTGAGGCTGGAGCAAGGCTGATTGTGTTGGTGATGGCTCTAATATAGACCAGTGTTGGCTGTGAGCTATTTTACTGAGATTTTGTAATATTGGCCCTATTACTGTAACTTGATTTATCGATAACAAACAGTCATATACTGGGTAGGTGCAGGTACACAAAATGCTCTTTGATCTTTTCCTGCTAATCAGGAGATGTCCCATCTCTACCAGTACTGCAGGAGAACAGCTGAAATCACGGTCAGCACCACAGAGCTGGCTACTGATTGTGGAGTGCTTTCAGTTCCATAGAGGTTACTGAGAGAAAATGCATCAGCTGGTTTGCTGCAGGGAGCTGTACCTGAAGGACTGCAAACAGCATGGTTTGTTACAAACTGTTTAATCTTATTTTGTCTTTAGGCAACCTCAGAATGGACCCTGGATTATCCACCTTTTTTTGCTTGGTTTGAATACGCACTGTCTCACATTGCCAAGTACTTTGACCCCCAGATGTTGGTTGTTGAAAACTTGAATTACGCCAGTCGTGCGACCATCTTCTTCCAAAGGCTTTCTGTCATCTTTACAGATACCCTCTTCATATATGCAGTTCATGAGTAAGTCTTAATGTTCTAATTTTAGGGACAGGGGATAGTCCTTCATATGTGGGCTTGTTCTGTAGCCACAACAAATAACTATATGTACAAATAAGCTTGTAAATGTAGGGAAATGCCAGAGTTGCTGGAACCTGTTCAAGGAGAAACTTGGAGTATGGTGCTAACCACAAGATAACGTGTTCTTCTTGGAGATACCGTTGCTGTGCATGTGATGGATTTGCAGGCACTCAGACACCAGCTGCTGTTTCACGTGTTGTACTTGGGTTTGCTTCTGTCACTGGGCTCATTTTGTAGGAGTTGCAGGACAGCTGGTGTGCTCAGAACAGTTTTTTTTCTGTTATTTTTCTTACTACTCTGTTCTTCTAGAGTAGAAGCATAAAGGAAATCTGTCACAAAATGCCAGTACCATCAAATATGCAGTTGCTCCAGTGTTTTTTGATGATAAATTGATTATTCCAAGTCTAATGTTATTAGGATCAGATGCTTTCAGTGTGGCCTGACTTTATGAAGAACTATTTACCTTATACCTAAAGAGTAGACTGGGAGGATGTTCTGAGAAATACGTTGCCTACCTTAATCATTTGGCTGTAAGAGTCTTCCGTCATTTTATTCTGTCTGCTCAAAACCTGGGTAGGAAGCTCTCTGATTGGAGCACTGCCTAAGCTCCTTTATTTACTTTCTTTATTTGAAATGGGCTAGCTTTGCACTGTGACTTCTTTTCCTTTTATTGTTTTGACTCACAGATGTATGAATGTGAGGCTGAAGGCTCAGGGCTGGTGTCTGCACAGGGTCATTTGCCAAGAGAGGTGGTAGATGCCCTGTGCCTGGAAAATTTCAAGGCCAGGTTGATGGGGATTTGAGCAACCCAGTCTAGTGGAAGGTGTTCTGCTCATGGCAGGGAGGTTGCACCAACAGTATTTCAACACAGATCATCTGTAACTTTTTAATGTGACTTAAGATTGCTTTCAAAAGTCACATGAGCCATACTGCTTCACACTGAGAAGTAATAAGATGTTTTTAATCAACAGAAATAACTCAGAATATGGCAGGGGGCAGGGGTAGCCAGGGAGAGGTTAATGTCCAAGTGAGGACCTTAAATACAACTCTCTAAGTTGTCTCCGAATGTAGCAACACACTGCTCATGATGGCAAGCAGGCTGTGACAGCTTTACACTTGCTGAATGGGAGACTTGAACCTGAGGCTGTTATGTAATGTAATCTTTACCATGTGGAACACATGAGAGCTGTTGACATTGAAAATCCTTTTTTTACTAAACTTTGTTCATGACACCGTCTGCCTTTGATGAATTTAGCAAGAATTTTATCGTTGCCTTGCATCCCGGTAAAATGGCTAACTTCAGAGTAAGTGCAGTTCTTAACTCTTAAAACCAACAATGCTTTTGCTTGTATGTTTGAATTAAAGCTTCTGTTTCTTCTGCTCTTGTTCAGGTGCTGCAGATGTGTAAATGGAAAACGAGCTGCAAAGGATATCCTGGAAAAACCAACATTTATTCTTGCCGTCCTGCTCTTGTGGAATTTTGGGTTGTTAATTGTGGATCGTATCCTTTCAAACCATCGTGAGTAGTTTGTGATTTGTTTGGTTTTTTAACAACTTGTTACAGTATGTGGCACAATCCTATATTATTATTGCTGTCATAGCAAGTAACACCGCTGGTTTTGTTTCTGGGGTTAGTTAAATAACTTTGTTTTCATTAGAATTACTATTTGGCAAAATGGAAGTTAGACAGCTCTTGGTCTGATTTGCCAGGAGTGGAGGAGGACCAACCAGTCTGGCAGCAATGTGGCTGTTCCTGCTGGCTGTTCCTCCTCCGCCTGCCTACAGGAGTGTTAGCAGAGAGGCTTTGTGTTCTGGGTGTGGTTCCAAGTTTGTCCTGTGGCAAGGAAAATCTTCAAAGTGCTTTAAGATTCAGGCTGTATTCAATTAGTTAACATTATATGGGAATTGGGAAGTCTTTGTAAAGAAGTTACCATAGACTCATAGAGTGGTTTGGTTTGGAAGGGACCTTAAAGATCATTTAGTTCCAACCCCCTGCCATGGGCAGGGACACCTTCCATTAGACCAGGTTGCTCAAAACCTCATTCGGCCTGACCTTGAACACTTGAACAAGGGATAAGGCATCCACAACTTCTCTGGGTAACCTGTGCTGGTCCCTCATCGCTCTCACAATAAAGAATTTCTTCCTAATATCCAGTCTAAATCTCCCATTTTATTTAGTTTAAAACCATTCCCCCTTGCCCTATCACTGCATGCCCTTGTCAAAAGTCCCTGTCCAGTTCTCTTAGGAGCACCTTCTAGTGCCTGAAGGGGCTACAAGTTCTCCCCAGTGTCTTCCCTTTTTCAGGCTGAAATAACCCCAACTATCTCAGCCTGTCTCCATAGCAGAGATGCTCCAGCCCTCTGAGCGTCTTCGTGGCCTTCTCTGAATGCCTTCCAGCAGGTCCATATCCTATATAAAAGTAACTCTGGAAATTGCAATTGCTGCAAGTCAGTCTTGACACAGTGTGCATTTAGAGGAAGGACTTCATTTTCTCTGTCACAGTTCTTGTGTATGTTGCCTGCTTACAGGTGGTAGGAAAATGAGGGCTACTGTCACTATCCGTTAACCAATGTGTGGCAGAAACTAATAACTTACAAATTAAAGTGGAGATTTAACCTTTTTTTGTTTACGTTGCAAAAGTTGCACAATACATATGTAGATTGTTGTGTTTCATTTCGTCAAGGTAATATGCCAGCATTTGTGTATTTTGTGTCTAACAGTAGTTACAGGTAAGGTTAAATAATGACTTGTGTCTAGGTGGTGTGAATTTAAGGTTGCTTTCTTGATTTAAATTCCATTTTAATTTGAATTTATTCCTCATAACTTTGAGTCTTCTCCAGAAAACACAGTAGTAAAGAAAGCTTGCTTTATTCCTTGACTCGAGTTCAGATATTCACTTCCAGTACAATGGCTTCCTGTTTGGGCTGATGCTTCTTTCTGTTGCTCGGCTGTGTCAGGTAAACCCAAGTGACTCTTGTCCGTTTGTTGCCATGTGTATTTTGGGTGCCTTAGTTCACTTCGTGGGGCTGCTCATGTTGTGGGCAGTGGTAGTGGCTTCACGTTGAGCTGCGTGAAACTGGATGTCTAATTGTCAATTGAGTTTGTGGGGAAGAGAAAAACTTGAAACTCACCATAATTGCTTGTTGATGCTGCAGCATTGCAGTTCCTGGTGAGAAAGCTAAATTCTGTGTTACACCTGAGCAATGTGGCATCATTTCTTGCCATCTTGTCTTCTTCCAAATCACCAGTCCTTAGAAAGCTTAACTTCTGAAGCTGTGGAGAGGTGATTGTGTGACAGGATAGTTTCCTTCTCCATACCTGTTGTGCATAACACTACTGAATTTGTAAATTGAAGTAAATACTTTTTTTAATGCTTATAATAAATGTCCCATCACCTTAGGAGTGCAACAGAAGACCATTTAAAGTGAGTACAAAGGGAAGAGCTTAGGTTTTGTTTTGTTTTCTTTCAGAAAAGGTACTTGGAGGGTGCTCTTCTTTTTGCTGTTCTTCTGCATTTCAAACACATCTACATGTACGTGGCCCCAGCATATGGCATTTATTTGTTACGATCCTACTGTTTTACTGCCAATAATGCAGGTAAGGTGGGGTTTTCCTCACAGGCTTTTGGGGGGAGTTGTGTTAATCAGTGGAACTGGGGGAACACTCAGGACATGCAGATGCAGTTGGGACAACATGGCTGTATGTCAAACAAAAATTTTGCTTGAGAGCAGAATTGGTAGGATCTTGAAAGATCTTTGAAATATATTTGTTTTGTACAGTTCCTGTTTCTTTAAGAGTTCTTTGTTAAGAAAAACCAACGTAAACAAACCGCACTTGGAAGCCATAAGAGTTATCCTGGATATGGAACAATTAGACAGTATCAGAAGCTATTTCAAAAACCTACTTTGGGTTCCTCCCCACTTCTTAGCACTGAAACATGCCTGATACTCCTCATGTGAACAGGGAAGGTAAATTTGGAAAATACTGAAAGACCGTATAATGCAGGAGCTGCAATGTGGGCAAAAGAAATGTCAGCTGTTGAAGGAAGCAACTGAATATATTGACATGAAAGGCTGTGTGCTCCTTTTAGATAGGTGGTAGCAATTCCTTGTCAGTGTGGAATGCTTTGTCTCCCTTTCCACTTCTCACAGCAGCTGTTTCCTTAATCTGTTTGTTTCTTGTAGATGGATCCCTGAAGTGGAGAAGTTTCAGCTTCCTTCATGTAACTCTTCTGGGACTGATAGTCTTTCTTGTTTCTGCTCTTTCATTGGGACCCTTCCTAGTATTGGTAATAACCCCTTTTTCACGTGTTATTCCCCTGAACAGTTAGAAAATCTTGTTATAAAAATATAAACCATGTCTTATCTAAAGAGACCATTTCTTTGTTCTTCTGTTTTCTGTAGGGTCAGCTGCCTCAAGTCATTTCACGGCTCTTCCCTTTCAAGCGAGGTCTCTGCCATGCCTATTGGGCCCCCAACTTCTGGGCTTTGTACAATGCCATGGATAAAGCACTGACAATTCTTGGTCAGTATGTTAGTCTTGCTGTTTGGTGCCTGTTTGCAGATAGAGCTCTCTGGATTTGAGACTTCCCCATTTGAAATGTAGGCAGCGAATTATGTTTTCAGATTGCCATAAATCATGTGCTTGTGCCCATAACCCGGTGCGTAAGTTATCAGCAGTAGGTCAGAGATCAGTCGCTTCCCTCTGCCATCCTTTAAAAAAAGGAAAAACTTGGCCATGTATTTAGCTCAGCTACTTCATTTTCTTTATTAGCATTTATCAGTTTGTGCTTTTTTATGTTTTGTTTTTAGGGTTAAAGTGCAATTTTCTTGATGGTACAAAAATCCCTAAAGCCTCCATGACAGGAGGGCTGGTTCAAGAGTTTCAGCACACTGTCCTCCCTTCAGTGACTCCACTGGCAACGTTAATCTGTACTTTCATAGCTATATTGGTAAGAACAACTAATTTTTTTTGAAATGTTATGTGTTTTGTCCCTAGTAGGTTTTAATTGATAGTATGCGCTTCACACAAATTTTAATTCTAGGGCAACAAACGTGTTGTTACTAATATGTAGTGACTGATAAAATTTGTTTAGTGGCTTAGATTGGAAGGCAATTTTTGTATGCAACACATATAGCGGGGAGCTGGCTGTGGTCTTTCAGTCTGCTTTTCCCTCCTGATATTTCAACTGAAGTCCTTCAGGCTCTGCTCATACGTGCAGATAGATTGATTTCCTCCAGTGCTATATAATGCTTGTGCCACACAAGCACAACCTGGGTGCAGTGGTGTTTAGTAACATTGACAAATCTCTTTGGACAATGGCTTGTCTTCAGGATTGCCAAACTTTTCACTGAAGTCCTGTTTTTGCCTGTTGTTTCTAGCCCTCTGTTTTCTGTCTTTGGTTTAAACCTCAAGGGCCCAGAGGCTTTCTACAGTGCCTTGTTCTTTGTGCGTTGAGCTCCTTCATGTTTGGCTGGCACGTGCATGAGAAAGCAATTCTCCTTGCTATTCTGCCTTTAAGGTAAGTGAATTTTGTACATGGTAGCTGGCCAAACTGAACCTGCAGCCGCTTGTTGAGGAGTCCTCAAAGGGAATCACTTTGTTTTCAGTGTATTTCAGAAGATGAACTTTTTTATAGAATGCCTTAAGCTGTAACAGTGTAGTGCACTTAAAGTAAATTAATTTCAGGCACAGTTCAAACTTTGATGAGTGATGTGGTTCATACTTTAAAATGCTGGACTGTTCAGGAGCCAGCTGGGGAAAGGGATCTTCTGCGCTGTGCTTGACCAGAACAATACACAGTTTCTACCAAAAGAACTTCATGTCCGTGTAGGGTAGAAGTGAAGCTGTAGTTCATAAGCTGCCTGACCAGTATTGCTACAAACTGTATTTTCCTTCCTCAGAGATTTAGTGATGTTTAAGCTCTTGTTTTGTGCTGGGCCTTGCTGATAGTTTTGTTCAGTGTCTGTGTGTGGTTTTCTGAGGGAGGGTTTCCTGGCTGATTTTTCTCCTGTGATTTTAGCTCTGAGGCCACGTGGTTTGGAAGCAGGAGACTTCATCACAGGTCCAGTGTTAGGAGGGGCTGGGGTGCTGTGAAACTGTTAGGCTCGTTCTTCAGTCTTCAGTGAATTGCACAGTGTTTTGCTGAAATTAAGTTTCTTTGCTAAAAGACAAAAGCATAACAAATTATTGTCATTTTTAGCTTATTATCTATTCAGAGAGCCAAGGATGCTGGCATTTACTTGATTCTGGCAACAACAGGGCATTTCTCACTTTTTCCATTGTTGTTCACACCACCAGGTAAAATGTTCTTTATTAGTTAATTTTTATCTAGTTTGTAACATAGAGCTCAATAGTCCTGATTTGGTTGTCATTTTTGCTTTAGTCACTTCCCAGTTGTTTGTGATTTCTTTAGAAAAGGAAAATCTTACTTGTAGTTCTATCTCAAACTGTAATTATAATTGGTGTGTTCAGTATGTTTATAGATAATTGAAGTAAGTGTATTGCAAATGCTTGGCATTTGCTTTAGTAAATGTTTATGCTTATTTTTAGGTTTCCTAAGCAGTAAAACGTGTAGGTCTGGAGAAAATAAAGCCAGATAATGCGAATGTGGCTAGTAGGATTTAAAGATGCTACAATATATATGGCAAAAGCTTTTTATAATTAATTTTAAAAGTACATAATGTTCTTTGTTTTTCAGAACTTCCAATTAAAATACTGCTTATGCTGCTGTTTACTGTTTATAGCTTCTCTTCATTGAAATCTCTATTCAGGTAATTGAAGAAATTTGATCTTACTGCCAGGAATAACATTTCTTCTGCTGTTGGGAACAGCCATTGTCATAAGGGGCAAGACAAACAGCACAGAAAACTGATGCTGAAGTGTCAAATTAAAGCATTACTGGTCAAAAGATGCTGCTGCTGCCTCTGTTCTCAGGAGGCAGTGCTTAAATGAGGATTATTGCAGCACATCCTGGTTATTGTGACAGCTGCCCAGTTAGTCCCAGGAGGCTGTAGATCCCCACCTGCCTCATGCTCTGTTAAAGCACAGAGTTGTGATGCTGTAATAACCTCTGAGGATTTAATTCAGTATTCTGGCACTTACTACAGTGATTTGTCTGCAGATTGTTTATTGTTTGTCTTATTGCACTGTGGATTTTTGCAGTAGTGGTTAGTATTTTAATGTGTGGCAGGGACAGGCTGTAAAGAACATTCATTTTCAAGCTGTAATTTGTCAACTAAACCGCAAGTACTTGGTTGGCAGAACATCCAATTGCCCAAGCCATCCTGTGTAGTTTCACAGCCTGTGGATCTGCTACCACTTGGCCAAAGACAGCGCTTGTCCTTGTAACTCCTGCAGTCCCCACTTCCCTATTTCCCAAACTTTTCAGGGCAAACCCAAGCTGTAATGAAGGGTTTGTAATGAAGTACTGTAAATGTATTCAGTACTTCAGGCACCTGCTTTTTGTAGATGATTTTCTTTATTTAAGAATTCAGTCATTCTGTCTCAAGAGCTCTAGCTAAAAAGCTCCATCTTAGTTTTTGTTAAGAGAGGGAGCTTTTGCAAGTTTCTTGTTCCTAACTTAACCAAAACATGAAATTCCCTGTAAACTACCTGCAGTAAACCCCTGCCACCAGTGTCCTTTGCAAGAGAGATCAGCTCATAGTACATCCTACAGAAAGCTTGGGGGAAGAGGTTAAAATAAATCTGACATTTGCAGTCTTTGGTTGTAGAACAACTTTGGTGGAACGAGTCTTTGTATGAAGAGCTGTTAAATTGTTCACTGGAATGGTGTGAGGTGAAGCAGAGCAATTGATGAGGTTTCTCCTTAAGATTCCAAGGCATCCTGGAACTTAATAAGGACATTGAGCTGTACTCTTGGTTATCACACTAGGGTTTTTTCCTACTGAAACTCTTCAAATTGTTATTTAAACCATTATTGTGATCTAATGGATGATTGTCTTTGCACTGGTGATAGCTGAGAAACAGAATAGTTATTTTTAGTTACGTGTTTTAACACTACCTCCTTTTTACTTTCTCTGACAGGAGAGAGAAACCTCTGCTCAACTGGCTTGAAACAATCTACCTCATCCAACTAGTGCCTTTGGAAATCTTCTGTGAAATCGTATTTCCCTTGACCCCCTGGAAATGGCACTTCCCTTTTGTCCCCCTGTTGCTGACCTCTGTGTACTGTGCTCTGGGAATCACATACGCTTGGCTGAAACTCTACATCTCTGTCTTGACTGAGAGAATTTCTGTCAGACAAAAGGCTGAATAAAGCCACAGTGCTGGGACCAGTCCCAGGATACCCCTTGGAGGGGGTTCCTGGCACGGTGAGGGGTTGTCACAAGGCCATGCAGCTCTTGATGAGACGCAGTGTACGTGTGCCATCGCCACGCGGGAGCTCTTCTTCCAACACTCCTGTACTGCCCAACGAGGATACCTCTGACCAGAAGCACTGTCACAGTAACAGGGAGGGCTGCTGGTAAACTGGGAAGCTTAACGAGGTCCAGACTTCTGTCCTGAGGAAGACCTGCCTGATTTTCCCATTATGGTTTGTATTTGAATAGAAGTTGCTGTGGCAAATTACAAGGGATGATTGCTGTGTAGGAGAGCGATGTAACTGTGTTCTATGGAATTTGTAAATTAAAAACTTGATATTTTTTGTTTGAGCATTTCTTGCATTATTTCAGCTCATGTCTAAGCCCTGCTTTGAGAGACGCCCACACAACTAAGGACGTAGTGTGTAGCTGGAAATCTGTCCTGAGGTGCTTTGTCAAACTCTTGCACACTCAAATATCAGCTTTTAATATGTCCATGTCCTGTTGATCTCCTTGTTTCATAGGTACTTTGCAAATAGGTTTTAATATTTTCTAGTAGCTCTTTTTTTGTAGACCAGATGACCAAATTGAGGCATGCTACTCAAAGAAGTGTTTTAACACTATTAAACATACCAGATAATGTGGCTGCACAGTTGTATTTGTAATTCATGTAAAATGCTACAACTCTAACAAAAGACCAAGTGTCCACAGTTCCTGTAATGACTTAAGGAAAAGGTAGATTGTTTTCTGCCTCTATGGCATCATATTCCCCAAAAGATAGCAGTTATTTCTGCAGTAAATAATTATACCTTTTAAACCCTACATAACCATCCCTGGAAGATGTTGCTCTGAGGTTGGGGTCTGGTTTGGATTCCAATGCTGACATAAAACTGGGAGGAGAGAGGGATAGAATTTTTTTATTATTATTACTTTTGACAGTAGTTGTTGAACTTTCTTCCATGTTAGCTGAAGAACGGGACCCCTTCATCGAGGATAGCCAAGGGGATAGTTATGCTTTTTGAGTTCTTTGAATATTTTGAGTGTTTAAAATAGAGTGGTTCTGGTTAGGTCAACAGGTGAGTGGTAGAGTAATCACTGTGGATGTTTCTGTAACCAAATACCTTGTGCATTTAAAGATTTCACTCTGTGAGTTCATATTCAAGATATTCTCACTCTGGTTTTCATTACTTTCTCATACTTTCTGCTTCTTTACACCATCAAGGGCTTTGCCATGTTGTTTTTAGCTGCTGTGGCTGCCAGTGGTGCCATGATGCTTCTTGCACCTGTACTGTACCTCAGGTCCAAGCCTCAAAGCTCTGCCCAGGGTAAGGCATCCACAGTGCTTGTGTTTATCTGTCTGCTGTGCTGTCCTGTGTAGGGAAATGGTCATATACCAAAAAACCTACAAACGCCCCTCTTGGCTCTTCTCCCACAGTGCCTTTGCACATTGTGAAATCCTCCAAGAGGAGGCAAAGCCGTGGGTGTGCCATCCCGGGAAGTGTTCAAAGCTGGGTTGGATAGAGCAACCTGCTCTAGTGGAAGTTCTCCCTGCCTGAGGCAGGGTGTTGGAAATCGATGACCATTTGGGTCCCTTCCAACCCAAACAGCTCTGTGATGCTGTGACGTTAAACCCAGGGTGTGACTCTGTAGGTGGCCGCACATCACCAGTGTGTGATCCCAGGTTCAACTGAAGCACCTCCCACTGCGGAGCAGTGACTGCCCAACCTCCTCTGTGGATGTCAGGAAAATCCACAAACGCCAGAGGTTTATGTCCAAAAAGGAGACTGAGGAGTCCTGCAGCTTTATTCGAACAAAGGGAGAGAGTCCCCCGGGCACACGCCCGCGGGGGTTTCTCTCTCGAGGTTTCGCGGAGCCTCCTTTTATCCCGAACTCCCGGACGCATGCTGCCCTCTTCCTTTCCCCATGGCTCAGGTACTAGGAAGGTGCAGCCTTCCCGAACCGCCTGCCCCACATCCCCCCCTTGAACCTTCTATTTTACCCCAAAGTTCAGAAGTTCAGGCTTGTGCAGACCCCTGTCTGTTTCAGGAGCCAAGCTCCGTGGGCTCTGCAGCAAACCTGCTGCCCAGAGTTAGCAGAGACATTGAGACCCGTTTCAAAGACATTAACACCCACACCTTCACTCATCAAATTGTTTGTAAAGACATTAGCTTTCCTCTCCTGGACAAAGGCTAAATAATACGTTTTTAGGAAAGAGGCCGAGAAGCCTTTAGGACGTGTGATGTGTTTTGTTAATGCAGGTTTCTTCAACGGTTCTGTCAATCCTGCTACAGTGGCAAATGATTTAATGTGATTTCGTATTAGTTAAAAAAGAAAAAAATAACACTATGAGCTAGGTCTCAGTCTTTGATCTGTCGGCAGGAAGAGCTCTGAAAATTGTGTTCGATTTTAGTGCTTAATTAACCCCCTGATTTACTTCCCGACTGGCGTCGCTGGCCCTGTAGAGGCAGCGGGGCCGCCTCACCCAGTGGGCTCAGGGCTGCAGGACTCCCCCCCGACCCGGCTCTAAGGCCGCTCAGCCTGGGAGTTTGAGGCAGGGGCTGGGCTTGTGGGGTGCGGGGTTGGATTTTGGGGTGATTTTGGGGTGGGTTTTTTGGTCGAATAGCATAAGCAGGGAAGGCAGCGGAACGCGGGAGCGCGGCGCGGGCCGGCGGGGGAAAGCGCAGCCGCCGCACCGCTCCCCCCGGTCACCTTCGGCGGGCGGCAGCCATGGTGTTCCTGCCCGACGA
>VZTA01018828.1:0-14589 GCA_013398855.1 Mohoua ochrocephala
TTTTTCCCCACTCTGCTGTATAACTTGCTTTCAGAAATCATTATTATTTTACAAAAAGTGTCAATTTTCATCATTATTTGATGAGGAATCTTTCCAAATCAGATATAATGGCTTTTCATCAATCAAAATTATATTTTGATCCATCTGACCTCTTCAGAGAGCTTTTCAGTGGTGAAATACCGTAAAATAATTCTTTTTCCTGATCTATTTCTATTATTTTATGTGAACAACAGTTAATACAGTTCGGCTAGCAAAGTTATAGGGACAGAAGCCAATTTTGTGTGAAAGGATGTTTAAGCAAAAAAAGAATTTAAGCTTTATTAGGAACAAGGATGAGCAGTAAAACTCTAAGCTATTCCTGTCTTAAACCCCAGGAAATTTACTAACATTACTGGTTCAGACAGCCAAGGTATAGCTTCAGCTGCACTGACTTGTCATGTGCTTCACATCCAACGACAAAACTAAGACTTTGAGTTTTCATGTTCTATAGAATAAGTAGCAAAAAAATAAAATAAAAACAACCATACTCACCCTTCCAACAACAACAACAACAAACCCTATTGCCTTACCTCTAGGATTTCAAAGTAATGTCACTAGCAGCACCACTGGGACATCAGTAGGTTCCACATTATGAATGCGTTGTGGAATTTGCACTGAACGCTAGCCTTGCCAAAATTAATATAGGAGCATATGGCTGCCCAGCCTGCTGGCATTGCCAGAATACACATAGGAGAAGGAACTGAACTAATCCCAGACATTGTCAAAAGTCTGCATGAGCCAACATACACTAGCACATTTACACCTGGATTCAGAGACCATAGCAATAAATGTCAGGGGTTTGGAAACCTTCCTGAAACCTCATCAGACTTACCCAACTTTTACAGTTCTGAAATGAAACGAAAACATGAAAGGTTCATAAGGGTACTGAAGACCTGTCTTAAATCACATTTGTAACCTTTTTTGTTTAATTCTCCATCACACACAAGTTCCCTGAGGAGTTACTTTCAAATTTGGAGCAGCAATCCCTTCATTTTTAAAATTCCCTCTCTTACTGAGTAACTATGATCCCTAACAAGACTAATGTCACCCAGTAGAACATCATGGTACGTGAAAATGAGTGCAACACGGAGGGCAGGAAAGGGCATGCAGATTTAATACATGTCTGCAAATAAAATTTCCGCTTTTATTTTTATTTCCAGTATCTTGCTACCACCTACTCCTCATGCTAGATACACAGAGGGAATCATGAGGCCACCTCAGGCTCTTTTGGGAAATATTGGGTGGCTGTTACCAGCAACTGCCAGGAGAAGAGTTTTTCCGTACAATATTGCTGGTTTATCATAACTAGGATGCTTGACAGTACATGTAAACGCCCCTCCAAAAAGTCAAGATCATACTGGTTGCTATTTTGGGATCTGAAAGGAATTTCTTCCCCTCTTTAGGCAAAGAATTTAGATTTTTTTTTCCCCCTGCTTCTCTTCCAAAAGGCAGTATTTGCCACACTGAAATCTTGAACATCTCATCTAAATAATCTTCTTTCTTTGATGCCCTTATGATTGCACACTGTTTTCTTCCTTTGGCATGCTGCCTAGTCTCCTGAGTGTTTCTATCCAACTAATGTCTTGCACAGGTCTTAGGGTGTCACATATAGCTTTATAGATGAATATCTGCACTGAGTTTGATGTCTTGAGATCTACTGAAGGCTCAGATATTGCCAAGAGAAAGACCTAAAGGCCAGAGTGGACATTTAATTGAATTTTCTGGGCTTAAGCTCTGTGATATTTTAGTAGATAAACTGTGCTGTACCAGGTAATAGTTACTACCTCTCTTTCTACCAAAACCTACACATCTGATGCTAGCAGCACATCACTATTCCATAACAGAGACAACTCTCTTGCCTCATGGTTCAGTAACTTCAGGGACTTGTGGCACTTTGCTAAGCTGATGGAAACAGACCTATTTAGGAGCCAGTTAAGCAGCCTTTAAATAATATCTATATGTTGCCTTCTTAATGAAAGAAATAACAGTTCATTTATGGGTGGATTTGTAACATAACGGTTACTTTGTTCATTTATTTATTTATTAAATTTTCAGTACAATATTTTCTACAGGTAACATATTCCTGTTGGTTACTTTCCCTCTTTATAATACTGTTGGAATCAAGACTGTATCACTGAAGAAGACGCAACTCAAGCATGACAAAGATTTGAATATTACTTTAGGCATTTGATATATTTAATAATTCTCTGAATTAAACGCTGTCTCTGCTTGATTGCATTGTGACTTACATTTCAACATACGGGGTACATAGCACACAAAACAATAAATGCATTAGCAAATTTCCTGCTTATATATAGCAAAACAAATTGGATTTAAAGGGAGTGGGAAGAGACCTCCCTCCTTCCATAAAATAACCTAAATAAAATACTGAGGAATCTACATTTATCTCATGCATTATGATGGGAGAGAGAGGTGGATTATATGATTACAAAGGGAAAAAAAGATTTCCCAGAATGACTGGCTAGTACCAAACATAATGTAAAATAGAGTGCCCAGTTTTCCAAGACCTATGAAAGAAGCATTCTAATACAATCTGCAATCAGGAGTCAAAGATCAGAGCTTTAGAGTGAAAATTTAGTCTACCAGGTTTTAAGCATAATGAATGATTAACACAGGACACAGGATTAACACAATGAAGTATCTGATTTTGATTGACAAGAGGTGTGAAATAAATAGGACAACAAAACCTGTAGAATCACCAGTAGTTTTAAAATTAATTTAGAATTTTTAATATTGATTAAAGCACTTATAAACTATTTCTTTGAAAGGGGTAATATGAAAGAATGAAAAATAAGGGATCATTCCTGAACAATGCATCACCTTCTAACTGTTTCTTTTAAGAGTGTCACATCAAGGTAAAGGCACAATTTTTTTTTTTCCTATATGGTATAATAAATGATACAGCCAGTTTTTATGTTGATATTTTGCTGCATCCAAGAACAACCTGAAGACAACCTCCTCAGAAGACAAGAATGCTCCATTCCAATGTGCAGAAAGTAAAACAAGCAAAACAGAAGGCCAGTATGGATGGATGAGTTCAAGAGCAAAAAAACATTACCAGAGAAGGTGGAAGTTCAGATAGCTTACCCACAAGGAATATAAGGGCACTGCTCAAGCATGAACAGATGCTGTTAGAAAGGTAGAACTGAGCTGGAGTTGGAACAAACTAGGAAGGTGAAGGTCAGCAAGAAGAGTCTCTGTAGGTATATATATATTGGCAGTTCATGCAAGTGGAGGTCTGCAATCAAATGAAGCAGGAAAATTAGTGATGAGAGTTGTGGAAAAGGTCCAGATACTCAACGACTTATTCTTCTCAGTTTCCACTGGACAGGTTTGCTCTCAGCTGCCTTGTTCTGTGGGAGTGAAGCAGTAGCCCACAGGGCAGAAAGTGCAACTCCTAGCTTCCAAGAGGGCAATTAGGATCAGGAAAACTACAGGCTGGTCAAAATCATGTAGTATTTGGGAATGTTATTTATCAAATCCTTCTGAAGACATGTCCAAGTATATAAAGAGCAAGAAGGGGTCTGGTAAAAGCCAGCTTGGTATCACTAAGGAGGAGTTGCACCTGACCAACCTGACTCTTCATGATGAAAGGACTGGCTGTCTGGGAGCTCTGCCATTAATCTAAAAATATTTTTTATTTCTCCCTGGCATAAAAGTAAAATGAGAATAGATGTAATTGCCTGAATACTCTGCAGAAGCATGAGAAACGGGAGTTGTGATAGCAAAAAACCAATATGAGGGTATACAGAAATGGAGGACCAGACTGGTCAACATTATATGGGCAGAAGTGCCTCTAATCAGTAAGGTACATTTCCTTAAGGAAATTGTAACTGAAATACAAAGATCATTATTATCTTTGTACTTTGGATTCCTTATGTCACATTATCCATACAGCTGGCACATAGATGATGCATAGTCTACTACTGCTACTTCTTACTCTACTGCCTGAAGCCGAAGCAGTTTGTGGCACCGATTGGAAAAATGCTGATGACCCTAATTCATTACCAACACAGTTATAGCTGATCAGATGGCAGATTGTTTTCTAAGAGGTTAGAAATATGCAGAATTCTATTAATCTGGAGTATGCACACCCCTTTGTGAGCAGAATGTCATAGTTATGTATTCAAGCACTCAGAAGTTTGTCAGAAAAATTGCCTATCCATATGCAACTTTATAGCCTCTTTGACACATCCATCATAATATTTTAGTTACACGACTCATTCTATTTCTTCCTCTAACTCTTTAGTTGTATTTATGTATTTAGTTGTATTCGAGGTAGTATTTTTTTGTTCTTTTCTTTATTCAGTGTTTGTTTGACCCCATACCTCATTTAACACACATTATTCAAAGCTTGAATTGAAAGTAAAATTATTTTCTTCCGCACTGTTTCCGTGGTGGGTTTGCTATAGTGAATGAATGGTGAATGAATCTCCATAACTAGAAATTCCTAGGATTCAATTTACTACAGCCATTTTTCAGGTCGAAGTTAACAGTTGTACTAAGATGTCTACTAGGTTTGGGTATACAGTTTTGATCACTTGAGACCTGACTTCTTCATACACTAATTTATAACATTGTCATCATTCCGAGCAGTCCTAACTGATTTTATTTACAACTGGAAACACAACAGTTCTTCAAATCTGATCCCATATTTTTCATGGTGGACCCAGAAAGATGGAAAAATAGTTTTACAAGAGTACTTAATGCTTTAGGATGAAAAATATCTTTTTGAAATTTAGGTGTAAGTTCCAGGAATTTCCTTTTCCTTCCCTCCAGACTCTGCCATGCTTTACATCGTTCTCTTTCTCCTAAGAGACAACTAGTTTACCACCTCTTGTGACTCTCTGGTCTGTAGGCCTCCTCTTTGAAATCTTCTGCTTCAATTTAAGAATGGAAAAAGGGCGTATCTTCCCGAAAGCTTGTCTAATTTTTCTACTTACAAAGATACTACTTTTACCATGGCTGCATTAATTATGGTATCATTCCGTTTCACAGCCATCAGTTCCATCTCTAGTGTTACACATCTTCTAACCAGAAATAAATGAATCAGACGTCCTACAGACAGCATTTTCTTTCAATGCAGCCTGAGAGAACAAGGCTTCTGTTAAAAATGTATGTGATCATAAAGGCAAAGACTGTGTTATCATCCATGTGTGCAGACCTTAATTCTAGCATTCCCTAATGTTAGGTATTCTAAAACCTAATTCTAAATAAAAATTCAGTGATGCCCACCGCTACAGTTTTATTAAAGTGTTTGCACATTTACATGTAAGACATATATATCGCAAAGTATAAATACACCTATACTCTCATTTGTAGGTTTATATTGCCTAGCTATGAACATAAGCAAATGTCACTGAATCATCTGGAAGTATATTTAAACAGATATTTTAGTATTGTCATTCTTATTGGTTAGTATGAAACACATTGTCTTTTGAATTAATAAATAAATAAATAGCAAATGAATTAAGTGAAAAAGGAAGTCAGAATACACTGACAGGTGGAAAGAGGGAACTGCTGTGTCAAAGAAAACAGCCTAACTTCCTACTTGTAGCAGGTATGTGTATTCCAGCTAACTAAGAACTAACCAGGCCAGCTGACAGCCACCCTCCTGTTAACTCTGTCCTGAATTTATATGTTATTTGCTACCCACCACCTGTTATTGCCCACCACCATCTTCCTCCACATACTTGTGATTTTGCTTTTTATGTGGCTGTCTGGACTCCTTAGACTTCTGAAGGTACACAGACCTGGTAGATGCAAACTTCTATATTTCCCCTTTAGTCATATGTAGATCCTTGTTTCTTCTCCATAACCATGCATCTACTTCTCCCACCACTGCCCCAGCCACTGTCAGTGGGAAGGACAAGCTGCTGTCTTCAAAGTGAGAGCTTTCTACTACCCGGTGCCACAGAAAATCCCCTCTCCCTCCATGTCACAGGCTGCTAACATGACTGCTTTTTGACAGATGTAATTCTTATTTTATGTCAGAATAAATAGAACAGAGTAAAAGGGAAAGAGGGGAAAACAATAACTAAGATATGGTAAAGGTTGAAGAGGAGGAGATCTTTTTCATTAAATGTTTCCCTCCTGTGTCCTGCAATACTCACATAAATACCATCTGCAGGGCTCAAGTTTGGCAGAAATCTGAGCCCTGATGAACCCCCACGACTCCCAAGTGTGTATGGTTGCTGGTATTTATCAAGTGGGATAGCAACCAGGGTGAAAGGGCTGTAAACACTACTGCATTACTTTGTATACATGTGGCAGTGATGGTTGATGAGGCTGGGAAAGATCATGCTGCTCTGTGAAAGGTGAGCAAGCCAGAAGATGAAGAGAAGGCTGAACAAGAGCAAGTAAATCCTAGTTCAGCAAAGCCAGAATGCCATGTTTGAGATTTGCATAGATGCCTGCAGGCAACCTGTGCCCATTCTGGTGGTGAAATGGTGTTTGGAAGAGTCAGAATTTGACTGAATTTGTTTGATAGGAAAAAGAGTATGTTGCCATACGTGCAGTCCAGGATGAAAACATGACAGACAATGAGAGAAATAAAAAAAAAGAAAAAAGAAAGACATAGGAAGCCCGTCAACTGTCAAGCTGGGAAAAACCTTTGGATCATTGCAAGTGTTGGATATTTCAAACTATCCTATATTTTGAGACAATAGTACAAGATGATCAGTCAATCTTTTCAATTTCCCAAATCTCAGAAACCAGGCAAAGTCCATGATTTACTGAAACTCTACATGCTTTAAGAACCAACCCAAAACGTGGTGTGTGATTTTGTCTGATTAATGCTTACTATTACATCATCAATTAAATCCTAGATGTTCTCAGTACTAAAATCACAGACTTCAAGGGCCTTCTTCACAGTAGACAGGTTGTACTTGACAGGCTAAAAACTCATTAAAAATCTCTAGCGTACCTCCATCATACCTTCCATAAATGTAGGCTTGAAAGACAGGATGGTGTCAGTTTGCTAAATTTGGATCATAGGGTAACTCTACAGTCAGAGTTATAGCTGCAAAAAACTAAGTCCAGCTGATAATGAAGACTTTTCAAAGAAAAGTCTGATGCATACATGCCTGTATGGAAACTAGTCACGTGTGATAAAAGGTGGTCAGAGAGCCGCAGCGTACCTGGACCACTATCGTGGAAGCATTTGTAAATGGGGAAAAAAAGAGCCACTTTTAAGTCTGTAAGAAACTTTACAGAAAGCTAATACAGAGATTTTTTGAACAGGTGTAATGTAATGAGACAGATGAATAAGCCAGGATTTAAGATGCTGCATTTGTTATTAACTGATTCTCAATATGGCAATATTTTGAAGGTGAGAAAATTAAACTTATGATACACCAAGCACCAGATTCTCAAAAACAGATTAAAACCCATAGCTTTCAGAAGGAATTTTTCACACCTAATACATGGAAATGGTATATTGAGAGGATATTGAAAGTTATTGGCTGGAAGTGAACAAAGCTGCTGCATATGCAATGGACAAAAAGCTGTTTGAAGCAGAGCAATGATTTCCAACAATTATTTCAAATCTGGACCCAGGTGACAGGTAGGCAAGACAAATAACTAGAATGAAAGAGGGTGTTAGTAGCTGCATTCATCACCTACAATCAGAAAACCCAGATCACTTGCATAGGAGACAGATTATGTCGTAGTTCAGAATTTGAGACAGAAAAATAGAAGGCTGAGAGTTCACCCATGTATTTCCTGTGGAGGCACATATTATCAAACAGGTTTTGGAATTCAGATTGGTATATGATGACAAGACCCTTTGCAATAAATGAGCTAAAGCTGGCCTTAATATTGGCTCAGCTTTATGTCAGCTTCAGCTGAAGTTGCTGGATTCAGTTACTGAGTGAAATGAAATGTGTAGAAATTCAGACTAAATTGTCTAACAGTGCCTTCTGCTTTAAATGATGGGACAGATTAGTTAGCCCTAGTTTAGACATCTCCAGATTGGGCTTTTAAATCTCAACAAGTCATTCTAGTCTCACTTTACAATCAACAACAAAGAGAAATTAATCTCATGTTAAGGAAGGCATCTAAGAAGAGTAAGATAAATTACTCTCTGGAATGTTTATCTCTGCTGACTTTAAAAGAAACCATGGGAACTGGCTGAGATTTACACGTCTATGCTTTGGATGTTGTCAAGGCTGGGCAGATTAATTTCTCTTTTAAAGTTTTTTATTCTTGTTTTTGGTTTTGTTTTTTTCCCCTGACTTTGTGTTTAAAACATGTGGAAGTATTTCCATTCCTGCCACTAAATTCTACACACCCTTAGAAAAGGTATAAACAAGTGAAACACCCATTCATTTTTCCTGTTCTTTGTAAAATCACTGTTTTGCTGTGTCTTTCTTTCCATCATTACAATATATATATATAAATTGTAAATATAATTCCAGTAGCTGAGAGAATAAAGTACTATTTTTCACACATAAATATGCCAAAAGGATAAACCACAACAATGAAAATTTAAGAGCTCAATATAAGAAATGCACAAAAGAAGAGGATTGGAGAGAGAAAACTTCATTTACAGGTGTCTCTTGATGAGCCTGGAACTCGACATGGGAAGGCAGAATCTGATTTGCATGGTGTCAGCAATACCTGAACCAGAAGCTTCATACTGAGGGGTTATCCCCATACAGCTTGAAATTATTTTTTTCTTGTTTTAATTATTTGTTAGCAATTTTTAACATATCCTTGATACCGTTATAACTTATACAGATAAAGATTTAATTGGGATGTCTTTCATTCAGAAAACGACTGAACAGCCTGCAAATGCACACTTATCACATACTAACAAGTCATGTTCCTCTGCCTACATTTGAAACAAAATAATTCCAAGGAAGAAAGACTTCTTTTGTCCAGTCTTTTGCAAATCTAGTAATAAAATAGACTCACAAAGGAAAAGAAGACCTCAGCAATGGCTCGATTACACAAAAGTTCCCTGTTCACTGCTGCCACTCATCTGTCAGTCCACAAGCTCTACAGCTCAATGGACGAGGTGGATATGGGTTTCAGTCTGAATTGTCACGTTCTGTATCCTTGCACACTCCTGGTACACGTCACTTTGTTGGAAGGACTAACTACAAATACATATTGCTTTTCAAAACAGATATGGCATACCTTAAAGCTCTCTTCCTGGTTTTGTGACCACCAAAATAAAAACTCCCTTCTTCTACAAGAGATGGTCATTACTCTACATTGATGCACTTAGCACTGATATAATTATCTCAAGACTATGTTACAGTAATAAAAGCAAAGATACAAGTGTAGCATAACTGTGCATGCAGGTGTAACATGGGACTGGATATTCTGGAACAGAATTACTGGATCAATAACCAAAACCAAGATTCAAATACAAGATGTCAGTGCTCTTGCTATTGAGTGCTATGGGTAATGAATAAAAGGAAGGATCTCTTCAGATTAACAATGGGTACATATCACTCTTTAGGCCTAGACAGACTGTGAACAATTTTTCCATGGCAACCAACTAATGTAACAGTAATAGTTCTAACAGATGGGGGCTTATTAACTCATCAAAAACAGGGACCTCAGATTAAAGTTAGTCTCATAATCAAAACTGATAAAAAGAAAATTCTTTTTAAGTATGTAAATCAAGTTGGCAAAACATAAAATGAGACAGCAGATACAAAAGATGATACTTCGGATAAAGTGCTCCTCCAGTCACCATTCTGTCTCATCTTCTGAGATCTCCCTGAAAGCCAATTGTCTACGTAACACAGCTAATGTTTATCTGGTCTGCTTTTCTATTATTTGATAATTTATAATTACTATTCTAAATCTTAGACAGTTCTTGATATAATGTTAAGTTATATGAACAGAACCTAGTTTGGAGACTGAAAACCCACATCTGTTTCTTAAACAAAATCTTATCTTGAACCTACATTTATTTATTTTTTTGCATCTGCAGCCTTAATCAGGTACGGCTGCATACCCATCATTTACCGATGCCTAAAAAGAAGCGAACTAACCTAGTGTGGTTCTTTAAAAAAATTATTGTAGTTTCATTCTGTAACCAGATAAACTTGTGTAACTCCTTAGTCGCGCACTTGAATGATGCCTTAGGGTTTAACTATTATCTTTTTCAAATCCTGTACTGCCTGGGGCGTAACTCTGAAGTTTCTTGGGGCCTGTGAGCTGCTGCTCTCTCATGCTGGTTAGACATAACAGACCTCTGCAGGCTTCCACTCCAAGGACACCAGGCCTAAAATGTGTAAATTAAAAGCCTCTAAAGGGGAGAAAATGTGGGGTAATTACATCATGAAACTGAGATTGTAATTGGAGAATTAACCCTGATATGCAAATGAACCAAATTTATAAAAGTGTGAAGAACCCGTGACCCAGGGTCCATCTTGGGTGTAGCCTTTGGACTGCCCAGGGTGTACCTTTGAAGGCCCTCCAAGTAAATACCTTCTTTTAATCTCTTATTCTTGCCTAGTCTCTGTGTTTTATGTGGCCACATCAAAAATGATCACTTATCATTAATGTACTTTGTGGATATTATTATGGAAAAACAACTTAATAAATGACACAAAATTACCCAAGTATAGAAAAAAACCTCTGATATTTTTATGCAACTTGAGATCGTTTGTTTCTTTGTTCACCCAGAAAATTTTCAGTACATGCAAAAAATCAGATTATTACTGAAAATGTTCTGAAATGTCACATAGTAAGACACATTTTGGATGCATTTTTATTACAAAATAGCGAAAATAACATACAAAATTCCAACAACACACATCACAGGCATCTCAGTTGTAAAAGTCTTTTTATATTTTGTATTAATGACATAAGCCAAGTAATATTTCATGACATTTTGTTTTAAATATTGTAAAGACTCAGAATTGTTTTCAGTATTGTCACATTTCATATATTAAGTCTTTTACTCTATAAATAAAACACTGCATTTGTGTGATTACTACACAGCACTTGTAGAAGCTAAAAGTCAGCACTTTAAAGTTTGTGGGTTCATTTCTCAGGGATATAATATATTAGTATGTATGGCTGAATGTCAGACTTTATGGCATTTTATTACATCCAAGCAAGAGGAGAGAAAGAGAGATTCTGAAATGTAAATTTGACAACTCATTGAAAATTACCACGACTGCTTTGATTTTTCAAAGTATGCGTCTTGTTGCAAATGAAATTCAAGAAAATTTGAAAAACACTAAAGAGAATGCTGTATGCTTTTTGACATTTGAATTCTCCCCAGTCAAGTATAAAGGTACCACCCCACGCCTTATTGTTGTCTGTTTAAATCTTTCATAGAAGATTAACTTGCAGTGTCAAGGCCACTGGCTAACATCCATTTTGACACTGATGAAATTACCTGGAGTGACGCAGTCTCCCGAGGCACACTGTCACAATTAATGAAATATGAAGGGAGCAAAGAAAATTTTCTGGCTCTGCATAACAGAGAAGAGGAAAGAAAAGGTAAATGGAAAAGGGGAAGAAAAAAAGAAATGGGAAAAGCCTTTGAAAAATACGAGTGAAGACACATTTGCCTCCAAAGTAATCTTCAAATTCCACAAAAGCAAGACAGATTTGCCAACAGTCATGGTCTGGAACAGTATGCACACAGCCTTTTGGCATTTTGGTCACGGTATCATATTCTAGAAAGGCAAGAGCAGTAGATGATAAATGATCCTGGCTGAGTTAAAGAAGGAAAAGAGTAAGGTTGAAGACCACTTTTCCTTGCCAATACCTAAGTCCATCTGGCTTTCTCAAATCTCTCTCCCAAAGCAGTCTTCCTTTTTATTGAAACTGAGTTTGCCAACAGTCATCACACTTGAAAAAATGACAAATAACTGTTTGTTCTAATTTCTTTACACAAGGGCTCCTAACAGCATATGAGTCAAATGGAAATTACACTAAAGGCAATGGGCTTCCAGTAACTCCAAAGGACTTCAGATCAAAGCGTATGAAGGAGCATCCTTGTGAGTCCTGAAACCACAGTCTCAGGAAACCTTCAATATTAAGGAATTTAAGGGATTTTCCCAGCAAGAAGAGTTGTATTCATACAAAAGAAGATACAGATATAAACTTTTACAATGATACTGGCATAATCTCAATGCTATGGACGACTCTACTCTGGTTGCAGAATCTCTCTTTTTTAATGCAGTTATTGAGGCAAGACCGCAGTGTTAAACTCATCCTTGTACTAGAACAAATAAGGAGGAAGGGAAGGTGTGAATCCTGTCCAGTTGATTCTGGGACAAGAATGAGTGAATCAGTGCTGCTGACCTTCAGTTCAACGCTAAAATTTTTTCCCAGCCATCAGAGATAGATATCTGAGAATGCAGTGAAGCAACTCAAAAATAAAAGGTACTTTTTCCCTGCCTTTTCCCTAGCCATTTATCTATGACATTTAAAAGATTATTATCATTATAATTTCAGAGGCCTATATCAGGCCTTTTTTCACCACTTTAATCATTTGCAGAGAACCAGAGTTTGAAAGTGTCCTGGTTGCAGTCACTAAACATGCATCTCTCTGCAACCTCCTCAAGCTTGCCTTGCAGCTCCCCATTCATTTGGTTACTTTTGAGCACCGCATTGCCTCTCTTAATTTCCAGAGCCTTCACCACAGTAATTTGTCATATTGAATGTTAATTTTGGTAATTTTAGGGTTCAAATGAATGGTGGGTTTTCAATTATTATTTTTAACAAGTAAACTACTTTTCATGCTTCTGTTACTAATATTCATTCCCTTAAATCCTTTAAAGCAATTGTGGGTAATGGGAAAGATCACAACAAATGCAAAGCAGAGCAAGTCTTCGGCTGCTGGGTACAGTGCAATTCAGACACATACTAAGTACTGTGTGAGATTACTGAAAAATCAGTTTCAGTCTTTATACTTATAAGCCTTACAGGAAACAGATTTTATGCTATCATTTCAGAAACTGGAACAAAGAATATTCAAAGTGACTAACAAACAGGCTTAGAAAAAGACTTCTGCCTCATTCTAGTTGTAAATATTACTCCCAGCATAAAAACTATGAATCAGGACTGAAAAATACAGTTAAACTAAATAATAAGTCACAACCCATTTATTTATGTCTAACAATTACAGATTTTAGGTACTACCAATGCATCATCATGAATTAAAAAAAAAAAAAAGCTTCTGATAAGCTCCCTTCCATCATAATACTTCCTCATCTGTAGCACTTACGCCAAACCTAGGTAGAAAACTGAAGATAACTTCTGGGATCTTTTTATCTATTGTGCTATATGAATATAGGCATTGCTGTACCAGTGCTTCAAAGAGCTCTGCTAATTCCAGTGATTAATTAAAACACCCAGTGAGACATAGCACTGTCCCAAAAGTATTATTTTACCCAGAGCTGCCAGCATCATTATCAGAGATATATAAGTAACCAGAATATATTTTTTACAACCTATTTCAAAACTTTCAGCATTTCACACAAAGAGTATTTAATTTTTTAATGTAAGTGATGTTGATTTCTACCGAATGATAAAATACAAGTCAATTTAGAAAATGAAATAATAATTTCACAATGTATTTCTATATATTATTTTCTAAATAAACTTTAGTGCATTAATGATTACCAAGCTGTTATGTTTCAAAGAGAACTGATCATTTTAGATGCCTTCATTTTAACATCCTAGTTAAGTATTTGCCATGAGGTCTTCCTGCAGCATTAGTAGGATGCTTCTTAAATTCAATGCTTAGCTGAATGCCTGTAAGTCTCTCTTGGAGTATTATGAAATTATAGCACCAGCAACCACACTGACAAAACCAAGAAAAAGCAACATACGGTTAGGTTCTCAAACATAAGAGCATTTGATTTTATGAGAACACTACCTTATTAGAACAGAGGAGGATCTGGGAACTGTCATCTGGTCAGCCTCACCTCTGTGCTTGAGAAGGTCGTGAAACAGATCCTCCTAGAAGCTGTGCGGGGGTACATGGAGAACAGGGAGGTGATTTGAGACAGCCGGTATGGCTTCCCCAAGGGCAAGTCCTGCCTAACCAAGCCAGTGGCCTTCTATAACAGAGTGATCACATCAGTGGACAAGGGAAAGGCTACAGAAGTCATTTATCTGGATTTCTGTAAAACCTTTGACACAGTTCCCCACAACATCCTTCTCTCTATATTGGAGAGAGGTGGATTTGATTGGTGGACAGTTAGGTGGGTAAGGAATTGGTTGGACAGTCACATCCAGAGGGTACTGGTCCATGGCTCAGAGTCTCAATGAACATTGGTGACAAGTGGTGTCTCTCAGGGGTCCGTGTTGGGACCAGTATTATTTAATATCTTTATTAATGACAAAGGGCTTAAGTGCACCCTAAGGAAGGCTGCAGAGGAACCCAAACTGAAATGCAGTTCACACACCTGAAGGACAGGATGCCATCCAGAGGAACCTGGACAAGCTGAAACATGGGCCCATGGGAATCTCATGAGGTTTAACAAGACCGAGTGCAAGGTGCTGCACCTGGGTCAGGGCAACCCCTGGTATCGACACAGGCTG
>VZTA01018828.1:15075-137085 GCA_013398855.1 Mohoua ochrocephala
GCCTTCCAGTACCTGAAGGGAGTCTACAAGATAGATGGAGAAGGACTTTTTTCAAGGGCATATACTGACAGGACAAGGGCAAAGGGCTTGAAGAGTAGGTTTAGATTAGGTATTAGGAAGCTATTCTGTCCCATGAGCGTGGTGAGGCACTGGAACAGGTTGCCCAGAGAACTTGCGGATGCTCCATCCCTGAAAGTGTTTGAGGCCAAGCTGGATGGGGCTTTGAGCAACCTGATCTAGTGGAAGGTGTCTCTGTCCGTGGCAGGGGGATTGGAACTAGATGGTCTTTAAGGTCCTTTCCAACTCAAGCTGTTCTGTGATTCCATGATTCTAATAACTACAAGACGACCTTCAATCGGTACTCCCCTGGCAAAACAGGTTTGTACCTCGAAGCAGACCTAAATTATACATGAATTCTATATAGCCTTATACTACTGCCCTCTCCCATGAAAAAACCTTCCAGCCTTGTTTAACTCAGCATTTTTAGTGTTACCTATCACTCTTCTCTGAAATCTATTTTTAAGAAAGTAATTAAGCCGTAGCAACTGATCCAGAAAAGAAGTTAATGTATCACAAGAAAATTTCCTGTCACTCTGCCTTTTCCTAGACTAGAAAGCATCTTCTAACTTTACCCAACAGGATTAGAGGGATAATTGCCCAAAATTAACAAATATTAATGACATGAGACAATTATGGAGTAAAACTTTTCAATTTACATTCCAAGCTAACAGTTAAATAGTTGGACGCTTGAGTCATCAAAAGCTACATGCCCTACAGCCGTTCATTCCAGGCTGTAACACATTTCAGTCACTGCACAGAATGTCATTGTAGAAGCCGTACAGTTGAAACCAAATGAACGCTACATCTCAAAGAGAAAAGCCAACTGGCAGAGGGCAGAAACATCCAGTTGTCGTCAGAAACCATTTTTTCATGGAACAGTCTATCACTGTTCTCTCTGTCCCTTAAGTGAGACCTATAAAATACCTTCAACATATGAGCCTGGAAGCTAAAACCCATTATTATACTGGACAGTAAAAGTTATGGACTGAATAAAGATATTGCACATTCCATTTTTCCCAGTGACACCCTGCCAACTAGCCCTGAACACTGCATAGGCATTCACCACCTGCCTCTGTCAGCTCCATGCAGAATAATGATCTTCCCACCTCTGCTTTATTAACCTCCCCTTCTTTCACCAACTGCCACACACCCTTTTCTCTCAAATTGCTTTACTGATTAGCAGAATGACACAACCAAACACAACTAATTCTAGCTGGTAGCTAATTTTTCATTTTTCTCCTTGTGGTTCATATCTAAACACATTTTAGTGTCCCATTTCAGCTGAGTCAGTCAATCTAACAGAAGACACTGATTTTATTTATTTTTTTTCTGATTAAATTGTGATGATATATGGGCACACGGTTCCACAAAATCTTCCTGAATTGATTTCATAACAGGTATTAACTTGCAGTTAGCTCTGTTCAGGGTAAAAAGTTAATGGGAGTTGAAGATATGATATGAAGTACCATGAAGGATGTACAGAAGAATTTAATTTTCAGTATTTTAATATACAAAAAGAAATCTCCTTTGCAAAACACATATAGGCATTATGCCTAACTACGTTTATATTGATTAGCCTGGACTCAGGTGCAAATATAGAAAAATACTTGGAACAAAACGCTTTCACTTTGGTTTTTTTGTTTGTTTGAGCTACTCAATTTTTAAAAAAAACAAACAAAAACCATACGGAAATCACTGGGAGTTGTGGAAGTGTTCAAGGCCAAGTTGGATGAGGTATTGAGCCACCTGGTCTAATGGAAGGTGTCCCTATCCACGGCAGGGGTGGGTAGAACTAGATGATATTTAAAGTTCCTTCCAACTTAAAACATTCTATGATTCTGCGACTCCACAATACTTGGCAACTCTGAGAATCAAATCCTTTTTTATTTATTCCAGTTGATAACATCTTCAGCGTCACTTAACTGTGTTTTAAAAGTGACATAGCAGATGAAAATAAATAAAATACCTGAATCCTCATTATCAAAAAAAAAAAAAAAGAAAAAAAGTTGTAGCACCAGCTGTCTCTAGACAAAGTCAGACACAAAGTAATAACTTTCTCTTTGCAGCACCTGTATTCAATTTCTAAGGTACATCTGTCATTTTATTTTAACAAAGTCTAACAAGATCAGTTCACAGCCATCTGTGTCTCTCTACCATGAAAGCAATTCAGGTTGCGTTGCTTTCAAAAATACCATTCAAAGCAAAGCAACACAAAGCAGAACAAAACAATTGCACAAGATTAGAGATGACATTTTGAAGTTCGTTACAGCTGACAATAGGGATCTCCACCCACTTAAAAATGCAAGACCAGTGCACTCAGTGCAGAGATTGCAGAGGACACCCCAGTCTCTCTTCAGCAGCTCCTCTACTGCCTTACCAGAGCTAAACCCACTGGGTTACACGTTTCTGACATCTCATGATGCTCACATACTCTCTTATTTAGTCATCCCCTGCTATGAAGGAGATCCAGAAGGCTTAGTAAAATCAATGCTTCTATTTCCTGAGAATCCCTGTAATGGAAAGTGAGCCAGCAGAGGAGACGGGCTTTCTACAGCAATGTAGCAGAAGTCTCCAAACAGTGAGACTCCAGCCACAGGTAACTGGGCTATAGGTCATTCCTAAGCAGAACAGGCAAAGAAAAAGCAGAAAATGTACATGCTAAGTTGCTTAGGCACGGTTTCCTAAATTCCCACTTAAGAATAAAGATTCTTAAAGACTGTGTATCAAAGCATAATTATTTAACTAAAACTAAATGAATAAGGATAAGCCTCTGAGTCTCACTGGATATAGTCTCCCCGCCTTGTATAAATAAAAGTCTACTTTGATCCAAGTCCTTCACACATGGTATCAAATCACATCTGCCAGAATAGCAGGAGTTTGGAAATACAACAATGTGTGGCATTAGAACCAGAATTTCTGATGCAGAAATTAGGACCAAGGGAGAGACAGCCCATTAATTCAGTATTAAACAGAGCCAATTTAGGGGAATGAAAACAAAACAAAATGAAAACCAGAAAATTATCAGATCAGAGCCAAACACTGTGGATTTATTTTAGTCCCTCTGTAGTCAAACAGAGCACTTATTTTTCCTCATTTGTACAACAAAAACTTTGCTGTAAGTAATGAACATGAGTTGTAGTCTAATTATAAAAAGGATACTTTTCTCTAAAGACAGATGTACAGTTTGTACATCAGGCAGTTTATTGTGAATGCCAGTCAGAGTCTAAAGTCACCTACAGACAAGCAGCTAAATATAGCTGAATCCTATCTGTACAATGGAGGGAGCTGCTGTTAGGAACCAAGCTTTTGCACCAAGCCGAATGCTGAGTGCCAGAAACCTCAGGACACACGGGAAAGATAACACGTCCAAATCATCACTGCAGAGCCAGTCTGTGAGATCATGACAGACTCAAAGGAACAAAACCAACAGGGAAATGGGAGCATAGAAAACACTTAGCCAATCAATCAAAGCCAATAAATATGGCAAAGGCAAGGGACTGTGGAGAACCTAAGGCACTTCGTGCCAGGTTAACTGCAGTGAATTAGGCAGCAATTTGAAATGACGAGTAATGGATGGGATATAAAGGCATTCCAGTAGCTCTGCGCTGGAATGTAATGAAACCATAGACTCTTCCAAGTAGCAGCAAAAGGAAAAGAATGTCTGAGGTCAGAATTCATGCTGCCAGAGAGTTGGAATCTTGATAGTTCCTTATGGCAGCAAGTATTTGTGAAGTAAAAGACGTAGACCTCTGAACCAAAAAAATGCAATGCTCTTATACTCAAATCTACTTCTATGCATATCAACATCTGATTTTTTTTCTCCTTTCACAAATGCTCTATCTCTACTTCAACTTTTAAAGTTTCTGACTAGGAAAAACATTATTGTCAGTTGATACCATGCCACTGACAGTGCTACTATAAAGGCCTTACTCCATCATAAGAAACATGAAAAAACAGCACGTGCACTAAAAAGTGCACCCAGGTATAAACATTTTGCTCAAACACATATTCTTTTCTTCTCCCTATAAAAATCACTGGTCTCAGCGCTCTTTCTTTCCAAGAAAGTCACAGTTCATTTCTCGTATGTTCCCAGAGAAGATTCAAGTCTTTGCTTAAGTACTTCGACAGAGAATGCTACAGCAAATACAGCCAAGAGTGAAGCTGGCAGCATTGAACACCTCATTTGGTGGGAAAACAATTACCTGTCCTTCCACTCCTCAGCTTGTGCTCCTCAAGTATTCCAGATTATCACTCAACTTTTTAAATAGTAACACTTCTGTGATGAATAGTAGTTTCTTTCCTTTGGGGTCTTTAGTGTTTTGAGTTGATTATTTCTCAGATAACATAGAATCTTGGGTTGTTTACACAGTAAACAAAAATGTCAATTTCACATATATTGTGTATGATGGTTTGCCTATTTTTGTTGTGAAAATCTTAGTAAATTCTATTCAGGAGACACCTGACCTATCTAATTTATTGAAAGGATAACACTTTTAAGAGCTGTAATTACTATTTTTAAAGTGTAGGTATGTAATACTGATTTTATTTTTTTTCTCCTCCTGTTTCTAAATACCCTGAGGTATTAACAAACTTACTTATACTTACAAACTACTTGTCATTACACTTCAATTCAGGGTCACTTTCAGTTTCTGAAGCCCTTGAAGTGTTACCACTTCATTGACATACATATTTAAAGATTTTCCACAGTTGCCTTAAGTGTCTAGGGCCCTTCAATATGCCCTTTTATCTGAGATATTGGCATGATCCTGGCTGAAGCAATGCAAGATCTCAGAGAGATTCATGTCCTTCTGGGCTGGCAGCTAAAGGACAGGGAGTCTCATATGGCATAGACAAATACATCAAAGCAAAAAACCCCAGACATGAAGGATAAGATTCAACTCTCACATAAAGCTACCCACATTTATTTACATGCCCTGGTTCCCACTATCGTCATCAGGGATGAAAATTTTAATTAAGTTGCCTGAACATAAGTATTGAGCACCATTTGAAATTTAGTAATGTACACCACCTACCCTTCAGCTGCTACTCCAGAAGTGACATATGTGCTGTCATATCTGGCAATCCTGGAAAAATGTCCCAGAAAGCCCCCAGTGGCCTAAGCAACACTAAACACCTATGTGCAGGACCCAGAAGCTGTCCTTGGTCAATTCAGTCAGGGCCTTGAGAGCTAATTCCTGATGTTGGTTCAACTAAGAAAGCTGTGTCTCTTACCTTCTGAGATGTCAAGTATGGACACTGATTTGATACCAATAAACAGATTGTTGGATTCCATTGTCTGTATTTGCTACATGCTTTTTGACCGAGATAGGAAGTCAGACACTTGGCTTGCTTGCAAGTACCTGTGTAGTACCCAACTAAATTTGAGCATTCTAGTTTGCAACCGAGTCCCACCCAAAAAATACTGTTCCCTAAACATACGCAATTCTATGCTTTTCCAAGAGTGTAATATAACTTTGAAGTCAATTCAGGTGACTAAATAAAGATGCCTAGTGTTATTTGGAATGTTCTGTGATACTCAAGACATAAGATATTATGTCATGGGTTATATCAAGGCCTATGCTTCTCTGAAGTAACAGCTGGATGCTGAAAAAAGTATCCCATGGTATTTCAAATGGTACTAGGTGACTGTATATAGGTTATTTAATTAAGCCATCTACGTTTTATTTTTCAGCACGATCACACGCTGAGAACATGGGAGTTTAGAACCCCCCAAAAATCATGCATGGCTAGATGCCAAGAAGTGGAATGTTCCAAAATAAAGACAGAAAGCCTATGGAGAAGTCCAGCAAAAAAAAAATTATATTTATCCTGGCTTCCAAACAACACTACTAAGAATATAAGCTCTATTTATTAAAATACAAGAAACAGAGCCTCAAATTTTCCTATTTATTATGAATTAATTGATCTACAGTTATTGGTTATCCATTCTGAAAAACATGTTAGGACCTCAAATATCTCTCGAGATTTCATCTACAACTGGATGAGCTCTCTCCAACTAACACCCTGTCCACTTGCTACCTTGTACCACTTTACACAGACACATTTTGTTCAGACACTCTAAAATTGCCTCTTTTGGAAAACATAGGTTAATTAATTTCTTGCATGCTCTAGCTGAGCTGCAGTGACACGCCTAGTCGACAAGGAACCCATTCACAGCTCTGTGAAACAATTTATAAGTGCTACTTTTGAACTGCCTTAGAGAATTAAAGCAAAAGAGCACTAATAATAATAAAGAATTTTGCTAGTAATAAAATATATTCTATTAAAAACCCCTAAACAAACAAGAAAATATCCATCAGCTAAAACTAAACTGCAGTAAACTTTTGATACGCCCACTGCATATCACTGCAACATTTTACTGATAGAATAGTTTTTCCCTTGGTCATGCATTTTACTGGCTCTCAACATTATAACCTTCTAAGAAATTAGAAGGGCACTTCTTGATTTCTTATCCTATTTCACCCCATTTTGAAGAAAAATCACCCAACCAAGGGTGTCAAACGTGGCAGAAGCACTAGCTCCCTCCATTCCCAGAGGCTTCAAGAACTTTCTCAATTTCACGCTTCTGTGCACAACTTTATTTACACTAAAACCATTTTGTTTTGCGCTTCAGAGCAAATACTTCGTCTTGATCTCCCAGCAAATCTTGGCTATATTAGCTGAATACTCGGCGAAGCTTTGACTCTTTACTATAGACTGCGGCTGACATATCAGGTGAAACACAAGTGAACTGCATAATGGAAGTTAATGTCCCGTCAAAATGGGGTCAACAGGATACAATCAAACGTGTGTATATCATCCACTCACAGTGCGCAAGCTTTTCTTCAAAACAGTATTTAGATTTGAAACAGATGCTGTAACACAAATATTTAATATACATTGGTGAGGCTCTGATAATTATCTTTTTGAAATACAAGTTGGTGTCTCAAAGAGACACTTTCAACAATAGTCAGATTAATAAAAATTAAATTGAAAAATCGAATTTTTTTTTTTTTTTTAGATTTTAAAATCTAAATTTAAAATCCTGTGGCTTCTCAGTAACCTTTATTTCCATGAATAAACACAGGTACAACTATAAACCCAAATACTACTGGGGTTGCATTTGACATGCTTAATTACACAGCCTTTTTAAAAATTACTTTTATACTGTTTGTCTTTGTAAATTAGCAACTGAAATTCAACCATTCAGCATAGTGTCTCCATAAAAAATCTTCAGGCAAATATGTGAAGAAATAGATTTTCTTCTTGAAAGATACTTTCTTTAATTCAGTAAACTCTGCGGAATACCTATCTTTTATGCAGAATTTTGAGCCTCTCTTCAAAGCTCTTATTTAAATAAGTTAACTACTTAGACACTTTTCTAATGCAAATTGGCATGAATTGAAAGACACACTGAAAAGCATTTTTGCTGCATGACATTCAAAGTTAAATGTACCTACTTTGTACTTCTATAGAAGTACATCTATTTCTTGCTTCCCTGGAACTTTTCTCACAAGAATTTAAATTATAAGATGAAAGAGAATACTTGTATTTCACAGTGTGATGGAAGGGACCTGGTTCAATTTCTGACTTTGCTTGTTCTGACCCAGCAACAGCTGTTTCATTCAAATTAATCAGACAAATACCTCCGCTATATAGAAAACAACAGTATAAAATGACAATTAAATTACAAAATACTGCTGAGAAATCTTCACTGCTGTTCCTGCAACTGCATTTTCTGAGGCTGTTTGCCCAAACTGAAAATGCTGATGAAAGTCGCACTCAGTCTTCTAAGTACTTAAAGATCACCAGATGACTACACACTTCCATCTACATACAGCTGTACTTGGAATTCTGGATCTCTTATAGCAACTTCATTTTGTACCTTCACTATCACAGAACATTTTAGTAAGCAAGAGCCAAAAAAAACCATTAGTAGAGATAATAGTATTTTACATTTAAAGTTCCTTCATAATAAAATACCTTCCAGTTTCTTGTTGTGATGTGGAAATTTTATTCAAGTGTCTACAGTTGGCAAAGACTTCTTACAAAGTCTTTTAAAAACTCTTCAGAATTTTTCCTGCTTTATCTCTAATGACATAAGAGACAGTTGCAGGGATCACCAACATTAAAGCACCATGATCACAACATCAGAGAACAGCTGAGGTTTAAAATGGACCAACCTCCCTATTCAAGCAGGGCCATCTAGAGTAGGTTGCCCAAGACTGTGTCCAGACAGATTTTTAAGTATCTCCAAGCATGGAGGCTCTACCACCTCCATGGGCATCCAGTGGCAGTGCTCAGTTACCCTCACAGTCAAAAAGTGTTTCCTGATATCCAGAGGGAACCTCTTCTCTTTCAGTTTGTGCCCATTGCCTTTGGTCCTGTTGCTAAGAGGAATTTGGCTTCATCCTCTTTGCACCATCCCTTCAACTTTGTACAAGTTGATAACACCCTCCCCCCGGACCCAGCCTTCTCTGCTCTGTGCCAAAACAGTCCCAGCTCTCTCAGCTTCTTCATATATCTCCAATGCTTTTTAATCATCTTAGTGATTCTTCACTGGACTTGCTCCTGTGTGCTCATGTCTTACACCTCCAGGTGCTTTTCTGCAAAGTTGATTTCCATCCAGTCCTTCCTCAGCCTGTGCTTGTCCATGGCGTTGTTCTTCCCCAGGCACAGGGCTTTACACCTGTGTTTGCTGAACTGCATGAGATTCCTGTTTTTCTTTATCCATCTTAAAACAAATTACAGTGGGATAACACTCTGGAGAAATACAACCAAAAGGTCAAAACTATCAGAAAGCTTAAACTTCTTGGAGTTTAAGGTACTACAGCCCTTTGAAATGGCTTAAGGGATTTTACTTTGTAAACTTTCTATGTTTGTGAAATTTCTTCCTTCAATATCAAATCCATGCCTTCTTCCTATTCTTATCCAAAGGTGAGACTGTCTAAATATGAACCTATATAATGAAAAACTTGAGTTAAGCAATGGAAAAGGAACCAAAATCCCATATGTGAAATAGCGTAAGTCTTTGCTTTTTTCATTTTGACTTAAACCATTTTTTTTAAGAAAAAACTTTTCTCTGAGAACCAATGTGACGTTTTTAAAACCACTCCACATCTGTAAATTTTCAATTTTATTTTTTGCTTTCTGTATGAGGCCAAGTGACCATCATTTTATTATGTCATATAATCCCATATGACAATAAAAAAAACATGAGGTATCCATCATGTAACAGACTTGCATCATATGAAGGAGAACGAAGCCCCACTACAAATCTTCAATATTTATGTAAGATAAGTGATGTGCTAAATTGTTATATTCTTTCAAATCTTCCTCAGAACATTCTAACTCCATGCTTTGACTTCACTGCCTTGATCTATAGACCTCTCTGTATCTCTGAAAGCATTTTTCTAACATTTGCTGTTACCTGCCTGTTGAGTATCTGCTAATTTGACATTTCTTAGTGCAAATTTTAAAAGGTTTTTTTTTCCATCTCTCTGTACTGACACCAAAAATACAAAAATGAGATGCATTCTTCTTCAGAGGAGTCAAAACTGGACAACAGCCTCTTGTTTATCTGGAAGCCAGGGATTAGATTACAATTAACATTTTAATTTCTTCATTTAGCAAAGTGATTGTAAAATTATTCTATTTGATGGGGCATTACCTTTCCAGCCTTGACCTTGTTTTGGTTTATCTCTAACTATCTTTAGACCTGTGGTGGCACAGAAATATTTATCATAATGTTGACTCATACACACACAGACACACACACAGACACACATACATGTGATTAAAGGATAGTAACAGCAAGCAGTAATTCTGTATTGAACGAACATTATCCACGGTTTTAAAACATAAATGGCATAGAATAAAGTATCTTTGGCTCTAGAACAAAAGATTATGCAGAGTGGGGCAAGCATAGGATGGTGGCATAGACCGTGAAGGTGCTGATATAGGGGAGGATAAGAGAGGCCCCAGACCTACAAATAAATCACCAATGGTTTATTCCTGGTCACTACAGGGATGCAGTCTCAGGAGCTGGGTAAAGCTGACTTCAGTTCAAGAACAGGAACGAGCAAAGGTCAGGAATACCTATGTAGAATCTTATACGCACATTTGCCTTGGGAGCCAGTGAAGGAAGAAAAAGCAAGCAGACTCAACAGAAGATTCAGGAAAATTTGCAAGTGTCCTCCCAAGAAAACCCAGGAGCATGGAGGAAGCATTGCCCAGCACCAGCAGTGGCCTTCTGCCAGTACAAACTGCAATGCTGACATCACTCTTGAGGAAGATGAGTGCTGATGGCCCTTAGAACCAGAGGAGCAGAGGAAGGGCAAGCACAGCCCCAGGGAAAAGAGGCACATTTACACATGACCCCACACTGGGAGTGTCACATTTTAAATTGTATTAGTATTGGGCCATTATTCTATGATTGTGTTCTCTTCTGGACTTAGACCCGAAAGAGCAACAATTATTTGGTTAAACTGGTAATGTTTGCACTATACTCACAGTAAATTTTTGGCTTGGCATGAAAGGTGTGGGTTTGCCCATAACAAAATTTTGCATGAAACACTGCACCTTTTTAAAGGGAGTAAAAGCCCTGAGTTGCCTTTCTCTGAAAGGCTGTAAGAATAATGTTGGCCACACAGGTTTTGGGGTACACAGAATATCCTTCCATAATATTTTTTCAACGCCTTCACATATTTTCTTCCTCTAAACATATTTCTATAATGATTTTCTGCACCTGGTGTTCATCTGTCTTCTATTTCAATATCTGGAAATATTTTACATTCAATGACAACACTAATTTTCAGGTTTTTTATCTTTCCCAGAGAAGCTCTGAATTTCCTTCACAATGTCTTATTGCCCAAATATCTGGAAAATTGACTTTGGGATTCAATCCCTGACATATCTGAAACACTGACCCATCAAATTGGAAAACTACTTCAGTGAGCTGAAAGTGGCAAAATGTAAGCACTGGATTCAGCTTTCTTTTGTGAAAAATATATGGTAGGCCTAAAGAAAAAACATTCTGTGAATTTCAGGCAAAGTAAATGAGTTGACTCAGAAAGAAAAGGGAAAAAAATAAATAAAGTGAGATTTTATTTTTCAGTTGAGATTATTTTGTGCTTTGTCATTTCTCCAAAATACTATTTTAAACATTTTTAAATAACCAAATTCCTCACAGAATGTTTGATTCAAAATTTTAATTTAAAAGCTATCAATTTTCAGATTCATAAAAAATTTACAGAAAAAAATACACTGTTCAACTGATACATCCTCCCCTCACCTTTTTTGTCTAATCAGCTTTCAAATAAAAGGAAAACTATAAGTGTGATTAGGATAGGACAGAACAGACTAGGCCAGAATTACACCTTTCATCTTCAAGGAATGCATGCAAGCAATACTTTAGCTTTAATCACCTTTCCATATCCCACTGATTCCTGCGAGATAAAAGTGCATGCTTAAGCAACACAGCATCCTGTCCTAGATTTTTTGTTCCTGCACAAATCAACACATCTTTAAGCACAGTCATTTCCCCAACTCTGAAAGCTATCTGGATGTCTATATTACATATTCTACATCTATGGATTAAAACAAAATAGAAGAAAGAAAGAAAGATCATCATATTATCAAAATCATGATGACTATTAAAAATAGTCCTACCATGGAAAAATGTGAAATTTCTATTAATTTCACTCTCCACTCTTCATGGAATGGAAGAATGTCCTCTTCTGGTAATGAAAATAAAAAAAAAAAAAAAGGCCATCAAAGTATTCAAAAAGTAGGCCGTAAAAATATGTTAATAAAAGCTTCCATCAGATTCTTCTAATTTTCTGTAAAAAGTTATTTATCACCATTTCATAGCCAGTGGGTTAATTGTGGGAAAAATTTAACTTGGCAATATTTAAATCTGCACATATTTGGGTATTACACAGGCAAGTTTATAAAACAATAAACAGATAATATATTAATTATTGCTATTCTCAGTGAAAATGTAATCATAATCACTGGCATTTGGTGCCATATTCCCAGAGCCTTCTTTCAACAGACTAAGCAGAGCCCCTCTGTCTAGAAAAATGTCTGTAGAGGTATTTCATGAATAGTTAGAGGAATGCAGGCTATGTCAAGTACCAGTTACAGTCTGAAAATAGCGTTTTGAACATATTCTTTTAGATTTGCCTGGGCCTTTTTGGTGACACAGAAATATTTTCATTTTCTTCTTTGTCAGTGTTTCTCACTGTGACATGTCTTGGTTTTAAAATACATACAGTGTTCTTCAGAAAAAAAAAAAAAAAGAAGAAAAATCTTCTTTATTCATTCCTCCAACTATTTTCAATAAGCATAACTGCACAATTAATTTATCAATGTTGTTCCAAAATTAGGATTTCTAAGCACAATTTGTCAGAGTTTCAGTTTTAGGCTGGACAAAGTTCTAGTGACTTCACTAGGACTGCACTTATCAAAGAACTAGCAAATGGAGGAATACTGACCTGTGGAGGACCTACTTGCCCAAACTCAGCTTTATTTCAGGCAGTGTGGTATTCTTCCTGGCCTCCAGCTACCTTCCCAGAAAAGGCAACTCTCCTAGAGACCTTGTACTCACTTCTGTAACCCTCAGCCCAGGCAGCCTTCTCCCTGTGAGGCAAGGCTGGTTTGCCTCAGCCTGACTGAGAAAAGTTCATTAGCTAGAACATGCAATATAAGGAAAGCAAAACCAGAGATAGCTGAGCAATTGCTAAGCACTTGGTTAGCTGATCAAGGACTTGAGAAGAATAAAATCTGACATAGGAAGGTACAAGCCACAAAGGCAAAAAGCAGAAATGGAAACCCAGCAATGCTGAGCATCAACCTTCATCTAAATGCTGAGTGGTCACCCAGCTGAGATATCCAGTTTTGGGTATCTCACTGCAGGATCATGTTAATGTTTAGCCTAGTACTCATCACTCCCAGTTATCTGTTTTATGTATCAGTCAGTAAATGACTGCTTTGCACTCATAAATTGTGTGTATTATTCTTTGGCATGTCTCTCTGGGCACATCAGAGAAAGGCTTGGGTTGGAAGGGGAAATTTGTCCATATAAGAAGAAAGAATGCCTGGACATAGTGTCTGTCTAGTGTCTCTGGTGTCTTGAGATCCCTCAAAATGTTATGCCCGACTTCCAGCTACCCTGTCAGAATACTGTGGATCTCCAGTGTACCTGGGGTTCATCCGTCAGTCCCATAATGATGTGACAGATAATCTAGGGAATTTCAAATGCTCCAACTGGACAACTGACTGCCCATCCTAGCTGCAGGTTACCTGCATAGCAGGCAAACAGCATCTATTTAATACTTCTTCTCTGAAACTCCCTTGAGAAGACCTTATTTTCCTCACAAACGACATTGAATTTTAGGGAACATCAAGCCGTGCATAAATCATATTAAATCACCAAATGCATCTCTTGGTGCCCACAACAAGCATTAGCTTCAGACAGGAAAAATATAAATGTAGATGCCTCCACAGCAAGTGTCTAATAAAGAGTCTAATTCGAAACACCCCAACACATCTGTGACATCGTATTGGAGTGTGGAAGCCTCCCGTTAATATTGAATGAAGATCTGGAAAGTTGATGGGTCTCAATTTAATTGCTGAAAACCAGTTGCTAAAACCATTGAGATAACTGAGAATGTATCCTGGAACATCCAGGTCATCTCACACAGCACTTGACACAGGCAGATAGACGATTGTCCAATATTTGTACGTGTGTTCAGATAAGTCATGTTCAGGCAAACGAATCGGTGGATCTGGAGAGCTGCTCAGTTCGTCCCACTGTATAGCTGAAGAAATGACAACATCCACTGATGATTTTGGCTAAATCGCAAGCACTCAGTTCAATTTCTTTATCACGGGCAACTAGTGTCATTTGAAATGCATTACTGTAATCTTCCTGGCCTCAAACTGTCACACCAGAAGAATGTGGGTCTCCAAAATGTCCTGCGTCTTATCTTTCCATCGCAATTAATGGACCAATTCCTGTCAATTGCAACAAGCCTGGATCAGAGATCTCATGAAACAGACCAACATAAAACAAATCAGACTCATCAATATCTCTAACAAGTCTTGTCTCATACCTACTACTCTGATAGATACATTTGGGGTATTCTGGAGGGCTTTTTTCCCAATGAAACTGGACACTGATGCTTACATAACAGATTTGTGCCTCCTCTGACTTTATTGGAAGTTCAGATAGCTAAAGCGCTACTGGTTGTGCCATTGAACAAGAAGGTTTTTTACAATTAATGTAGTTTCCTCAAATTACATGATAACAGGTGTTTCCACCTGTGGGAGTGTGGGGATGGGACAAACCCAAAAAGCTCTACCATAACCCAACCTACCAAATATCTTTGAGGGCCCAGTTGAATAGAAAACTAACACTGCACATTCCTAGATATACTGTCTTTTGTACGCTTTCCAAAAAAATGTTGCATCATTCCTTTGCAGATTTCTCTCTAAAAAAAGTCTAGCCTATACACTGACTCATAGAAAAGGAAACTTCTGAGAACAGGGAAGAGTTTAGTCCCTTCCATCTTTGAGCTTACAGTCACAACATTAGCAACTAGAAAAAGGAGATTTCTTCACACTCCAAGGAGAACCAAGACTTGTAAGGCTTGGTTATGAAGCTAGAATATTTTATTTTGTGTGAATTGCTCTCCTTCGTCTCCCCTACTTCCCATAGTCTTGTACACATTTCTACAGCATTTCTGCAGGAGAAACTACCTACATAAAATTAATCTTGATGACATCATGTGGTGCTAGTTAGTCAGAACATTTAAGGAGAATAAAGCACTTTAGCCTTAAGGACTCTTAAAATGAGAATCATTTATTCTCTGTTGTCTTCCGTGAAATGGATTCTTGCTGTTACTAATGTAAAAACCTGCTGCTAAATGTTTTGACTGTACATATTAGCCAGCTGGTGGTTCAGTTCTCACTATTGAGTTGCCCAGAACTGAAATAATTAATTTAGCTAAGAAAAGTGTATTGTGCTGTACCTTTTGGATTTGTGACTGTAATCTGTAATCACCAGGGAGTTTATTTGGATTTGCAATAATACTGGAGTTGGTAATTTATAACAGAACAGGAGCTCACTAAGTAGAGCTTATGAAGCTTGAAGTTTTTCAATAAGTTGCAGAACTTTCTATAATATGGATGCTGTTAGCAGCTTACAATTGGCTCAAACATTAATCTGTGTTATCCTAATAAACTGAAAGCAAAACCTGTGGATTTAAAAGGTCCCTTAATATTGTCTCTTCATACCTGTATAGCAAGAAATAATTCAAAGCTCGCTGTAGTCACTGTAAAGGCTCCTGTTGACTGTAAAAAGATCGGACTCAAATTCTCAAGAAAAAGACTATTTAGCCCAAAGAGATCCATTAATGCCAATTTTTATAACTTTTCACTTCATGATTGTTATTCCTTTTTGTTTCTGCTTACTCCTTGTGTTGCAATAGGTTTCTAAGAAATATAATGTGTCAAGACTACCTGACACCTGAAAACTGTAGTCATGCAAACACTGTTATTCAAATATATTCATTCATTATTTGATCCAAGCACTGATTTAGATTTTCCAAAGGAATAAGGGAAAAGTAAAGGAAAAAATGACATACAAACAGGAGATATTCATAGATGCTGCAGTTCTCCAAAAGACTGCTAGTACAAAGAAGAATATTTGTGACACAATATTCATTATGACAGGCGTTGTTTGTCTAGCTTTACTTTTTTGTTTGTTTTGTTTGGTAAAACTTCCCTCATGGTCCGATAAGACATTAATTTATCTTTCTTGATCGAGGATTCTCTAGAGAATGGACCTTCTCAGATATCTAATGGAGCCAGATGCTGATCGCCCCATCCTTGAAGAATTCAAAAGAAATGGAGGATACTCTTACAAAGGCTCTCAAAGCCATCTACTGAAGGCTTCGTTTTCTAAATAAAATGTGTCTCTCCTCACAGGAATGGGTGGTTGACCTGGTGGTTTATTGATTTTACATTAAAAGGATGTGCGTTTATGAGGCTTGGCATATGATAGATCCAGTACTGATGCCAGATGAAGAGTTAAAGGGAGTAGACCGTCATATGTCACTGCAAAATAGAGAGAGTGAGAAAGCTGAAATGACATCAACACTAATCCCTCTGAAAGGCAGATGGTTTTTGTTATTGTTATTTTACAGCAGTGAAGAATTTTATAGTTGTGCATCGCTACAGTTTGCGTTTTAATGACACTTCTATTTTTTTTAAATTCAATGCTAGTCTGTTAATGTACAATTATTCACAGATGTTTAATTACTGTTTATAGATGTAAAGCATCAAATTTTAGCAACTTCATTCTTTTTAGTACTAAAAAGTGGTTCTTGAATTGTTAAAGACAGGAAAAAGGTATTGGCAGTACTTAGCAGTCTCTTTCAGCCCAGGTGTGTCATGAGTTTCATAAAGTTAGTAAATACTACCCCAATTTAAAAATGACAAATAGAAAACGCCAGATATGACTGTGAGCAGCACACTGAATGTGTGTCATAACTCAGAACAGAATCACACAATCATTATATTGGAAAAGATCCTTAACAGAGACCAACCATCAACGCAGCACTGCCAAGCCCACCAATAAGCCATGTCCCTAAGAGCCACATCTGCACTTCTTACAAATACTTCCAGAGATGGTGACTCTGGCATTTCCCTGGGCAGACTGGAAAAATGGCTTGACAACCCTTTCCATGAAGAGATTTTTCCTAATATCCAACGCAAACCTACCCTGACACATCTTGAGGCCATTTCTTCTTGTCCTGTCACTTGTTACCTGGGAGAAGAGACCAACCCACCTTGTTACAACCTTTTTCCAGGTAGTTGTAGAGATTGGTAGGGACTCTCCCCAGCCTCCTTTTCTCCATGCTAAAAGACTCCCAGCTCCCTCAGCCAATCCTCATAAGACTTGTGCTCCAGAGCCTTCACCAGCTTTGTTGCTCTTCTTAGGATGCAGGAAAAGAGTACTGAAAGCAGTACGTTACTTTAATTTTAATATACTAGAAACTATTAATGAAGCATCTTCTTTTTTTATAGCAAAAGGAAATTAGAAAGAGAGTGGAGCACTACCATTTTATTGCTCTTGGATGAGTTTTCTTTTGGGTTCAACAAGTCCAAGCACTTCTTTCTTTAAATAAAAACGTAAGGAAAAACCCAAAAAATGAACCAAGAAACAAAAATGAGTTTTTCTATCTCAGTGTATTGACTCCAACATCAAGTAAGCAATATCGAATATCCAGAACAAGGAAAATATGTAGTAGGAATTAATTGGAGGGAAACTGGGATTAAGAAAAGCAACGTCCTTGCTCCGTAACGGCAGACACACCACCAGCAATTTCCTTGATAAATATCTTATATGACAAGGGCGCTGAACATTCATACTTTTATTTCTCAAACAGAATCCAAAATGAAACTAAAGAGTTACAGAGTTATGTTCTGTTCACAAATCGCTTTTCATAAATAAAGATGTTTTGAGTAGCTTAGCTTTTAGACTAGTTCTAAAAATTTATGTTAAAAGATATATATAGAGAGAAGCTGAATTACTGTTTAGTGAAGTGTTTATCTATTTTACCCAATAACAGCATTTTGATACTGAATGAACTTAGAGATACTCTGCAGTCATTTTTCAAAATTTGCATTTAAATAAAATATTCTGGTTTACACTTCATTCAGTATTAAGTGTATATAATAATATCATCCTTGGAAAACAAAATGAAATTTTCCTGTGATGATGCTGAAGGACTTCCATTTATATGCAGATTTTGGCTTTTACATCGGTGAAAATGCATTACTTCAAATCAGAGCAGGAAAATAAACATTGCTTTAAAAAAAAAAAAATCCTCCCAAAAAACCACGGCTTTAAAAAAAAAAAAAAATTCCTCCCAAAAAACTCAGGAACAAAAAATGTCATGTATAATCAAGCATGAATTAGCTTCCTACTGATGACCAACCACACCTTCTCAAGAGAACTGATTTTATTACTATTTTTTTACTGACAGGCAAAAAAAAAATCTCAAAACATCCAATTTGTCTTCTTCTCATTGCTTTCCCTCTGCCTTATCACTACTGCTTATTGCTCTAAGTTATTAATCCTCCCGACCTCCAAGGCTCGGGACTCTGAGATCATACTTTACTCTCTCTAGGTTTAAAAGTAGTATCTAACTTCTCCCTCTCCATCTTCCACAACATGAAGAAGGGCACAAAGACAAATGTCCCTGGATGCTTCAGCTCCTGAATGCAGCCTAGACAACTCCAGCTTGGATTCACTACAGCATCCTCATTATGGGACTCCTTGGGATTCATAGAATTATTCTGCAGATATCAGCTGAAACTTTTACACCATTCATACTCACCAATCCAAAACATACATGTCAATCCATTTCTACTCTGCTGTGTCTGCCATGTGCTGGTAAAGCCACCTGACACACCTGACTACTCCACAGACACCTCAAAAACCCTGTCTACTGTGCTTTGAGCTGCTGTGTCCTTTCTTTTGCCATTTGATCACAGAGGCACTGCCTTTTCCATTTGTCCTGAAGATAACCATCATTCCTAGGTTTTCAGTCCATATCTCCTTGCCATAGGCTTATTCTGCACTTGAAAAAGCTGATGGCTCACTTCAGTTATCGATGTAGAGGAGTCTGGTGCCATTTGAGGTGTTTTAGCACATGCAAGATGCTCCCACAGCGCTAATGAGATTTACATGGGACCTCTGTCTCAACCATGCCCTTTTGAAGAGGCATCTGAAGGACAGGAGGAATAACCAGTGGCATTTTACAGGGCATGAGGAGTATTTATCAGAAAATGTTGCTCATAAGGAGACATTCAGCATATGAATCAGCTGCTGAAATATAAAGACATGCTATTATTTTGAACACTGTGAGATTGGTCCTTCTGACTGTATCGTATTTGCCTAACCTCTGCATGTGTCTTGGGAATGCTGAAACATCTCAAATGGCACACATGTCTACTGTTAGGGTGGGTGAATTCCCCCCTTGTAATTCAGTGTGTGCAGTCTGGAGGGGAAATAACACCCTGAGCATCTGAAAGAATAAAAGCTAACCGTGGACACATTTTTCTCAACAAAATGTTTCAAACATATTTGATTAACTTTGATAACCATTTAGCATAACAGCAAACAGCAGACAACAAGACAATTTAATTGCAGTTTACTTTCCTAAATCCAAATTTTAATTTTAAAAAAACGCCAAAAATTTTCCTTTAAGGCCAAAATGCAAATAGCCTTGCAAATATTCTGTCACTTTAACAGAGTCTTGTAGCTGTTCAGAGGTGAACAAACCAGTGGAGCAGAGAATTTCCCCCCAAACTGGCTCATTTTCTCCCACATTCCATGCCACTCATGCTTATGAGTGGCATGTAGAGGGATAGGGAAACATGATGTGCCGGTACCTCAAGGGGATTTGGTTTTAGTGTGAGAAGAGTCTGTAATGTTGAATTTCATAATATTGGTTGCCGAATGACACTGCCACTGTATGCCGTAAGAACTATGGACAACGAGCACGAACTGCTCCAAAGAGACCAGTCGTGGCCTCCTATGCAGCTTGCAGCCAGCTGACAGCACACAAGCCCCTCTGCCCTGGAAAACATCTGGGATGGATAGAAACCACAGTTATGGACTAAACGAACTCAAAAGCCATTTGGGGGGGACAGACACTAACTATGGACACAATAGCTGTGCTTGCATATATTTATATATGTATGTATTTGTACATAGTTGGAAGGTGTAGGATCTGGGCATGATGTAGGTGGTATAGAATAAGGGTTGGATAATGTCCTAGTTCCAGCCAGGACAGAGCTTCTTGGTTTTCACGCCATGCTTCCCAGGGGCAAGAGATTAAAGTACCATTTTCAAAAATATGCCAACCCCACTGCTTGTGTGCGCTGCAGAGGAACACCTTACGGTAGTTAAGCAATAACTTCCAGTCAAACTACCTACAACAATATGTAACAGTCAGAAAGGGAAGGGAAAATGGGCTTCAGACTGGGGTATTAGTCATAGAAAGCACCCCAGCTATTTTAAAAGTGGTAAGGAAGCAGAAGCTTGGTTAAGAAGGTTGGTCATAAACACTGACTGACCACCTTGCCTCTCATGAAATACTCACTTATCATTTTGTCAGTTACAGTATGGACTTCAAAATATTCGGCGTCCGTTCTGGAGCCAGGATTGTTCTGCCATTTCCACAGTGCAGACCATCCTTACAATGAAAATGGGCCCTTCCTAGACAGAATGGGCTGGAGAAACCACAATAATAATGTTTAAACTCTGCAATACTTGCCACCAGCACTGCTCGGGGCCATCACATTTGACTGAAAGTAGAAACCTTAAAATACCATAGAATAGACTTATTCTGTGGATTTTACAGAACCAGTTGTACATGAAAAAAAAAAAAAAGCAAATAAAAAACAAACCACAAACCCCAGAAATTATTCATCCAGACAACACTGCTTTGCAGAACAGAGAAACACAGATTCATATATGCATGCTGCAAAAAGGACTAACTGAAGGGAGATTTTTCTCTGTAGTGAAAATCAAAGTCACTATGAATGTAGACACTTTCTGAGTATCCAAAACCAAACCATGGGGCTAACCCAAACATACACCTACATCTTTGTTCCCGAGAAAGACACAGATCAAGTACCTCCAGCGCGGCAGCCAGCATTACTCTACAGCAGCATTACAGCATTACATTCCTTCTACTGTCACACTCAGACATTTTATCAAGAAGCCAAATGCAAAACAGGGAGGCTTGTAGCAGGATGAGTAACATCAGACCCTTTAGTTCTAATATCGCAATGAGTTAAACAGGAATGGGACATTGAGAATAGAGCTGTCTCAGAGGCAAAGTTATTACTGTTTACCGAAAGAGATGAGAAATTTTCCTTTATGAGAGATTGTCTTGTATTTTCTGTGACTTGCAATCTTCTCTGACTGTGTTGCTTACACGAAATTCATAAAAGGTAGAACAAAACTGCTTTTATCAGGCTGTTTTGTAAAATGAAGTGTGAAAAAAACCAAGAGTTGCTCTTTCACATTTAACTTTGTTTACACTGTCACTGAAAATGGCTTTTATTTCAATGATCTAAAACATGCAATAACTTGCAGGCCAAGAATTGCTCCAAGTTTACTTTTTCAATTCCATACTCTTCAATAAAAGTGAAAGACAAATGTGTTCAGATTTGTACAATGTTACTTCACAACAGATCTAAGTTTGTGCTCACACATGCATGCAAATCACTTGGGGTGTGTTTTGTGCAGCAGGGATGATTTTAAAAGGGTGAAAACATGCCTGCAATAAATAAAGAGAAAAAAACCAGTCAAACCAATAACAAACAAATTGGAGGTCAACTTCTCCTCTTTTAAATCATAGTTTTAATGAAATCTGAAAGAATAGGAAACCTGATACCTGATGATCTTACATCTCTAAAGCAGATGGCTTCATTATCATTTGTGATTGAAAAAGCTCAATGATCAGAGATTTCATGAATATCTGGAAAGAAAAAATTTGAAGGTTTGCTGCTCTATCTATAAAAATGGCCTAATATCATTTTTCTGGTGCATTAAATTCTGAAGTGAGCCAAGTTTAAATCTGAGGAGTTTGAAAAGAGTGCTACGGCGTTGGCTATTTTATTGTAGATCAAAATAATCTCATTATACGTCCCATGTATTTGGGTTCCTTCATTGTCCTCAGTCACATATAAGGAGAATGTGTCTGAAGTCTTGATGCATTTATTACTGGAGTCCAGCTGTGATAAAGAGCCATTAAAATCTCATTGGCTGCATAATGTTATACTTAAAACACAGCAGAAGCATTTTGTACCAGCCAGATACATTGTAATATCTCTCAGACTGGGGAGCATTGATAGTATTCAACATAACAGAGGCTAATGCGTTAACTGGAATGTAAAAGACTGTATGAAAATAACCAGAAAATTAGTATTTAATCTATTCTGTTTCTGTTAAGTGAAATCTGCATCTGGAAATCCAACAGAGAGACACTCAGCACTGTGATCCTTTGACCATTTTCGGGAGTGTGAGAAGCAATTTCAGTGCCTGAAATCTCCTGATATATGCACAAATAGAAGTGGAGTAATGTCTCCACACACTGCGTCCATAAATTAAAAAAAAAAAAAAAAAAAGGGAAAAACAAAAGCCAGCACAGAAATTTAGGTTAGAGGGCTCTGAACATGGAAGGAATGACATGTCCTTAAAACATGAAGAAGAAATAGCTTCTATTATCATGGGATAGTGGCAACATCATTCTTTCTGGCTGTGATCTCTCTGATACATTGTGATATCACTGTACCTAACTTTAGATACCTGTGACATGCATCTGAGAGGCTTCATCTTCATTTCTTGTACAGTCAATAGAAAAAAGGAGCCACTTGTAAGATGTATTCATCTAACCTATTCTAAATTAGGAAATATGCTGTACCCTGAGAGTTCCTATTTCTCTCCACTGACTATCAAGGGAGTTGAGACAATTTGCTCAGATGAAGTCATCCACACACTGGCTGACATCCCCATACAAAAAAAAAGAAAAAAAGAGAGAGAGGGAGAGAGAAAGAGAGGGAGAAATGGAGAGAGAAGGAGAGGAACCAAAGGTACAGAGCACAAGGAACTAAGCTAAATGGAAAAGGTCTGGCGTCAGAAGGGTGACTGTGAGAGACTGGGCTACTAGTGACTAACGACTCAAACATTCGACCACTTGCAGGTTGTAACCACCCAGGTTACTCCCCTCCCAAGCACAGGGACATTAACACGCAGGATGAGGGTATTCATCTCAGCTGATGGGCTATAAGGGGCCCTGATTGACTCAACTATGCTGACATAAGAGATGGCTGCAACATCTCAGCAGGTGTCAAAGACTCATGGGGACATTTCCACCTACTCTCAGCATAATATAAACCCTATGGACCTGGTGCTGGTTGGACTCTCCTTCTACCACTTCATGTCCAGTCTGCAACCACTGAGAAGACTAGAAAAAGACCGATGGGATGTTGCCAGAATTTATGGAGTGGTGATTTTTTTTTTTCTACTTAATCTGTTTCTCTGTCGTTCTCTTCCTCTCCCAGTTCTTGCCTCTTTTTTCCCTATCTATCTTTCTACCTCACATTTACAGTCAAATAAAAATCTGTACTATTGACTTTGGCATATGGTCTCATCTGTACCTTAATTTGGGCAGAGACATCTCTCTAAGAATTTTAATAATTGGATCTCAACACTAACCCTTAAGTCCCATATAAAGAAGAAAGAGAATAATCAGGAAGTGGGAACAACAGCAACCAACATAAATACCTTAATTAATAAAAAGCGATAGGCCAGTGTTTGAACTGCTTCTCGGAAAAGTATGGACAGGTTTGCCATGATAAGCCTTTGGACCGAAGTTCAAATTCCTAATGACAGCCATTTCCCTTAACTGTGTGCCAGGTAAAAAGTTTGTTCTGTGTCACCACCGAGGTCGCAGATGAACACTAAGGGCCCCAGCACTCGTCCCCTAGCGTGTTGGGTACCCTCTCTTCGGCAGCTGCCTGCTGGGCATCGAGCCACTGATCACTGCCCTTTGAGCCTGATAGCCCAGACGATTTTCTTCCCACATAGCAATCAGATTAGGCAGCCAGGGTCTCCCCAGCTATCAAATGAGAACACTGTGGGAGATAGTGTCAAAAACCTTACCAAAGTCAAGGTATATTACCTCCACGGCTCTTTTCTCATCTGCAGAGGCAGTCATTTAGTTGTAGAGGCAATCAGGTTGCTCAAGCATGATTTGCCCTTGAATGCCTGCCGTGAACACTCGCGGTGCCTGAATGCAGCTGGCCTCACAGTCTTTTAAATTTAACACCTGCAAACTGACAATCTCAGTCCTGCAAAGCTGTTGAACCCCAAACTGACGTTGAAATGACACAGCCAACACCTGCTGCACTTCAGGACATCCTAGATTTGTATTCTTTTTTTTCAGAGTGCTGTTTCTAGGGATAGCAACAGACTCTGAAGATCATACTTGCAAATTAACAAGCAGCAACAGAAATACTAAATTCCTAAATACCTCCACATCTCATTCTTTGGGATTGTCTTTTTATTTCCAAAATCAAGCCTTAAAACTAAATAAAACTAACTTGAAACTACTGGGTAATAAAGACAGAAAGTGTTTTAGAGTCATTCAGATATTCTAAATATTAGTTATGAGGCATGTGATTAAAAGCATTTCTTACTGCAATTTTCTGTGAATAAATGATAACATCTGTTCATATTTACAAGACTATACAGCTATACATAATACATTTACATCTGGGACAGGTTTCCAGGCCACAAAAAGGTATATTCAAGTAATTACTAGTGGTATTTTTGTCAGTGCCATCACTTTTATTAAGATATTCTTCATGGAGCATTTTCAAATACCAGGTTTCATTGTTTCCATTTAAAATAGCATGTTTTGAAATTGTGTCAGGGCTACCTTATAAGACATGCATTTCTGTCTTTCAGAGGCAAAGAGAAACAGATCAGTTACCGAACAGTGAAGGTCAAAGCATAAATCAATCATTTCACTAATAAGCCATCTTCAAGCTGTACGTGGAATAGAAGAACATGAAGCTTGGTGTTCTCTGCACATACGTTTTAACAGAAAAGGCTCAAAATGACATCTGATTCCCATTAGTCCTCTGAGAACACAGCTCTAAGATGCTGGATAGCTCAGAGCTAAATGCTGGAACAGGCAGGTGCTAGGCCAGCCAGCAAACTAATAACACGTATTTTATGCTGTCAGTTGAAGGAATGGACATTTAAGTGTATTTGTAGTATTTGCAAACAAATTTCCTATCGTCTTCATCTGCTGAAGACATAGAATACATGTATTGTTCCATCTTTCTGTTTGGATTTATTTTTCCTAAACATTTCTGACCATAAGACTAGGTCACTGCTTTGCTGGGTATGCCTGTGCTTTTGCCTCTGGACTCACCTGTGGTCCTAAGGAGATGAAATGGTTGGCTTTTCCTTTTCTATTCTTTCTTTCTCTTGTTAGATATGACATTGGTTTTCCAGTTCTGTATAGAAATATGGTAAACATAAAGCATCTGGCAACTGAGCAAAATTTCTAAAAGAGAAACTGTATTTGAAGTCCTTACCTACAGGACTTATGGTCAGGAGGTTCTGTCCAACAGATAAGAAGTGCTGGAAAATATTCTGGACTTTAATATTCCTAATTTGCAGTTAGCTCACTACAGAATGGTGTCTTGGTGTCTTGGGCAGAATTTACTGGCTAAAATCAAAACGCAGCCTATCCTAGTGAAATAATATATTTATTTGTTCATTTTGGAGAAAGTTTGAGGAAATCAAGTATGAGTAGCCTTTTATGGTTTTGGAGCTCTACTAGGCACCTTAATAACCAGAAAAGAGAGTGGTCAATGCAGTAATGGTACTCATGGAAACAATTTTAGTGCCAGACAACCTTAAATGTTTTCATGAGAACTGAATCTAAGAAGGCCACAAGTCTACTGCAACTTGGTAACAGATCTGAAAAAAAGGCTTGCTTTGTTTGATAAATAACTGGGGTTCAATGATCCACTTCAGCTGCGGGAAGCTGTCGAGAAGTTGCAGAGCAGAAATTTGATATGAGAGTAGTGTTGTTTTGAAAGATCAATGATGAGAGGAGGTTATGGCAGAATTTCAGCAGCCTAATTAGTGATGTTAGTAGTATATCCCAAAGAGCTTGTGTCAGATAAAGAATAGGGGTTTTTTTTGCAAATGAATAATCTAATAATCACCTGGATGAAGGACTAAGCAGCACAGTGATTAAATTTGTAGAGTAGTTCAAAATGGGAGGTGTTACAACAACTTATGTAGAGGGAAGACAAAATGGCTGTAATGACTGAAAATAAAAATTGGCAGTCACTAGTGAAGTAGGTTCTATCTGGAAAAATGCAAGCGAATGCATTAAAGACTAATGAGAAAAAATTCAACAGGAATACCTGGGGGGAAATTACCTGAGGATAGTAAATGTAATGTGAATGTGTAACACAGTGTTGCAGCATGGAAAAAAATCCGTTTCATTTCATAAAGGAAAGGATATTGTACATGAGAAACCTCTTTTATGGCAACATGGTGCACTCACTGCATATTGTGTACAGGTCTGGATATTTCTACAGCAAAAATCTGAACTGAAGGGAATTTACTAAAAAGTAATAAAAAGTGCCTATGAAAGAAAATCAAACTTATGAGAGAAAATAAAAAGAATGTTTGCTAACAGCAAAAGCTTGGATCAATGAAAATGAAGAAAAACTATGTCTTTCTCTAAAAATTTTATGGCATTAACTTGAAGAAAGTGGGGGTATATATAAAGTCTGAGAAAATGCAGATGAAAACCAGCTCTTGTTCCATTTGCAATTTTGTCACTACCAAATTTTGTGACATCAGGCAAGTCGGACTGCCTTTAGGTGCCTCAGTTTCTTTATCACCTCTATAATTATATGAACATTATAAGAATTATTTTTTTTAATTTCACAGAGAAGTTACAAGACTTTAATTAACTAATCTTGATTTAGATTATTTTGAAAGTGTAAGAGAAAATATAAATAGTAGAATGAAAATAAATGGAGTGAAAAAAATATGTCTGAGATACTTTTATATACAAAAGAACTGTCAAGATCTGGATAGGTTAAACTGTTTGAAAGTTAGCATCCTTGTGGTGCAAAGATTTAGAGAGATGTGATTTACATTCTCATCTAACACCTATGATTTCCATCTCTGTCATTCTGGGAAAATGATCTTCTGCATATTCATCCCTCTGTGAATAATCTGTGTGATGTCTTTCTATGTGACTAGAGAGAATTACGTATTTAGTTAAAACATGACAATGCAGCACAGCTCTGCAAAATCTGACTACAAATTTTCTTTTCAGCAAAGTGTTTTGAGTCGAATTTCAGAAAGGTTGAAGCAGATGCAGAGTTGAAAGGAAGCCCTGTTGTTCAGAGAATGGATATACAATTCATAATTGGTTTTTTTGATAGTGGATAAGTAGGAGATAGTAATTTTCAGACCACGTTTATTTGGCTAGTGAATTATAATTGCTAAACCTGTTTTCAACCTTTCTTCATATCTCACCAAAGAAGAGATGAAGGCATTAACAAGAAATCCTGACAATCCATAAGCGTGTTCTATGCTCAACAGTCAAAATATTACAGATAGATTTACAGCAGCAGCAGAAATAGCTCTGTTTCTTCACTATCTGTGTGACTAATCTCAGAAGCATGCTTTCGCAAGGAATGTGGCCTGGGAAGTGCTCTACTGTCTAGACATTTCTAAACGAATCTCTAAATTCCTTCCCAAATGACACTGAACTCTTTGGAAACAAATCAGATTATTTTCTTTCCCCTAGTCACACAAACTGGGTTCATTACTCCAAACTTTGAGCTGCCCTGGCCCTGGTTTACTTGATACTTAAGTTAGCAAGCAAAGGGAAATAAGACTTATTTGAAAGATAACTGCCCTCCCAGAAGGAACGGCAAAGTAACATATAGCATAACAAATATAATAAGTATAACAAATAACACTAGTCTCTGATTAGAAATTGTGGGCTGTTCCCACTGTAAAGCACAGTACGTCTGGATAAAACCTAGATCTATTTCCTGAAGAGACTCCAGGTCAATTCCCCAGCACCATGTGAATGTGATACTCCATTAACTCACACATGTTTTGCAAACAGAAGCTGAGAAGAAACCTTTTAGCTGTTGCAGAACTTGCTGCACTTGTTCGCAGATGGTCTATTAGCGAATTTGATAGTGTGCTGTTTTTCTGGGTAGTCTAATAAAGTCTTTCAAACAGACTAATTGCTAAGGCATTGGTGGGAGCAGCGTCTGGCCCTTTCCTAGGAGCCTGAAATCTGCATTAGTACTTTGATGTTTCTATGTCACAGCTGAACACAAGCAGACAGCCAAGCACCTACTTATTGACTCCCTCCTTCTCAAAATTTCCACCTCCTAATTTCATTATTCCCTTGACAGTATTTTGTTCTCATCTCCAAGAGTTACTTGCCATACTACATGGACAGCCCACTCAATTGTCACCTCTCTCTTTTTATCTCTTCCACCCCCTTTCTTTTATCTGAAAGAACAGCAGCACTTTTTTGCTGATTTTACAAGCTAAGCCAGTTTAGTTGGTTTAAAGTTTACTGGTGGTAGGCATGACCATCGCAGTAAGGCGGCCTTAGGGTTGACCCTAAGCTTCAGCATCTACAAGTCTTGAACAACAGGAGTTTTAACTATAACCAGACTACACATGTTTATCATATTAATGAAGGAAATTTCAAGTAGGGAGGATATCAGGTCTGAGTAGCAAAGGGAGATTTAAAAAAGAATTTTCAAAATCTCTACACAAGTTTTAAGCAAGGAAAACAAAAGTCATTGGTTCAAACAAGAATAACTTCAAGCAGTATCTTACAAATCTTTGCAAGCAGAAAAAATGTTATTTTTTTCCTTTTTCATTGGCAGTTTGTTATTTTAAATTACTTACAATATTTTCATCTAAAAATGTACTTGTTACAAAGATGCCTTGTTTTTCCCTTTTATCTGTGCAGCCTTTAGCCATCAGAAAATTATCTTGCTACCTGTATGCCTAGTAATGATACAACACCAAAAATGAAAGTCAGTATTTATCTCCTTATGTAAAATGAACAGCACTGCACAAACTCACAAGCAATATTAGCACCTGAGTCTTAATTTGAGAACTGCCAATCCCCTGTCCAGGGATACCTTGTCTTGCACAACTACACCCCTGCACTAAGGATGAACAGATCATCCCTGTAAATGGTCACTGGTTCTGTCCTTTTTCCTCCTAATGTTGTATAAGTTTCTATTCCAGAGATTACATAAAAAGCCTCTCACATCACTGCTATTCCAAAATTAAATATGGATTATAGCTTTCCTAGCCATGCTTAAAGCAGTAAATAAATAAATACAATACAGATTATCAATAAGGGCATTGTCAGTCTGCATAGTAACATAGTTTCTATTTAGGGAATTTGCAAAAACAAGCATCATTAGAGATGTAAATTAAGGAGATTAAGACATTTAGAAATTTTAGTCAAACCAGGGAAGTGCTATTGTCTTTATGCTGTGCTAAGATTGTTTCCTTTCAAGCTGTGCATTTGAAGGCCTAATTACAGATACTCCTTGCATTCTGAAGTCTCTTCCGAGTTGAAGAGGAAAAGCAGGTGCCAGGAGGAGGGCAGATTTATGTCCTAGATAATGTTCCCTAACAACTAAAACTCCCTGCTGGTGAACAATCCTCAGGCAACAGCCACCTACTCCTGTTCATACCTTTAGACGATTCACCAGACCCTGCAACTTTCAACAAATAAATCCCTTGGCTGCAGTGGCAATAAAGCCCTGTGGATTGCCCAGTGAGAGACCTTTGCTGAGGTGGCCTTCACGTTTCAACATTTACCCATCCTTTCACGGGACTAAGGCCACCATAAAATTATAGTCAGTTCTCATCTGTCCTTTTCTCACCTCTGAACTTCTCTTCCTCTTTTTGCATGGCTCTTCTTCCATGCACCTCTTTAGAAACAGATGAACGAACCATTTCCTCCTAGGCACAGCGCTACAACAGCGATAAAGTTTCAGCAAGCAACTTACTGATGCGTAAGTAGAAAACCAGATCACGCTAGAAAAACGCATCTCTCAGCGACACAGCTACATAAATCACGAGCATAGCCCAGGTGAAGGTGAGGATAAGGAGTTTCATTTCAAAGGGCTTTTTTTGTAAACGGTGGGCACAACATTGCTTTAGCTTGTTGCATTTCATTTTATGCATTAGCTGAAAATGCAGTTGATCCCCATGCAAAGTCCTGGCATTAAGCTTGCATATACTTAGGCCCAGCACAGACTTATCCTTGGGCTAAGAACAGAACAAGGATTTCTCTAGTTTTATGTAGACGTGGATTTCCACGCATACGAAAGAAAGCAGTTCAAAAAGCCAGTCACATTAAGGAAGGGAATGCAGGAGGAATGTAAGATGCCAGAAAATCCAAATAAATCACTATGCTTTTAGGGTTCCCTTTGAACAGTTAAGCATGATATTATCCTGGCATGTATAGTACTGTCTCTCTGCCTCTGTTGTTAGAACTAGTTGATTATTACTTTGAACAAACAGTAACAGTTTTTTCCTTTCAAAGAACTACGTAAAAATAGAGAAAAAGAGAATTCAGGTACACTCAGATTCCTGAGACCAGTAGCACCTTCCTTCCTTCCATAAGGAGCATTGCTGAAGAGTCATCTGGAAACTTCTTTCATTTCTCTTTCATTTTCCAAAATCTCTCTTATTTTCACTGTATTTTGTTTTGGCATAAAAAGAAGTTGTTGTACAAGGGTACGCAGACAGGTCCTGATCCAATGATCCCATCTATATGGAGATTATGTGACGCTGAAACTGCTAAAAATATTAAAGATATAGCCATATTTACTCAAGGAGTGTCATGCTATAAAATGTGAGGGGTAGAAAACTCTGCTGTAGGGTAATTTCCAATCGAATAAATTCTTAATTTGAATTTCCTTAATGATCACTTGATATTTAACTTCTCATTGATATACGGTTAGATTAGAATGGTTCAGCCTCCATACCTTTAGTTAGACTTAAAATTCAATGTGTGAATAAATAAATCACAACTTTTAGAAGCTGAATACCAATATGCTTACAAGTACACAGTGGCCTTTTAAAATGTCATATCATGTATGCTTTGGTATGAAAACAGGAAGCTGAATTCCAAACATCGACTACATGTAGGAAAAGGATGTCTCTGGGCATTGGACTAAGAAGCAGAGTAATTTCAAAGCTGTAGCTCTCCACTCGCTGTAGCTCACTAGGCAGCAGATCCCAGCTAGCTGGGTTTGGGTAGAGCCCAAAAATGATCCCGAGATGCCTGGGGCTCTGGGATCCGCTCCTCATAGCCTAAAAGCATCTTCAGCTCACGGCCTGCACTGAAACTTCTTTACGCACTTGAGAAGGTGAGACAAGGTTTCCCCTGCAAGTTATTTAATGAGAGATTAAATTAATTTGTTATTTACTTGTAGGAGTGCCAGGAAAGTTATGGAGATATATACAACAGTAGATACTGAAAAAAACCACTGCTTTCTTGGGAGTGTTTCAGATTTGCTTGTAAAGCTGACCAAGTGTTAACATCGGCAACGTATAAAAATTAAAATTGTGGTGCGGATGTTTTCCACAAATTCAGAGAACTTCACTGTACCATAAAACAGACTCTTGGAAAAGATTTGGTAATAATTTGTTTCTTCATTTTTAATTGCAACATGTTGGGTGTTTCAGCTGAAAATAACCTTGAGCATTCATCCGAATCTTTCAAAATATCTGATTTTACTGAAATTCAAAACTAAATCTGTATAGTGTTTTGTTGACATGAAATACACATTTCAGCTTCAAATCTTGCTTCTTGCTTTGTGGTGATTGAAACAAGGTGTTTTCTTCAAAAATTGTTCCCAGCTTTTGAAAGTTAAACAACCCATATTGTCCATATTTGCTTAGTCTTAATAGCTAATTGCTCTAAGAAAACAGTAGATTTCCTAGTCTGCATACCCTCACATGCATTCATTTCTTGTTATGCTTTGAAAGCTTGTTTCATTTTTCCCCTTAAAAGATTTTACATGCTCCAAAAGCTAGTTCACATCAAGCAGAAACCACCTCGTCTTCCACCTACCAAACTTTGATTCAACTTTTATACAACAAGCTTGTATAAATTGATGCCTTTCTTAAGCTGCACGCCCCTGTGAAACCGCTTCAATGTCAGAAGAAGGAAAAAAGAGATAACAACAGAACTGATTTCCTCAGCACAGTCTTAGCACCTGTGCAGACCAGTTGCTCTTATCAGGGTAAAAATTAATTCGCATACGTTGTACCCACTCACTGATGTTATTATTCAACAAGTACCTGCTGTTGCCTTTTCCTGGCCATGATCTTGCTGAGATTTCATTGACTGAAGATGTCCTACATTTCTGAAATGAGTTGTTTTCACCTCCTTCCAGCTTTACATATGTCTAATGTTTTCGTTATGAGTGTGTAGCTCTTCGAGAGCAAGGACAGCCTTTTAGCTGTGAGTCGATGAATTTCCTAACGCAGGAGTAGTGAATGGCTTCTAGATGCTCCCATGACAACACAAAAAAAGTATCAATTTACAGTAAATAATTTCACCCAGGAATGCTAAATTAAGAACTTGCCATATATTAAAGAAGGTATATTTCAGGCCTTAAGGTTTGGTTTTCTTTTTATTAAGAGTCTTGGTATAGATTCAAAGCAGACTTCAAGTAGCAATGGTGTCCACCATCTGTCTCTCCATCAGTGTGAAGACTCTTCCACAGAAGCTGCATGGTTACCCCTCTCAGATTGTTTCTATAAGCCATATACTGTTCTTTACATGATTACAGTTTAACAGACAGCTCATGACAGTATTTTTGGACCGACCTCTCTCTCTCCCCCTCCCCACCCTCCCTTTGCCAGTTCATCTCCTGCTCTATGCTTTGCCCTTGCAATATCTGCTGTTAATGACAAGTAACTGACCTGTTCGCTGCGGAAACACTTGACATTTCAGTGCTATGTCATTCTGAATGCATAAAGCACATGGGTTACCACTAGAAGAAAATTAAGGACTTTATTTCTGATAAAGCTTACAAACCAATATACACATATCCCAGAGTAAATATGTGATGCATACACAATAAACACATTAAGCAAAACCATTTCAGTACAACTTTGAAAAGATGGGGAAGTTGAAAATAAATATTCCTATTTACGTAAAAATCCTAAGAAGTGAATGAGTGGGAACTGCATCAGAAATATTCAGAAAAATAATCCACAAAAACCTCATTATGGAGAATCAGTGAAATTCAGCATTTCAAGGTATTTAGGAAAACTGGAACATTTCAGTAACATAGGTGCCATGCACTGTTTTAAGTTCAAAGACTTCAGAAACAACACCTGAATGGTCATGCATAGTAAAACAAGCAAGAAATACTGCAGCATGGCTAATCTAATGGGGTTTGTGTCTTGGTGATGTGTGTTTATTTTGCCTGTGGCAGCCTGGCCAGCAGAAACTGCACTCCTCACGGTGGTGTCACATTTAACACCAGCTTGGTGGTGACTGTGGTGTTACACTCAACAGCTTTGCCAGCCCTCAACAGCACCCAGTGGGGCTGCCCACGCAGAGAACGATGGCTGCTGCTCTCTACCAGCACCCACACAGACAAGAGAGATTGCACCCTGGGAGTCTAGGCAGCACATGTTTATTTCTACCCCTCACCTGTTGGTATAGAATGAGAGCTAATGTAAAGTAAGTGGGGAAGATTTGAGAAGCAATACCTCTGTGCCACATCTTTCCTGTCTTCTTCCTGAATATCTGATTTATATATGCAATTTTCATAGTTGCCACTAAGTATAGCACAAGGGGACCTTCACACGCCTGTTTTTAAGTTATCTCTAAAAGTATTCTTATGGCACATAGGCATTTAGGCATATAGCTCCCTTCTGTCCCCATCTTACTGCTGAAAGTGGCAGTCTTCCCAGATGCTGTGAAAGTGACAGTCCTCCCAGAAAGTGACCGTCCTCCCAGATACTCCTCCCAGAAAAAGATCCACTTCCATCTTTTTCTGGTAAACCGTAGAGCAGAGGTAAAAGGGGAAAAAAGGGAAACTTTAAAATAAACTCTGAAAGGTCTTTTAGATAAGCAGAGGAACAGGGACAGAGATTCATTAAATCATTTTTCAGTATTACAGGAACCTTTTCATTATATACTAAGTTTCCTTTTAATTTCCCAGTTGTTTGGACACACAGGCAAAAGAATTAGGGAAAGAAGGTCAGCAAAAAGATAACAATGCCTGTTTATTACAGTCAAGGGATTAATCTAAAAAACAGTATTTCTGCATTTAATGAGGGTTGAGGACGACAAATGAGAAATTATAAGGCTACAGTTCCTATTATCCAAAGTGCTGACAATATGTATGAATACCCTTTTTTCATAGCTTGGGTTTTATATAAAGTCCCTATTTTTGATTCTCACAGCATGGTTTTGTCCTTGCTGCATGACAGGTAAGCACCTACCATCAGAGGAAGAATCAGGTATGGGTAAGAGAGTCTCCAATGAACGATTGCAAGAAGACATCAGTATTATGGACTTGAGGCTGAGTCCATTATTAATTCTATTCTTGTCCATATGCATATGAAACATCTTTAATCTCAGGGGTTTTAGTAATAGTAAATCAGTAATTTTACTTATGGGTTGATATTTTTAAGGATTGGACACTAGAAAACAATTTTCATCATGAAATATTAAAAACACACACTGTTCAGAGCTCCACTGAAGATTAAATGCCATTTGAATTCAACAGGATAGTGGTTTTTTCAACCAACATAAGATAATAACTGACCTCTATAGTACCTGCCTGCCTCAATATTTTAAACGTCTTTTTTTCCTACAAAATACTGTATAAAAAAAAAAGAAAAAAGAGAGGATGACTTCTGCAAAAGAGGCAAACATAGCACAAAAGAGAGCCTCAAAAGCATTTTAGATGTTTCACTCCTTTATTCTGTTCCTTGGGGTGAAATTTATCTGAACAAATGTATAAGTAAGTCCAAAGTATAGGTATCTATGTCATAACTAAATAACCTTTCTAATCCATATAGAGAAATAAGTACTCCAGGGAAAGATTTTTCCAGACCTATTTGAGGTGGAAACTTTACATTAACGTGACCTGCACCTCTCATTCCCTTCTGACTACTGAGGGAACACACCGTATCATGGACATGAACCTAGAGGAACACGCCATATCATGGACATGAACCGACAGGAACACGCCATATCATGGACATGAACTGACAGGAACACGCCATATCATGGACATCTAATCGTCAGGAAGGCAAATTCTGCTTTCTGTTGCATGGGAAAAACACTGTATCCCTGCCCTCTCACGGCCTGTTTGGGTTTGGCTATACCTGGACAACGTGCTTTCTAAGGAGACATATTTGAGAGTGGGTGATGCCCACTCCAGCTCAGGGTAGCAGCTCGTCCTTTGCTTTGCAGTTTCATAGACTTGATGCAGCTGGTTAGAAAATTACTGTTCTTCTGACCAGCTGCACTTAGCAAATGAAACTGAGGAAGAGCAGAGCCTATCCAAATGCACAAAGTGCATTTCCAACTGCAGGGAGTGTGCGGAAGACACCCATTCTCCAGCCTTTCAGCACTGGACTTGGCCAGGTTACAAGAATTTGCATCCCTGACAGGAAACTGTTCTTATTACTAGACCAATCACTCCTATCCAAGTTTTGTGCGCTTGCCACCTCTCCTCTTTTGGTTAATTACACAAACAAAAAAAAAAAATAGCTTTAATGTAGTTCACAAATTTTGACATGATAAGTGAAATTGATAAACAGTAATCTCAAGGCAAATCCTACAGGATTAGAGCCTCAAATTGTTTGCAGGCAATAGAGGTTTCTCTTAGACTATTATCAACTCTGATAGGATTTTGATCAGGTGTAGAACATTTTATTTTCAAATTAGTGTTTCCTGTCAAATTTAAGGTATGGCATCTCTTATTAAAAATCTCTTTAATGCTTAGAAATTTGTGCCAGATGTCCAATGAGGGCTTGCAAGACGTTACATGCTTCAAGTCAACAGATGTTGCATATTTTTAAGACTTCTATTTGCTCTAAGGTCTGTATTTTGGCAAACACAGAAGTTATGCAGTGTGTTAAACCAGTAGATGAATTATATGTGAACTGCAGCCCTGCTAGCACTGTTACAGCCAAGCAGTTGTGGATTTTAAAAATCCACCTGCCCTGCAATGGATTTTGCATTTGATATGAAACATGTGGTGAAGCAACACTGAAATCTTGCAAAAGAAACAAAGTAAAAAAAACCAACAAACCAACAAACCACCACCATCTTGCCCAGACCAAAGCCCCAAAATATCTGGTAACCCAGCTTTGGTATTGGTGTAGCCTACGCGCTGCCTCAGACACGGCAGCACTAGAATAATATAAGTATATATCTATTTGACTTTCCCACACTCCAGAGAAGCTTCCTGCCTCCCAAATAGGTCTGTGGAGAAGGCAAACCTCTATGACTTGCTGCTTCCAGAAACCAAACAACCAAGCCAAAAATCTTCATGTGGAAACCATGCCCTTTCGCTTTGGATGCATGAAAAGCAAAGCATCAAAAAATATTCTGCTGGAAGTCCATCTGCTGAACACGACAGCACCAGTGTACAAGTGGCCTTCTGTGTTGCTGTATTCCCTGCCTTCTCCAGAAATCCACAGAGGTCAGGGAGCCTATAGACATGAGCTAAAGCTCAAGGCAGGCTGGCAAGCTGGGCAACAAGAATAGGAGGGAGAGGGAGCAGAGGGCAGGAGACACACCGGCCATGCAACTGAACTTCAGTGTATTTCAACTTCAAGCACCTTCCTTAGTTCACTTTTCACACTTTTTTTTTTGTCAAGTTTAACGAGACAGTTATACCTGGCTATAATAGTTCATCTCTTTGAAAAGTTCTTACTTTGTGGGAAACCAACTTCACAAAACATCTTTTTTTCAGCTCTAGTATCAAGGAAAGATTCAAATCTGCTATCTCTCTCCAAGTTCTTTCATAAAGTGTGCAAGAAAAGCGAATACAGGGTGTCTGGGATGTTAGCTATTCTTGCAGGTATTATTTTGGGAGATGATCTGTGAAACTTTCTTTGCTGCCCTGTAATTTACACCACTACTGCCGGTAATGACTCTAAGATATATGAGCGGCACTAATGGGTATGGATCACTGTTCTCCTAGACTGCAAAAAAAAGGAGCACGGGGAATGATGACACTGTATGATAGATCAATGCGGCTGCAGATCAGTCCTTAGGCTATTCAGGTTATTTTCCTTAAAAGGCATCGTGCCTCACACATTCTGCTGAAGGCTATCCATATCCATTCAAGTTCACGATAGCTATTCTTAGACATTCCTTCATTTTTAACACCACTGCTAAGACTGCTACTGTAATTTTTAATGAGAATGAGGAGACAGTGTGTCTTTTATCAGGTTCGGATCTATTTATCTTAAATTAAAATTCTTTGTTATATTTTTTCCTATACTTATTCAAAGGATTAGTGAGAAAATGTCACTGAACAGCTACTTGTCTCCTCATTAACATTCATGACAAAACCTTCCGGCCGGGCTGGTTTCGGCTGCTGATGGAGCAATACTTAAAAGAAATTGGCTTGTGTGTGAAACAGCTGCTCAGCAATGTCACTATGCAAGGGAATTGGTGATAATAAGATGATACTATTACAGCTACACAGGGAGTATAATATATTTTAAGCTGCTTTGAGGTATACAGTGGAGGTCCAAGAACTGGAGCATGATTACTTGCCTGTTGTTAGGCATAGGAAACAGCTGATCATTACGTGTCTGCTTACATGGGTTAGTCTTACACAAAGCCTTGAGGTAAGAGTAAAATTCGTATCTGCTGGAATTCTTCACTTCCTGTGTGTTTCCTATCTGCTGGAAAGGCTTTTTGTTCCTTTTCCTAGGGTTTGAAAGGGTTTGTGTGTCCCATTGCTGAAACAGGTATTGCACTCTTTGCTAGGACCATTGAGCACTCGTTGTTTCACAGAAGCTTTTCTCATTTCGAGGCTTTATTATTTGGCAAGATTCTTAGGAGAAGATTCTATGGATCCTCATGCAGCTATTAGTGAAATTGCAGACACTGATTTTGCTTGAAATGACCATCCAGTATGTCAATGCAATGACAAATGTGCAGATGTACATATTACAGATGTAAACATCTGCACATAATGCTCAGCCAAGAAACAACTGGCAGCTGGCATTATGTTGTGTAGTGACTTATGCTAATGCACACCACTTGTCTAGAATATGGAAACGGAGTGAAAAATTATATTGTCAGATCTTTGGTTCTGAGACATCGCTGAACCTCATATACTATGAGGAATAAATGAGTCTAGAAGAATGGAGCAGTTGAAAGTCCCAAAGCAGTGACAGCCCTTTAGAAATGTGGAGTACAAACGAATAAGAAATGAAAGGTTATAAAGGGCTTCAGGATGCAAGAACTGATTGGCAATTAAAAGAAAGGTATAATTTTTTCTGAACATAGCTGTTTCCAAATTGCGTAGTAATTTCTAAAGTTCTCTGTTACAAATTTCATCTTTAGCTTCTATTGCTTTAAGTTATTACAGAAATTTAGTTCTTGTAGAGACTTGGAAGTACTGCACTTCATGTGAAATGAAATATAAAACTGGCATAGAAATTATGTAGGAACACTGCCAGCAGGCTGAGGGAAAGGAATCTTCATCTCAGCCCAGCATTGATAAGACTACACATGGAGAGAGTTAGGTCCACATTTGCACTCCCCAGTACAAGAGAGATATGGACACACTGGTGCAATCCAAGCAAGGGGCAGTAAGGTGATGAGGGGGCTGGACTATCTATTCTAGAAGCAGAGGCAGAGAGAGCTGGGACTGTTCAGCCCAGAGAAGAAAAGGCTCAGGGGATCTCATCAATGTGCATAAATATCTAATGGGGGGTATATAGCCCAGTGACAGGACAAGCAGCAATGGGTACAAACCAAGAAACAAATCAGGAAATTCCATGCAAACACAAGAAAACACTTTATTGTGAGGATGGTCAACTGACACAAGTTTCCCAAAGATGCTGTGCAGTCTCTCTCCTTGGAGATATTAAAAATGCTGCTGCACATCATCCTCAGCATCCTCTGACAGCTGAACCTGCTTGGAGAAGGAGGGTTGACAAAGCCACCCCCATCACATCTCAGCCATTCTCAGATTCTGTGATTCTGTGTAAGAATGTTTGTCTCACCAGAGGCTAAAGAGACAATGTTCAAGTTACAGCAGATTCAGTTTCCTTTTAGCGGATGATTCATGAATAGGAATCTGGGAAAAAATTCTAAAACGGAAAACAGACCTCAAATTGCCTCTCAAAATGGAAATCACAACACTATTTTATCTATGCTTAAGTGTATGGTTGTGGGGCAGAAAACAATAAGAAAGACAAGGCTTATGAAGGTCAGATCAAAATTCAACAGAGTTCACATACCTCTAAAAAGTCTTACATTGCAAAACTGAGCATTACCCTAAGATGTCTAGTACAGCATAAAAAACTCCCTGTAAAATCTACAAGATATCTCTTTGATGTCCTTTCAAGAGTTTTCAAAATTACATGTATGTCTGAATGAAAAAGAGCTTGGCAGCAACTATAGTTTAAATTAACTCCTCAAGGGAGCAATGCTGATATCTACCTCAACATTACTTAGATATTCATCTATTCTTTTATTGCTTACATATGCTGCTCTTGACAAACACAGGTACTGTGCAAAACTTCCATAAAATCATCAAAACTGGCTGTATCTGTTTCGTTATTTGTGGTGTGCTAGCATTAAATGGCAGAATCATGTATCAGAATTCCTTTGTGCAATCTCAGTGCCAAATTAAAAAAACAACAACAAAAATGGATAATATTCGAACAGTTCAAACACGGACATTAGCTACCAATCCTTATATTGCTTTATATTGAAAAGCATCATCCTATTTTAAACTGCAAGAAATCTAGCTGATTTTACACTGAAAGTCTATTAGGTGAATATATTTTTCCATTAATGTCTTTGCCCTTCTAGAAAGAAGCAGTTTTTCCATACAAGTGAACAAATTTTGAATAGCTTTAGAATAGCATTGAAATCCTGAAAGCATACACAAAGTTCAAATGCCCTCTGATAAGACGTCACATTGCAAATTCCCTTTAAAACATCAATAATAAGACAGAAGAAACGACTTAGTCTTTTATTCCAAGTTTCTGTGGAGCAGATCCCAGAGTGGAGCATTTACAACCAGACAGTAACTTTCAGCTACGCTTTACCATCAGTATTAAGACACAGAATTTCAGATTACTGAAAAAGCCATAATGTCCTGAAGTTCACTGCAATACAGAAAGGCCTGAAGTTGCCAAAGAATTAGCAAAGTGCTGTCTGAGCTCTGTGGTCAATGAGCCCAGCGTTTTCAGCATGCTGCATGGTCACTGAACACCAGAAATCACCCTGGTTTCCTTCTAGAAAAAAAAAAAGCCCTGTACATGGCATAGATGGTTTGAAATGTCTGTTCTGCTTGCACACTCATCTTGTAATACTACATATAACTTCTGGATTTTTTTTTTTTTTAGATCCTTTGAAGACAAGTAAATTTTTTAAAATCTACTACACAAAAAATTCCAATTTCACATTAAAAAGGGAAGTCATCACAATTCAGAGCAGTGCAGTCATCCCCACCTTCCAAGGACACTCTCTAAATTACATTAGCGTCTGATCTGCTGCTAGGGACTTTCCTCCAGCTCATCCTCATATTACACATTTTTCATTCCCTTTTTTTACAATTCATTTTTTCTTCTGTGTCATATTGAGTGAATCAGTATTAGAAGAAAAAAAAATCTTTAATTGGATAATAATACAGAATTACCCTAAGGAATCAGAGACATCTTCACTTCTTTCTGAATGCGACCTAAGAGTTTTGAAGCAAAGCCTCCAACTTCAGAGATAACATTTCCACCATTCTCCTGAATGTGTGCATGTGACCCATTACCTGGGGTTGGCCAGCTTTACACCACCTATTTGCAGGCTTTTTCACCTGTGTGCAGCTTTGCAATCCTCTCTGCAATGCTGATTTACACCTCTTCATGCCAGACCCTTTTCAACTTACACATAGGCAGAAATGCTCGGGGTGACACTTTCAACACAAATACAGATTTCATATTTAGATAAAACCATGACTTGAAAATACGGACCCAACCATAAAAACAGCTTAATGTTCGTTATCAAAGACAAGCACTTAGCAAATTGTGACACCGTAACCTTGATCTTGCAAAGATCTTATAAAGGCTGATCACAAGGAAATAAAACCCCCAAACTGTTCTTGTCAGTTCTTTCTAGGTAGAAAGGATGTGTTCAATATTGCTTAAGTGGTTTGTATGATAATCCCTCTCAAACACAACTTGAGGCCTTAGTGTTTGGAAGCCAGAAGCCCTCTTAGAGCCTCTGTACATCACAAGAAAATCATGCAGGAAAAAAACAACAGCCTTAAGGCTATAAAAAGGCAGACTACACAAATACTGCTCTGCAATAACAAAAATCACGGGAGATCCACAGTTCATCTTGCAACAGTGAACATAATTACAAACCTAAATTTTGCATTTGAAACTAGGAGACAAAAATTATAAACCTCTCTATGCATATCTAATCTCTTTTTTCAACATTAGCCAAGCCTGCAGGCACTTAACAGTCTGATTCTTGATGTCATTGTAATTAAAGGCAATACTCACAAGGCTGATAAGCATACCAGCTGTATATTAACCCTTATCTTAGCCAAACTGACAACTGCGAGTGAGATATCTAATTGTGAAGAAAAGAACATTGGAATTTATTATGAATAACTGGCTTTTAAATCCCATAACCTTGAAAATAAGTAAATTATGCCCAGCCTACCGTCAAACTTCTTGTGCCGGGATACGAAAGTCGTGCGCACAAAGTGACTCGTCTCCTCCACTAAGTTTTCAAACTCCAGTTTGCTCTGTTGGCTTAGCTTGTCCTCCATTTCTGAGGTGCAGCATGTATATTCCTGAGGGCAGATTCTCAAATGTTCCCCTGGAATCACAAGAAAAGAAGGAATTAGAAATACTTGAATACGGATAGAAATGTGCCAGAACCAAATATACGTGTTGGCTCTTCAGTTTGGGTGGGCTACCCAGGGAGCTCTTTAAGGCTTGACTTAAAGAGCTTGATGGGGAACATCTTAAATTTGTATCAACAACTTTGCTACAGCTGGGTATTCCTCGCAGGGAAAAGCAGACGCACTTTGCAAAGTTGTTTTGATACTTCAAGAAGTAAAACTGTCTCACATCAAAAGTGTTCTCCCACGCTGAAGAAGCCTTCCACATTTACTGAAATATACTTAAAATTCGAAAAACAATTGCTTGCTTTCTGTTCATATTCAAATTGCCTGGAGAAATACCTAGTGAGATGACCTGTTACAAGTCTTTGGAGCTATCAAAAACTGAAAAACAGAAATTATGCACTTGCTGTCAAAACCTGAAGAACAGAAATTATGCATTTCTGTAGACAGGTCCCACTTGCCCAAGTGCACCAAAACATTCTTCCCTTCTCCCCTTCCTTGCCTTCTGCTTAAATGTATTTTAATGATTGTATTTGGGTGCCACACGTTTTCTGGGGCAGCATTTCTTGTCAGACGGAGCAAGTGCTCTGTTGAATAGGAGAAAGCAATGAAGAGTTTAATTAATGCTTATGTTATACGGAAATGCAATGTAAAAGGTAATGAAAGCCTCTTATTTAATTCAATAGATTTATCTCTTGAAGCACTCTGCCAGTTCTTCTGACAATATTGCTTTCTTCAGTACAATTTGCAAGTGGAAACCAATTCTTCAGCTCATGAAATTAAAATGGTCTGTTATTACATGAAATGTGAATTTCCAATTGACACTGTACTAAGGGTGTCAGAAACATTTAGCTTGGTTTGTACAAAGGCAGAAAATTCACCATTTCCTCCTGAGAAATAAAGAGAATGATCTGCCTGCATGATTAAAGTTACTTGTAAGGCAATGAAAACATTTAGCTTTCTGTACACCGAATCCTGATTAAAAATCCCTCTGCAAATCTTTTAAAGGTGCAAATAAAATGATATACAAAGCCCAAGGGTTAAATAAATACTGGGGACCTGATTCTCATTTCTATCGAGGCACCTTTCTACCACTGCTGAGCCATAACGAAGACTTAAATGCAATTTATACCTACTTTAAGGCTGCTTTTCACCATTCTTATTATGTAGTGAGGAGAACCAGGCCCTGAGTTTTATGCTTCCCGGGGGTATAATACATTTAGCTGCTGCATCATTTTGAAGACAGCATCAAAAAGAGCTTTGCACATGCTTAGAATAAACACTGTCTTGAGTTTGCCCTCACCTTATTCCAATTTATGTTTCAGTTCTCGAATGAAGTCTTTTAATTTGAAATTTAGTCATTCCTCAACCCTGACTCTTCACCCCCATCTTAATTTGTTTTTTCTGCAAGAGTTCATAATACATGAACTATAATGCCATGAGGTTTCTTTTAGCAGTCTCAAGACTTTTTAAAAGCTCACAGCTATACATCTTCAGAAAGGACCATTTCATTATTATCAGTTACTGTTTGGCAGTACTACCTACAAGTCCCAGTCATGTCCAAATGCACCATGATATAAAACCTAGTATAAACCTGGGAAAAAATTATATCCCGTGACCATCAAAATATTGTAAGCATTGCTTCCCATGTCTGCTACACCCTCCCACCACGAGAAATTAATTCCTCTCCATCCTCAAAGTCACACATCTAAGCCATAAACAACACATACAAGGACTGGTGAGCCAGCTGCTGTCAAACATAAAAGATAGTGGCAAACTAATGTTTGCCTTACCCTCTACATCTCTGTCACATTAAACCGCAACTATTCAACAGGTAAGGGAGGGACCATAATAAGAAACAATAAAGGTTATTTTAGTAACAGTAATGTGAGTTTTTATTAGATGCCAGAAAGACAAGTAAAGCTGAAATATTGTGTCATTAGAAACAGTGCTGTGCCCTTGATTAAATAAAAAAAAAAATACCCCATCCATAATGTCCGTACCCCATCCCCTTTCCTTGATAAATCCAGGGTTTTTTCCTTATTGAAAAGACCTACTTTCCCAGTTCCAGTCAGAATGGTAGTTTATGCTTTCTATTATGATAATGTCCTCTAGTGCCATTGCAACCGAGAATTTTTATAAAATTCTGTTTTCTTTCCTCTCTTCATCTCAAGTTCTTATTCTTTTCTGTCTGGCTCTGTTTGTTTTTCAGAACTGTCAGGCTATAAGCTGGACTAATGGCAATCATCAAGGCACTATGCTTAGCAAGAAAGTCATGGATCTAAATCTTTTCAAACACTGTATTATGCTGGGTATTATGACAAATTAAATTCAATTGAACAGTCTTTTTTGCAGGAATAGTAATTTTTTTCTTTCTCTTATTTATTTAGAGTCTTAGGTTTGCTTTGCTACAAAAATGATTTCTCACTTTGGCTGCTACAAACTCATTCAGATTCCTACTGCATTGTTTTCTTATACACGTATTTTCATTAAGTTTCCTCCTTTTAATTCACTGGTTATTCCTTCATTCATGAGGCTCTTGACCGCAGAAATCTGAAACTCACATTTATCAGAAACACTCACAACTTCTACACTACCTCATTGCCTTTTTCTCCCAACAATATGTCTTCATCTATATTAGCCACCCACCATCACCACAAAAACTTTCCTGTACAATAATGAACTTTTTTCAAAACACATTTCTAGTTCTTCTCTCCTCCCTGACCCTATACTCCCTGCATTTCTGTAGAAAAAAACAAAATGGAAATATTGTGCTGCTCTTCATATTCTGTTTCGAGATTTTTGCTTCCTTCTCTTTCCTGCACTGGAGGATCAGGTCAGACTACAGATAAAGCAAAAGAAAAAGCATTTTCCACTGGTCCATGCCAATGGAGTCTTTGCATGCCTAAGATGTTCAAGTATATTTTGTAAAAATGAAGCTTTTAGAAATTTTAGCTCATAAGTCCTGCAGTGTTTATACTGACCATGACTGGCTGCAGTTTCCAGAGGCTCACAACTTGGATAAAAGCTCATGCGTTTTCCTGGGAATGGCAAATGGAAACCCTCTAACAAAGTAATTTCTGTATGTTTTATCCTATTTTGTTTTTTAAAAGCATGGTTCTGATTTTGTGCTTGTTCTTATCAAACCTCCAACTAATATTAAAATTGCCAGGTCATTAGTTCACTCCTTTTTAAAAAAAAAAAAAAAAGAACATAATTTTCTCAACACGAAAGCAGGGGATTTGTTTGTTGGGGTTTTTTTTTGTTGTGGTTTGTTTTGGTTTTTTTTGGTTAGTTTGGATATTTTTCATTAACGGACGTGTGCTTTATTTTGGATTTTTTTTCTTCTTTTGTGCAAATCTGTGACCTAGCAGGTTATTTGGACTGGAAATAACTCTGCAGGCTAATTTGATTGTGCTTCCTCTGATTTCTTGAATTGGATCATTTACCATCTGCATTTTGTAAAACATTGTTCTATTACCATAGAAGGAGTTTAATCACTAATTTGTGTATTTACACACCTCAAGTATTTTGCAGGCTGAAAATGTGCTCATAACTAATGTACCAGTTCTTGCCCTGGGAAACTCCATATGGTCTAGGTTCTTATGCTAATTTTAGCAATGATTTTTATGGCACAAGTTGCATTGGTTATAACTGACTAGATTTTCCTTGTTGCAAATGGTGTCTCCCAAAAAAGTTGGACATGCATGTAGTTACACTGCACCAGCATTCTGCCAGGCTGAACAGCTATTAACTCAGTATTCCCAGCGACCTACCACCACTCTTCTAACCACCGTTTCCAGCTGAAGATGCTGACCTACATATCTCTCCTCATGTGGCTTATGTTATATAAATCAAATCAATTGCCTACTACAAATTCAGCTACCAGTATTCAATTTCAGTTTTATTACAGCTGTAATCTCACACCTGCCTTCACATGATCCAAATTGGCGAGTTTTGCAGTTGAATTTGGCAATCCTGCTGGCATGCTGCTTTGAAGTGTGATAAAGCAATTTATAAAGCACTTGTTTTATATTCAGATGTATTGCTGTTTGGTGTCCTTAAAACATGCTACAAAACTCAGAAGTCTTAAAAAAATTGCAACTTACAGCTCTCAAGCGGAATAAATGCTTTTACTGTGTATCAAAATGCCTGAACTGATCTGAGTGTGGTAACTACTTGCAGAAGATACAGTCCAAAGGATGGGTAAACCCTATGGAATATAACACTACCTTTAACAATTTAACCACCAGATTTCCTGAACACCTGATGCAAGCATTGGTTGCATTATTAGAAAGGGAAGTATATCACGTAACATATTTAACATCAGGCAGAATTTTTTATGGGCTGTATTGCAAGTTTAGCAATTTTGGAAGCAATTCTTTCTCAGGCAGTCAAAATTTTATAGTTTCTATCCTAATCACAAATTTAAAACCCTGATATTGGTCCGTTCACAGAATGGTACGACTAACTGTATGACTGGGGAGAACAGAAACACAGTCACCACCCTGCTTCAGAAACACAGCAATGAATAAAAATTAATTAATAAAAAGGGTAAATTAAAGGTATGTTTTCCAACTTGACCACCTTGTATGCATCAACAGAGCCTAAAAGAAGAGAAGATAGCTCTACATTCTTCATCCTGCAGGTTAGATTAATGTGATTTGGCTTTGTCATTAGCTGTGCTCTTTAAAATTAGAAATACTTGCTTCAGATCTGCTCATATTCAGCCACTTGTGGAGAAAGGAGTGGAATTTATTAACAGTATGAACTTTAACAAAGACAAGTATCAAGTCCTGCACCTGGAACAGAATAGTCAAAGTGCCCAGTACATGTTGACACCTGTGTGGCTGGGGAGCTGCCTCGCTGAAAAGGATGGGGGCTCCTGGTGGACACCAAGCCAACATGAGGCAGCAGCACCCTGCAGCAGCAGAAGTAAATCTGATATGGTTTGCATCCCCAGGGGCATTACTAGCAGAAGTAGGGACATGATCATCCCACTATACTAAGTGCTTGTCAGGCTGCGCCTGCAGCACTGTGCCCCATTCTGGTCCCCACAATTCAAGGAAGATGCAGACATACTGGACAGGGCCCAAAGGAGCATCATGAAGATGCTCAGGAGACCGGACAACCTGCCATGTAAGAAAAGATTAAAAGAGTCAGGTTTTATCCCCTGGAAAAAGACAAGGCTAAGGAGGGACCCAACCACAGTACTTCAGTACTTAAAGGGTAGGTACAAAGAGGATGGAGGCTCTCTCTTCACACGGAGCCACATGGACAAGACAAGGGGCAAAAGATAAAAACTGCACCAGGAGAAGTTTCATCTTGGCATAAGAAAGAAATTTCTTAAAGTGAGAACAATCAGTCACTGTAACAACCTCCCCAGGGACATGGTGGATGCCTCATTGCTGGGAGTTTTCAAGATTCGATTGGGCAGGGTGTTAGTTAACCCCATCTGGGCTCCCTTTCCCACAGTGCCTGAGACCAGATGATCTGCCAGCATTCCATTCAAAGTTGGCTCTTCTGTGGTTCTGTGATTAGGTACTTCAGAACTTCCTTCCTCTCACAATTATAAAGGACTGGAACCTCTTGACTTCTGTTTCCAAATTAACATTTTCCACCCAATTTTCTGTATTTTTTATTATTTTCAAAGATTATTTAAAAACCATGATGAATAGAGTTAAAAGAAAAACCTCATTCAACTTTAACCCTTGCCCACTGTTTTGAGATTTGGATCATTTTCAGTATTGGTGATGATGTTTCTGAATACCTATTTTTTTAAGTTTTCAATATAAGTTCTCTGGTGAAATCAGGAGCATGGGAAACTCTTAATGATCACTTTATTAATTTTCTATTAGAGAAAGCTATTCTTGTCTAATAGACTTACACCATTCTGTCACACATCTGCTAAGAGAAAACAGTGCTGTAGAAGAATTTGACTAACAATCATCTTCAATTTGAAAAAAAAACCCCAAGCAGCACTATCATGTTTCCTGCACTAACTCATTTAGCAGTTAAAAATAAATTAGATACATGAGTTTTAGCATTTCAGGCAATATTCAAATAGAGAAAATTAAAATATCATTTTGTTGGACAAAACCCTGTTCTCTAACCAAAAAGTCCTAAGGCTCCTTCTGACTTTGTAATTATCTTCTCTGTGGGGTATAACAGCCCTGCAAGCAGCCTCTGTAAAACTGCACCTGACGTTCAAGTCAAAGAGTGAACTTTCCTACTCAAACTAAAAGGAAACAGATTATGTTTTAAATTAATTCCATTGTAATATTGGCCTGACAAGTGATGACAGGAGCAATATTTGCACAGAAAATGACAGCTGGAGGAAGGGAGGGAAACCTGTCTGTAACACACAGATCGTGCCATCAGACACAGCTCTCCTAATTTTAATCAAAGGAATATTGAACTCGAAAACCTTTTATGTCTGGTGGACTCCAATAAACCTGTGCAACTACCCCAAGAAAGAAACCGATTCATTTGTTTGCCTCGGACTCAAATAATTTTTGCTCAGATTCCTTTTGTTCCTTGAATTCTTTGAGGTCAATTAAAAAACGAATGCCTTCCAAACGGACTGATAAATAGTTAACAGTCTCTTCATTACAGGTCCCACAGGGAACATTCATTTACAAGAAGCCCTGACCCTGTTGTCCTTGGGAAGATTTCAGTAATAAGTTACCGAAGCTGAGGCCAAGGCAAACTTGTTCAGACTAAGACTATACAGATGCTAAAGAAAGAACTGGAGTCCCTCGAGTATTCCTAACTAAACTACTAGAAGCAGTACCACTACTCCAGCGCTCAGGATTTTATTTTCCAAGCATACACAGTCAGACAAATTGTTTTTTGATAGCACAGTTTGTGAGAAGAATCTTTAGTTACCTCTCGGAGAGTGTGCCACTGGCTTTGTGATCAGCGCCTCGTGGAAAGCAAACGGCAAGGCTGTGATTCAGCACCGATAGTTTCATCATCTCACTGGCTACATGGCTGCAATTTCCTGAATTCAAGGCATGCTCCCACCTGGGAACAAGCAGCCAATTTCCCCTCCCCCTCAATTGATTTTTGCTGTTTATTATGTCCCCTACCATAATAGCAGAAATATCTTCTATAGCATTATAGTGAGAAGTAGAATACAAGCAGCACATTGCTTTACCATGACCATAAAACACAATGCAAGGCAGGCTTTAAATCTAATCCACCTTCAGAACAATTTTATGATTAAGACAGCAGGATGAGATTGTACACATTTATGTACTTATAAAGATTTTAATCAACATTCTTCGGGGAAAACTGAAATCCAAAGGTGTGATTGTAGCACGTGGTATATCAGAGACGGATTTACACCACTTAGGTCATATACCCACAGAAACACTGTTGCAGTAGGAGAGCGCGCTGGACTTGCCTTCCTGGGACTAACTGGGTATGCTGGACTGCCCAAACCAGTCCTTCAGATAGTTATACCATTACTAACATGCACACATCAAAGGTTCAAGCTGATGAGATACAGTCATGCCATTTGATTGCACTGTCAAGTGTATTTTAAAGTTGTGCAGATCCCTTGCTAATCACTGTATTGTCATGCATAAAATCCGTGTTTCAAAAATACTAAACTTAACAACAACTGCTTAAGAGTTATTTAAGAGTCATTAATCAAAGTGCTCTCCTCTTCTTCACGTGGCTTCAATCAGCCCAAGGAAACCTTTTTGTGCTACCATTAAACAAATTAATCTGCATTTCTGTCTTCTGATTAATAATGACATGCTTTCCTGCAATGCCAGTCACCGAAACAGCTCACAAAGACAAATGCGATAAATGTTGAGTTGGTCATAAGTTCATAGGCTGTAACGGATACGTCAGCGGTAAGACTTTGGTGCTACTGACAAAAACTCTTTATTGTAATATTTTTCACCCTAATCTCTTTCCTAGTTCCTTCAGGAAAAAGGAAGTACAAAAAGGGAGGCTACAATTTATAAAGATCTGAGAGTCCTGTTCTCATACTGACTCAAGGTCTACCCATGAAATTTCAGGGCCAGAAATGCTGGCACTTGTCCTTTAATTTCTGTTTGGAACCAACCACTGTGAAAAGCAAAATGCCTCTACCAGCTCCTAAGTATTAACCTTACTGTGACACAAGTTGTAAGGCAAAAAGCAAAGCACTTTCTCCAAGTTTGTGTATCTTTGACTTTATAAGGGAGGGAGGGAAAACTTTTTTCTTTTTTTTTTTTTTTGTCCCCAGAGAAGCATGCTAAGAATATGTCAACAAGTGTAATGCCCAGAGAAATCCCTCAATGCAAGAGAGGCCAAATGCTGCAAAAAATAATGTCCTGTTACCCCCATGCAAGAGTTCTGGGGCCTGTGAGCCAAATTTGGTGCAAGTTTAGTTGTCCCGGGCTTGGTTCTGCAGATCCAATATCTGCTGCAATGTGAGAAAGTCCGTGCTAAAGCCAAATAAGGTACTGGAAGAAAAGCACAGACAGAATTGTGGGAGATTCAAGAAGAAAACTACTGACATGGGAAGGTGTAAAACCCTACAGGAAAAAAACATGACAAACTGGAGGGTGGCAATGAAGCAACAAGGAAAATCAGCTCATTCCTGAACTAAATCATGACTATATGAACACCTGAGAATTATCAAGTGACACTGATCTATTGCTTAGCCTCACAGCTCATTGGTCGTACTTGGACATGCTCTGCTGCGACCCAGGGTGCCTTGACTCTCAGGGGTCACGGGAAAAACTCCCCCAGCTGCTCCTAGAGATCAGCCAAGTGGAAGAAGATTCCACAGTAGGTGGGTGCCTTTTTCTGCAAATGGCATTACCTTCAGGTGAGAGAGTCTCAGAACTACAGAAATAAGTATTTAGGTCTTTCCTAAAGGTGCAGAAGAGAATGTTCTATGACTTCCCACAGTAAATTGTATTCAAGTAAGGAACTCGGACCTTTTTCTGCCCACTCTTATGAAAATCAACGCTGCTGAAATGACTCTCCTTCAGTAACACAGGATACCAGCTGACACAGGAGGAAGAAGCAGAGTACAGATATCCCCTGAGAATGTGCCAGAGGAAAGTCCTCTCATGCATTTTTCTTTTTTATAGTCTGACTACTTTTAGACTGTTTTGATTCACTTATGTGACAAATATAACTTCACGGAACTGAAAATACCCATGTGTTAAAGTATGCATAAAAATACCCTGAATTACAAATCTTCTAATTATCAATATGAAACAAAGGTTTCTCTGTGGATATTGTCAGCTTTATCATGCAAACAGAAATTCTATATTATTAAAACCATGGATAGGCAAACTTTTGATGGATATGCAAGAAATTCTAAAATATTTTCAATAAACTATACTTCCTTAGGAATCTCAGGGTTCAGCAGTGAGGACTGACATTCTTGAAATCCTGTTCATTACTGCCTTCAGATTCTCAGTTTCAATAACCAGCTATCACATCTCGTAGAACCTGAGCTGGGGTGTCCAGGTCCTCCCATCTTTCAGACAAGCTGGACTCATGGGCATCCTCTGAAGAGGGAGGCAGCTGCTGTGGGTGCCTAAAGTTGCCTGTGGGGGGGTTGGACTGAAGGTGGTTCAGAAAACAGCGCTGTCACTCTTCAGCAGAAGTTGGAAAGTTTTGAAGGGTTCCTGAGCACGGACTAGATGGCTTCTTTCCTGTTACAGGCCCAATGCTTTCTGAGAGCTTGCCAATTTTGACAAACTTCAAAGTTTCCACATTATAGGAGGCAGAAGTTCTCTTAGTTACTGGTTCAGGTCAAGTTCTCAAGTTTCTGTCCCTTTCTATGTGTATCCGAAGGCTATAGCTATATCCTTCGACCAAAAGGAGCTAGCAACTGACACATCTGGTTAGAGGAGCTTGCACCCATGTTTCACAGGGAAAATCCCCTTTTACACAACGAATCTGTGAGCAAACTAGTTGAAGGAGTCAAAAAGAGACGGGGTGGGACCTAAAAATTTTGGGTGAGGGCTTGAGCTAATTTCTTAGCCCACTTTCAAACAAAGATCCTGACTGGAAGGATTGTTGCTTTGCTTGACTTTAGGATCCCTCTGCTCTAGAGTGGGATCTGGACAGGCTATATTGATGGGCTGGGGTCAAAGCTATGAGGTTCAACAAGGCAAAGTGCTGGGTCCTATACTTGGGTCCCAACAACTCCACTCACTGCTACAGGCTGGGGGCAGTGTGGCCGAAGAGCTGCCCATTGGAAAAGGACCTGGGGGTGCTGGTCCACAGCTAGATGACCATGAGCCAGCGTGTGCCCAAGAGGCCAAGAAGGCCAATGGCATCCTGGCCTGTATCAGAAATAGTGTGGCCAGCAGGACCAGGGCAGTGACTGTCCCCCTGCACTCAGCACTGGTGAGGCCACACTTCAAGTTCTGTGTTCAGTTCTGGGCCCCTCACTGCAAGAAAGGCATTGAGGGGCTGGAGTGTGTCCAGAGAAGGGCAACAGAACTGATGAAGGGGTCTGGAGTACAAGTCCTGTGAGGAGCAGCTGAGGGACCTGGGGTTGTTTAGCCTGGAAAAAAAGAGGCTCGGGGGAGACCTTATGTCTCTGTACAACTGCCTGAAAGGAGGGTGTAACAAGGTGGAGATCGGTGTCTGCTCCCAGGTAACAAGTGACAGGACAAGAGGAAATGGCCTCAAGTTGTGCCAAGGTAACTTTAGATTGCATATTAGGAAAAATCTCTTCATGGAAAGGGTTGTCAAGCCATGTTTCCAGTCTGTCCAGGGAAATGTGGAGTCGCCATCTCTGGAAGTATTTATAAGACGTGCAGATGTGGCTCTTAGGGACATGGCTCATTGGTGGGCTTGGCAGTGCTGAGTTACCAGTTGGTCTCTCTTCATGGTCTTTTCCAACATGACGATTCTGTAATTCTAGCAATGAATTAGCGAAGGGTACTTCAGAGGTCCTGGCAGAGCAGGCATGACCTCGTCCTTGACTTTAAGTGGTTTCCCAGCTTGAAGAAGGATGCAGGGCAGGTGCGTCCTGCACTGCTGATGCCGCGAGCTTGGGAATGCAGGCAGTCCTGCAGTGTAATAGAAAAACCTGCTTACACGACCACGGTGTTTTTTAATCAATATTTTCCAACAGAACACCGTTTGCTCTGAAAAAAACTTTTAGCTCACTCTAATTAACAGAAACTATGCTTCCAGAATATCATCCAGCCACAGTAATCACTGCCAAAAGGAAAAAGAAAGCTTTTTAGAGGATAGTAGCTCAGCCACAACAATTTCCCTTTTCCGCTATTCCCAACAGTGTTTGAGATCTAATCTATTGTCAGCCCTACAGAGTGGGCTTTTTTGTTTTTTGTTCATGTGGGACGTTTGGTTTTGGTTTTGGTTTGTTTTTTTTTTCCTGCATTTAGACACAAAACGAGTCTGAACAATTTCTTTTTAGCTTTTTTTATAATTGTACTTTTGTCAACATCCTCTATGGGCTGTGATACTTGGTAAGGGCCAGGGTCTTCAAAATCAGTAACTGAATGTTTCTTGCCCTTCAGGTGTTTTAATGTTAAAGGTTTGACCTTTATGATTAAAGATCAGCTTGAAAGTAAATCCCTATTGGTGTCTGAAGTCTCCTCTTATGTAATCACATTTTTGAATGGACATTTTTGACTGTGTAAATTAAAAGCCTTCTGTGCACTTTTATAGACTTAATCAAAGCATTTAAACATAGAAGAATAAAGTAATAAGCGATACTTATTCTATCAGTCTTTAGAGAATTACTTTTACCTTCTTAATATACCTTTTTTGGGCCCATTTCTCAGTAGAATCACAGCTTTTTACTGGCAGCTTACAGCAGTGACCAACCTCCCGTTAATCTGTGGTTATTTTACAAGCCACACTTTTAAAAAAAAACCTCCTGAAACAATGACCAAACTTTTTTTTACAAATTTATTTATTGAAAGAGCATAATCTTCAGGGTTTGACAGGCATGGTATTTTCCTTGAAGAAGCTTAATAATTCTTCTTCATTATGATTAAATGGGCTATTTCCTGTAAAGAATACTAGGCACTCTTTGGTACTATTTACTCTGTGTACTTTGGCTGACATAACATGGACAGACACTATCCAAAATGAGTACTTGTCTCATGGAGAAAATTCTTTGCAGATCTATAGCAGATTGAGCCAGGAAGAAGTTGGCAAAGACAATGTCAAAGTTCTTTGTGCTTTTTGCCTTTAGTATAAACAAGACTCTAAGGCATCTGTCTGCATTCGGATCACCTTGAGTACATTCCTGTCTTGGTTCCTTCTCTCAGAAACTACTCAGAATAAAGCATTCTCTGGCCTCTGCTGCATGGATGGAGCCAAATTAAGGTATCACAGTCATGACAGGCAAAAATGTAAGGAAGTCTCTGGGCATGTCTGAACCTCAAATGACCACCCACCTTATCCCAAAAACTGTTAAAAAACAACTATAAAATTCATAAAGCCATGCAAGCCAGCATTGCAGATGTAGATATGATGTTTCCAGGTTTCATTATTATCTCTGAAGGTGTAAATGTAAGGATTTCTCATTCCCTCTGGAAGGGCCTATTTTCTTCCCTGGGTGCCTTGGGTGAAACAGTTTGGATTTGCCTTCCTTCACTCCCTCCCTCCCCTCTTCTCCTCCTTGGAGAGAGCCCTGTGGTCCTGCTAAGGGGCTCTGTGATTGTGCCACTCTCTCTGAACCGATGGAGAAGTGCCATCTGAGCAAAAGTGATGCTCATTTACACCCATAATAGGGAGTGACTGTGATTATCTACAGAAATCTCTGCAAACAGCAAGAATAAATCTGTAAAATAAAAGCTAGGTCAACATGCACATAATTCCAATATGAATCAGCTACATTTAGGAAAGAGCAATATTTTGGGATTTTTTTTTTTTCTACAAACTATGAACTGTATTTCAACCCTGGGCTCAACAGCAGCAGTAGTAAATACACTACAGCACTTTCTGGTGCTCTGTTGGACTAATGTATGCCTAAAATCTTGTGCCTGGAACATTTTGCTTTTTTTCACCTTGGCAAAAAAACCTGTAAAGAAGAAAATAGTTCTAGGCAATACCCTTTTCTTTAAATATTAGTTACTAGTAATTTCTAAAGTCTATAAAGTTGACATTTGCAGCAATAGTATTGACTTTTACTGTCCTTACAATTATTTAAAATACAAAATGTCCTAATAAAATTTACATTATCCTTTTCCTTATCACTGTCTTTATTGATTATCAAAAGTAAGTAATATATATTTTATTTTCCTTGTATATCACAAGTAAAGTTATAAAAGATGACTGACAAGTTTCACTTAAGGAATATTTAGTAAACTATACGTGGAAAAACATTAAATTGTCTTTCCCAGCCTTCCCAGAGTAACTGTCTGCAAGTAAAGGTAATGTCTGCAATTACCAAGGAGGGAAAAAAAAAAGTTACATGGTAAAATGTGCAAAGCATCTAAAAGAGCTCCACTCACTGTCATTTCTACATGTGCTTTAAGTTACTGTACAATTGTGTCACAATTCTTGAGTGTCAACCGGCAAAATCTCTCTTTCCTGGATTGATTCACAGGCAATAAGGAGAACTTTGGAACTTTGCTTATTCAGCAGGAGATGGAACTTTGCTCTGAGGTGGTGATTTACACAATCAAACTGGAAATACTATGGACAAGTTATGAACATTTGCACAACACTGTACATGAAATTAAAAACGCAGAGTGAAAAAAAAAAATTCTTCTTGTGAAACTGTTGAAAGCCATTCTCAGAACAATTGGAGTGGTTTGGCTGCTTCTGTGACAAAAAGTATCAAGACTGGTCAAGAGGGTTTATGAGATAAGGCAACAAATCACGTTCTGCAAAAGAAGTCATCAGCAAACAAGTCAGAATGGTTTATGAAAAAGTCATATACAAAATATACACACCTGCCAGTAAATAACCTCTTCACTGAGCTGGCACTTTTCTAAATTACAAATTAGGGATTCATGATCCTAATAACTACAATATACTGCCGGTTGACAGGTTTCACAGCATTTTATGTTTCTGAAGGAGATTTATAGGTTTATAATGAGGAACAATATAATGCAGGTGCTATTAACTTCACTAGAAGCTATATGCAAAAAGGGAAAAGCAAATCCTTTACATCTTGATTAAACAGAAAATACCAAAACATTTTGTTAAATTTTTTTCTTGTGTACTGTTTTCTAAGAAAAAAAGTCCCTATTTCAAGGCGATTTCTAAGCAGTGTAATTAATGTGGTGCAGTTCACAAATTGCCTAATGAGTACTGTGTTTAACGAATATTCTTTTAAAGTTTATGGCTATTTTCTACATCCATTTAGTGACAGCAGTTGCTGAACTGCAGCAGTAGTTTCGAGCACTTGTTGCAGATGTTTCCAACCATTTTCTGCCAAATGCAAATTCAACTACTTGAGTGATTGAATTACCAATGCCAGTCTTAGCTGATACTACTGTTAAAAGATTAATGTCCTAAAGGGAGAATCAGATTACTACTTGCATTCTTTTAACACCACTTTAGGAACACTCTAAATCCCCTTCCACAGAACAGAATGTTTTTTAAAAACAATATAGCACATTTAAATAGATTTAGCCTTCCTCACAATATGGTTACAAAGTATCAAGAGCTCTGCGGTGGGTTGACACTGGCTGGATGACAGACACCCACCAAAGCTGCTCTATCACTCCTCTCCACAAGTGGACAGGGAGGGTTCATGAGCTGAGATAAGGACAGGACTCACTGATTGCCAGTATGGGCAAAACAGACTCAACGTGGGGATGTTAACCAAATTTACTGCTAATAAAATCAGAGCAGATTAATAAGAAGTATAATAAATCTTAAAAACATCTTCCCCTAACCTCTCCCTCCTTCCCAGCTCTACCTCCTCCCCCCAGCAGTGCAAGGAGAGGGTTCCAGAGATCCCTGCCAGGACCCTGCTCCAGCGTGGGCCTCCCACAGGTTCACAACCCTCTTTCGGACAGCCATGGGAATCTTTTGGGCATTCAGCGTGGCTCTCCTCCACGGGCTGGAGGTGGATCTCTGCAATCCCCATGGACCTCCGTGGGCTGCAGGGGCACAGCTGCCTCACCATGGTCTTCCACTATGGTGTGCAGGGGATTCTCAGCTCTGGTGCCTGGAGCACCTCCTGCCCCTCCTTCTGCACTGACCTTGGTGTCTGCAAAGTTGTTCCTCTCACATGTTCTCACCCTGCTCTTCTCTGGCCCCAATTACAACTGCACAATAACTTTTTTCCCCCTTCCTTAATACGTTCTCACAGAGGTGCTACCACCATTCCTGACTGGCCCAGCCTTGGCCAGCAGTGGGTCTGTCCTGGAGCCAGCTGGCATTGGGTCTGCTGGACATGGGGGAAGCTTCTGGCAGCTTCTCACACAAGTTATCCCTGTAGCACTCCTGCTACCAAACCCTGGCCATGCAAACCCAACACAAAAGTTAAAATTCTAGCTTAATGAGTTTATCAAAATTAATGCTGGATAGTCTCAGACCAAGTTCTAGAACTAGCAAAAACCAATTAAAAACAAGTCACAAAAGAGCCATCTAGGCTACCCCTTGCTGTCATTTAATAATTCACTATTATCTGACAACTCATAAAGTACCTACCTCAGGATAACATTACTTCCTAAAAAATGAAAGCTACCCACAATATCCAACATAAACTCTCAAATGATGATGATGATGATGATGATGACAGTGATAAATTCTGCAATAACTTCTGCATCTGAAAATACCACTAAACTCTATGTGATGACTTACACACCTGAAGTCCCTCATCCATAAAAACTGCCAGCATTAAAATTCATTAGGACAAGCTGCTGGAGAGCGTATTTTGTATTGATATTTGGGGTTTAAATTTATAACTGAATTATTACTGATCATTTACTGATTACTGAATTATTTATTTTCCTTTTATACAGCTCCAAAAATACAGGACGATTTGGGTACGATCATGAGCTCCACACTCATGATTTGGACAAACAGGATCGAAAATGAATCAAACATGCTGGCTTATAGTTAAAGTTGGATTTGGTACACAATGAAGTAGCATGATTCATGTATCAAATGATTACAGTCCTTGATTCAACCTTTCCTTATTATAATCTATAAATGAGAGAGTACTTACTCATAATCAGATGATAAATTCAGCTGAGACAACCTTAAGGTATCGATATCTAAGATATCTAAGAAAACAGCAAATTAAGAACCTTCACTGTCTTCTTCAGTCAAGTGATACTTAAGACAAACTTCCAGAGCAAGAAACTGGAAATCCTGTGTGATCAACTTCCTGCTGAAGTTCCTATAACAATCTGAAACTATTATTACTATTACTACTAAAATAAAATTCTGTTAAAAAGATTTTTAAAAATGGTAATCATATAATAATAAAGACTTAGGCATGTACGCTAGTGACAGAATCCTATAAGGTCCCACAATAATTCTAAGTTCAGTTGCAATATATTAGATCTATGAAAATGAAATAAGTAATACAAAAACAGGTTTAAAGCTTTAACCAATCTGTCTTCTTCAGGAATGAATTCCAAAGTGAAGATATGAACTGAGCTCCCTGCATTTTTAAAGGTAGATGTTGCATACTTCATGTCAAGCTGCAGATCTGTGAGTACAGACTGCAAAGAGAAGCAGCAGGCAGTGATTTAATGCTAATTTGATGCATCATTCAGAGTCAAGACAGCATCTAAGACTTGTTTGACAAGACACACTCAAAATACAAAATGATCAAACGGATACTGTGTCAGTTATTTTATGAGCAAATCAGGTCTCAGAACGTTGCAGAATTTCCTTTACAAGGGGCTGTATCATCAGAACAGATTAATTAGATAAAAGTAGAAGTACTACAGGGAATGACATCCACACTGGTGAAAGTGGGATGGATCAAAGAAATACAATGGAATCGTGACGTCCCTGAGTGACTACATCTTACTTTATTAAATGTTCCTGTAGCATGGCATGATCATTTTTACACTTTATTTCTGCTGCTCAGAACTGAACAAAGTTCAACCACTTCGTTTCACGGAGTCAAGATAACATAATCTTCAGTTCTGATCTGCCTAAATTGCCCTTTTCCAAGTTTGAATGATCCCACAATCCTCAAAAAAAAAAAAAATGCAGTCAAACTTGTCATATTTTCTTTACTTACCCACTTATTCAATGCATAAGTTTGCATAACTATGAGACTCATTTGTGACCCAGGACTGGACTGCAACCCTTAGATTGTCTCAGTTTGATTTTGGATAGTGTAATTAAATTGTCAAACAAAGGTCTAGTGCTTCTGAAATATGAGAAGGAAATGGGGACTAAAAGAAAGGGAAATGAAAAGAGAGAGACAGTCAAAGTGTAATAATAATGAGGGTATAAATAATGTAACATTTGTCCAGAAAGAACCATATCATTGCTATTTTAATTTTCATAAGCTCTCAACTAAAATAGAATATAAAAGCAAATCACACTAATTACTTAGACAGAACAAAACCTCACATTATTTCAGATACTTTGAACGGAAATAATGTCACCAATAATGCCACCTGAAAAAACGCACCAATAATGCCACAGCGTTACCCTACTACAGGACCACAGGAGAATGAAGGTTAAGGAATATGAAGTGTGGGATCAAGTAGGCAGCTTCTGCTCCAAAAGAGGTAGAGCAACATAAGTATGAGCTTGACTAATGCCACATGCTTTGGGGCTACAAATCAGCCCCTCTGGTTAGCAGTTTTCTGGTTAAGCCAGGAAGGCAAGCAGAAAGCATCTCCAGGTCTTCTACATCTTCCTGATTCAGACATGGTTCTTAAGAAAGTACGATCCAGTGTAAGGCTGAATGGTTTGGATCTTAGAGAAGCTTTTTACAGTTGGAGATCTCCAGGAAGCGACAGTTGTCCTTCCTGCAGGTTCACTCTGCAACACCCACACCCACACCCACACCCACAAACACACTGTAGCCGGTAGTTACGCTTTCAAGATTTTGCCCAATGTTGCACAGCTTTGCTGTGAATGCAATATATTGGTATTTTTCCACAGAACCCTTGCTTCTACAGCAACTTTGAAGAGGTTATGTCAATTAGCATTTTTTTTTCATGCCAAAACCCAGCCAAAACAGGATAACAGCAAGCTTGTATAGCTGCATACGGGTGACAAACCAGACATATGGAGTGTGAAAAAGAGAAGTGAAATCACTGAAGAAGAGCTAGCAGACAACTCTTCAAACAAAATTTAGCCTTTTTTTTGAAACAATGAAAAGTAAAAAATGTGGTGATATTTTTCTAGATGTAATCTGTAGCATCTCAGATTTCCATAATTCATTTAAACAATCTCATTCAGATATTTTAACTTTACTGACTGATGCTTGTGCCTTTAGTTGCACTTATATCTGTATTGGTATTTGTCAGTGTACCACAATAACAAAAGCAAATACATCCAACCTCAAATATACTATATAGTCTTCATGTACAGTCTTCCTTATTCATATTGTCCTACAAACATATGCCTTCAATCTTCAAAACTGACTACTCAGTCTCACTGAAATTTGCTACATGGGCTAAGCTCAAGGACAATTAGTGTTTTAAAATTGTAAGTTACCTAAGGGTAGCAAGCTGAAACTTTAAAAATATTAATTAAAGCTCAATTTTAGACAGACACTTGAAAAAAAAAAAATCTCCACACACCCCTCAAGCAACTGAGCAGTTGAATTACAGTTGAAGCAACCGGGTCTTCATAAAAGCTGTGGGTAAAAACACTACAGTTCATCATACAGTATTTAAAAATAATACACTTAAGTACTGCTGCAAACGAAAAATGCTTTTCCATGATAATAATCTTATGCCTCTAAGAAACTGAAATAAAGACAGGAGTTTTCATCAATCCATGGTAAGGGCAGTGTCTTAGCAAGATGCAAAGATTTACATGCTGTTGTCCTGGTTTCGGTATTATGTTGCTGCAGAAACCTTCAGGGGACAATGTTGCCTAGGATGCTTCACTCACAAACTAAATTAAAATGCTTTTAAGTTTCACCAAGGATTGATGGGAGAAAATACAGAGGTATTTTTCTTCTCAGTACACTAACTTTTTTTACTGAGTAATATTTAATGCAAATAGAAAGAACAGAGTTTTCTGGTATTCTGTAGAATAGACATCAGATACAATGATTGGCAGGACTCACTTGAAAACCTGAAAGACCTGAAAGACTGAAAGACTGAAAACCTTTTTCTCTCACCAGTTTTCAAGATCTGCAACTTTATGAAACATCTTCTGCACAAATATTTTCCATATGCAGTTTGCTTCCACCTTGGAAAAGTTGCCTTTCTGACTCATAGGGCTGTTTCCATTTTTCTTTCAGAAAACAGCCAACAGTTTGTATATTCACTTGGGATTGGTCTGCAATTCACTTTAAGCAATACATTTAAATAACAGGGAGATCTGAACATTTTCAATTCTTTTTCAACTTTTTTTACATCTGACTAAAATGAGCTATCTATTAAAGTGGTAGTCTACTGGGCTCACCTCTATCCATGTTACGTATCTTATAAATATTCAGAAACTTGTTTTGATGTTGAAAATTATTTTATTGTTTTTGTGTTATCTCACTGTCCTTGAAACAAAAGAGTGCATCATACTTGCAAAGAAGTTTTCACATATTGTCTACCTAAAGTATCATATTCACTACACTTTACAGGATCTGGATGATTTGAACTTAATTGACAGGTAAATCTCAGAAGTGAAGTAGATAAAAGATTAGTTGGGGTTTTTTTGGAAACAGAGTCTTAAATGATAAACTTGTATCTATGAGGACTTGCAACTTCATAGAGCAAAGTGCAAAGATTCATATCAAAGCATTTTCGTCAAGAACAGAAGTGCAAGAAAGTACAGGCCAATACTGGTCCAAAGTTAGTTTTAAAAAAATCAGAAAGTTGAAGGTATTTTCAGTTTGCAGTGCATTAAAATGGGTATTTAAGTTATTTTTAATTGTAAAATAAAAAAATAAAACCCACATAATTTTTCAATATAATTTCCTTCAGGCACTTAAATGCGTTACAATAAAGTCTACTTACTTTGTATTTACCGCAAATTCCTTCACTGGAAGGAGGATTTTGATAAACATTCAGGAAGAAAGAAATGGTAGGGGGACAAAAAAGAGCATCTAAATATACAAAAATTAAAATTTAAATATGGAAAACATGTTATCAACAAGGAAGCTAATGAGGGACTATTCCTTCTACTTCTTTTAAAACATATCTAAAAAGAAACTCATTGTGATGGGTTTAAAACTTGGTTTAATGGACAGGTTGTTGAACCAATGAGAAAGCTGATAATGCCTCTGGGATGCACATATTTAGAGATACTCAAGCACAGGAGTTTTGGTTCTCACTTCCTGCTCCCCTCCAGGGAGGAGGGGGGCCCCTGGGCTCCATCCCAGAGCGGGCCTGGGCCCGGCCCTCCCCCGGCGGTGCAGTCTGGCAAAGCTGGCAGGGACCGGGCCGCAGAGAAAAAAAAAAACACCCAAAGCTGTGAGCAACCATGAAGCTGAAAACCTCCCCTCACACTGAACTGGAAGGGGTGGCTGAGAGTCATCTGATGCCGTGGCCTGTGCGGAGCCGGCAGGGCCTTCACCACAGCCGGCCCAGCTCACGCCGCAGGGAGAAAACACCAAACAACCGGTGGACGAGGAACATGGCAGGTATTTTCCTGATGCAGAACCTCGATAACATCATTTTCTCAACTACAACTTTGCAGATGCCAACTTCCTTCCAAGTTAGAGAGGAAAGAGAGTGAGATCATGTGAGGAAGCCAACATGGTGGCAACACCAAGGTCAGTGGGGAAGGGAAGGAGAGGAGGCGCTTTCCAGTGCCAGATCTGAAATTCTTCATGCAAGCCATGGCAAAGACTGTAACATACAAACTGTTTTCTCTGTAATTCATTAAAGTGCATGGGGGGATGTAGGAAGTTCATGTGCAGCCCTGAAAAGGTGTTCCAGTTTGAGAAGTCACCCCAAGACAAAGTGCCAGAGCTTACAGATGTTGTGAGAGGCTCCTAGAAGTTGAAGAAGAGAATTTTTTTGCTTTCAGGCTGGGAGAACTCATCCTTAAAAAGACTAAAACCCCATGACTGGTTTGACCCATGAATGGCAGTGTGGGAAACTGCGAAAATTCATGGAAGAGATATTTTTTCTTTCCCTGCAACAGATTCGGGCGGGGCTGTTGCTTGTGAAAGTTCAGAACCACACTGGAGAAGTTCACCGAGGACTATCTTCTGTGGGGAGAGTCCCACGGCACACCAGAAGGAACTCTTTTCCTTAAACATAAAGAAAGACTCTTAAGAAATCAATACACTGACCAAACCTCATGTTTTGTTTCCCTTGTGCAGATTGGTGGGTTGGAAGGAGGGAAGTACTGGGAAAAAGGGTTTGTTCTGGAAGCTTGCTTTAATTCTCCATAATTGCTTTTTTACTTTTATTTCTGTTAGTAATAAATCCTCTTTATACTGTTAAGTCTGAGCCTGTTTTGCCTTGAAGTTCTTCGTTTTTCCTCAATAATCCTTATTTCACCTCACAAAAAGTGAATCTTTAGTTTCCCCTTCTCTGCTTACTCATGGCAGAGGTAAGTAAGTGAATAGTTGTTGGTGCTTGGTGCATAACCAACCTCACCCCGCTATACTCATATTGCCCAGCTTGAATATACAGCACTTGAGAAGACTGTGATTTCATTTCATGATGGTTTGTGAGCCTATACAATTCATGAGGTACTTGAGTACATTTTTTTTCTGTAAACACTCTCAACAAACACTCAAACACATGCAACTCCTGCTAGTTGGAAGAAGAGAACATCTGCCAAGTATAGTGCAAGAGTACTGTGGGGAATCCCATACAGTTTAAGAAGTTCCCAAAGCTTCCTTGACATTCCTTTCCTGGACTGGGAATCCTGCTAGATCACCAGTTACTGTCTAACTACTAAATTATGTCTCAGTCACTATAGAGGAAAAATACATTTGTGTTGTCACTCTGACAACCAGTTCTGTAAAAAATCTCCAAGTTAGGCAACATTTTTCATTTCATGTATTTCTCCCTGTAAATTACATGTGTTAACCTTGATATAAAGCTTAGCAGAAGAGTGGAGACTTGCTGTTAGAGTTACATAGGAATAAGTAAATTTATTTTCTGAGACCTTGCTCTTTCTCAGGAATCAGGTGATTGTTCATGTATTTATTTACATTGGCATGGTAAGAATACAGAATTGCAAGTGTCAGAATTTAATGTGAGCAAATTTGCACTACAAATGCAAAGTACTGGCAGCTGAGAGAAACCTACATATGTTCTTCTTTCAGTTCATAAGTGTTCACGTGCAAACCTGGATATTCTCAGAAGAACAGAAAGTTCTATCAGTGGTAAATTGTTGGCATTTCCTAGGCACAGTGGTGCATAGCTGGCTCGTCATCTAACAGTACAAGAAAGAAACACTGAAGTCCAAAAACCTGTTTATTCAGTAGATGATAAAAAAGCAAAGAGACAACACCATAAGGCAAATGTATTTGTGGCAATAAACAGCACTCTACTGACATGTTTAAGTTTTGGTCTTGAAGGATGTACTCACTGTTTTGACAATATAGGATAAACTGTATAAAGGAAAATGCTGAAAAGAAAGCAAGACACATGGGAAAAATGCTAAAGTATCATTCCTCTCAAATAAATAAACTTAAGGTAGATGCTAGTCACTGTGTACTAATCCAATGGAAACTTAAAAAAATTCCCTTGAGACCTAGGTGAAATTATATTTAGATAAAAATTGAGAATAATATTTTGTCTTCACTCATCTGGTATAATTTTCACTCTAAATAAATTTTTAAAATTTATTTTATTAAGTTAAAAATTTAAATAAGTCAGATAGGACCATTTCATAGGTTGCCTCTCTGATATTACGTAAACCCCAAATTTTTTGTATTTGCCTTGATTTTTTTTTTTTAATAGGAAAAGTTCTTCTGCTTGGTGCAACCCTACTCCCAAGTCAGATCTCTTATTGATATTGTTTAATTTATTTTACTCAACTGGCATTTCCTTAACAGATGTGAAGCCAACTTTGCTTCCATTAAAGTCAACGGTACGTTGGCACTAACTCCCAACATCAAAAGTAAGAGTTGCAGTGTAACTTAAAGCAACTTTTGAGAACAATTTGAAATTATTTATATTTTGTAATTTATTGGTACATGGCCATTTTTTCCCCACTAAATATTTTATTTTCTTTTCTTTTAAAAAGCTTAACAACTTCATCTTATTTTATGCAAAACAGGGTAAATTACAGATGTTTACTGGCAGTATTATACAGAAAAAGACAGCCCCATGTACAATTACTTTTCTAATCCCCGTTTTGAAATAATATGTATGATGATATGGTAAAAGTCTACCTCATTGCCTGTAAGTACATCTCACTGTCAATACTGTTTAAATATAGAACTAAAAATGTATTTTCTTATATTAGACTTTCTTGTGGTAGATCAGTGCAGAGCAGTCTGCACATAGCACTTGGCTGAAAATTAAATGTTCTTATCCACAAATTTGTACTATCCCAACATAAGCCAATGGCTCTCTGGTATTATAGACTAGGACTTTGATTTGAGTGTTGATGATGGAGCTTTATAGCCACACTGCAAAATGCTGGAGGAACTATTATTTTTGATAGAATACTTTGAAAATTTATGACTAATTGTATAATTAACTTCCGAAGATTTAGGACTTTTCATCAAAAAGTTTGTGAAGTATTAAGGTTACTGCAACAATATTTTAAAATTAAAAACCATACACGCATTCTCAAACGACTTTTATATATTTATCATTTACCTTCTAAAATCTCCTTCTCCTCTGCCTGCCAAGAAATAAAATACCATCCATGTTAGCCAAAGGTATTGTGTAACAGTATTGTTCCTGATTATTGATTATTAGTTACAAAGAAATCATGATATGTCATATATGATAAAAGAGTTCAACAAAAATCTCCATTGGACGAGGGAAAAAAGTACTTTGGATAATATAGCAAACTGTGATTTTACACATTTTAGTACATATGCTGTCAAGTGGCACTGGTTATCACAGAATAAAATATTTCTTTTACTGCAAAAACAGTCTCTGGGAATCTGCATATTTAATACTTTCTTTGCAATATGGTATTTTCTCTTTATGAAGCATGCTTCTACATTGTCTTTAAAAAGTTAACTAAGGAAAAAAGTGTCCTTTTATGCGGCATAAATATAGAAAGCACATTTTTATATCGCTCAGGTTTGTAGTTTGATTTTTCAGGTAAAAGAGAATGTTCCACAAGCTTAGAAGTTGAATCCTCTATCTGACACTTTGCCCAGTTTTGTATTGCATCTAGAACTCACCAGTAAACAGTGCCATTAGTTGCATATGAGGGCATTAGAAACAAAAAAAAATTTACAAAATTGCAAAATACTTTCTTCTTTTCCTGACCCAGTTCTAAGTACATGTAGAAAAGGACAAACTGAAAATTCCCTTCTCAGAGCTACATCTAAGCAATGCTTTCCTCCATGGCCTCTCACAAGGGTGCAGAATATACGTTTAGAATTGCCCTATTAAGCTTCATCTACACTTTAAACAGATCCCTCAGATTATTTTCTATTTCATTATGAATCAATAAATATGTTTTCCTGAAAACAGTGAGATATATACTCTTCTCCAGAACATCATAATCGCCCTATCAGTTGAGATTAGTGCATTGAAATTCTCAGTTTTTATCAAGACAAATATTTTAATAACCTCCTGTCATGGTTTAACCCCAGGCAGCATCTAAGCCCCACACAGCTGCTTCTTCACTCCACCACCAATGAGGCTGGGGAGAGAACAGGAAGGGTAAAAGCAAGAGAACTCATGGGTTGAGATAAAGACAGTTTAATAGGAAAAACAAAAGCCACGCAGGCAAGCAAAGCAAAACAAGGAATCAATTTGGCCCAGGAAAGCAGGGCCCCATCACGCCTAACATTGGAAGACAAAACTCCATCACTCCAATGTCTTCCCGTTCTTCATTCTTCCCACCACTTTACATACTGATGCAGGATGCCCTATGGTCTGGAATAACCCTTTGGTCATTTTGGGTCACCTGTCCTGGCTGTATCTCCTCCCAGCCTCCCAAGCACCCCCAGTCTCCACACCAGTGCGGCAGTAGGAAAAGCAGAAAAGGCCTTGGCTCTGTGCAACCCCTGCTCAGCAATAACAAAAATATCTCTACATTATCAACATTGTGTTCAGCACCAATACTAAATGTAGTCCCATACCAGCCACGGTGAAGAAAATTAACTCTACCTCAGCCAAAACCAGCACACCTCCCTAAATCCAAGAGAAAGCAGGCAAGTAGCAGGTATGTGCAATTTTTTCCTTTCTTGCTTCCAGTGCATTGAAGGATGTAAGTTATCAACTCAGAGAACGTTTTTTAACCACAGAAGGCAGAGTAACAGCTACAAATAGAGAAAATAAACATAGCCTTTTATGAATGGCAGAGAAACAGCCAGCAGCAGTTAAAACAGTGAAGCAGTAGCATTGTCAAAAACGTCACTATCTGTGCTGATGCCCTTAAAAACTGCAGAATCAGTGTCTGTCTCCAAAAGAGGCCTCTCCCTATTAGTCAGTTGGACCTGTAGACAGCTAATACTTCTCCAGTATGCTTCAGTCATGCTTTGAACAAAGGACATTGGTCCAGGAACAGGACAACTGAGGTTTAGTTGCAAGCCTTCTACTCTGATCTCCACTCTTCAGAAATCCACAAAATTGCATATTTGCTGTTGTTAATTAAACAACAAATGTTGTTGTTTTTAAAACACACATCACTTGTGGAGTGAAGAGGTCAAGGAGAAGCCAAAAGAAATGTGCAGGCAGGCTTAAATGCATTTTTATATGGATTGTTCTCTACCTCTGATGTGTGTATTTTCCACTGACACAAATGCAGTAGACTTCAACTTGATTTATTGTTTTGATTTGTAGTCAGGAAATTCTCATCTAGTTTTCATTCTGAGCTCCACACATGCCCTGGACTGGTCTACAAAGAGATCTTGCACAGTGTTTTCAGCTTTTAAAAATTTGAGTTAATAAAGATACCGTTCTGTGCAATTTATTCTCCATTGCAAAAGACCAGTCTTTCTTGATGGAGTATCATTGTCTGCCACACCGATACTTACAAGCAGAGGAGGAATCTTAGGTTTTGGGGGTGTTTGGCAGAGGTTGAGCTAATGGTGTTCAAACTTTATAGTATCTTTGAACTGTACAGTAAATCTCAATTCTGAGTGCCTCAGATGGATTTCAGGGATTTAAGATATTGTAAGGTAAATGTTTTTCCTTTATTTATGATTTTTCCAAGAGAGTTTTTCTACATGCATCCTGCTGCTTTGGGGAAGCTGAACTAAACCAAATAGATTTGCACAGTCATTTAACTCTTCCCATCAATAAGTGCTCTTCTGAACAATGGGGATTTTGCTTTCGTCAATATCCAAACCAGTCTGGATACTGCAAGCACTATTTCCTTTGCATTCACAGTCTTTTATTATAATCTTCAACTTCACATGATGATGATATCATAGATGTAATCTCAATTCTTCTTTGATTACAGAAATATGTGTTTCTTGAGGGGTGCATAGATGTATAAATATATGAGTGAGCCTGTGTGTCTGTGTCTTTAACCATGTATATGTGTATATTCTCTAATTAAACCAGAATTTAATATGTAAGCTTTTGGTAATTCTATCATTACGGTTTTTAAAGCAGCCTGAAATTAGTAAGTTTTCTAGTAGAAGGAGGCAGAAAATTGGTCCATTAAACACTGTTTACAGATGATAATCAGTTCACCATATCATCAATTGCTCATTACCACTATTAAAAGTTTTTAGGTCTAATTAGGGCAAAAATAACCACATTGACAAATACTTGCTTATTACGTGCTTTTCATTCATTACTAAAAGAACAAAATGTAATTCCATGATGGGTTCAAGCTCATTGCCAATCATTTTTCTGTACTAATACTGTCAAAAGTTAGGTAACAGAATTTTGTCCATCAAAAAGATTAAGTAATAGTATTAGAGACTCAAAACTACTCAAGAGACAAGCAGAATTATATTAAATATATTTCTATTTAAAAAGGCTTGATTGCTCATTACCAAAAACCTTCCTCTGTACCCAAAAGGAAATTCTACTGGTAGCATTTTAGTACTCACCTTAAATTGCAAAATTTGAATTATATAGGCACTTTAACTCACCAGCTGTAGGTGCCAGCAAGCCTGGTTAAAGTAGGTAAAAGCCAGGTTTCATACTACTGACGTAGGGCTTACCTTTCAAACGACTGATTGGGTTGGGTTTTTTTCAGTAAGATTCAATTACCTTAAATTCAAAAAGGACCTCAGATAAAAAAGAACAAAAAAGGTCCTTGCGAATTAAAAAAATACACCCTTCCTTTTCAACTTTTTCTACATACAAAATAATTGCCCAAGGTATCAGATGTATCTTTCACTATTGTGATTTTGTATGTTGTGCCTTTTTTCCTCCAAATAATATGTTTTTCAAGCAGTGACAAACAATTAGTGCAGATGATTGGTTTATTTTATTGTTCTCACCTGACAGCTCCAGCAAACTACTCTGAAGACTTTTGTTAAGGCTTTTTTTCTTTTTGGTTTCTCTTAAAGGATTTGATTTCACTTTTTCTCTCCTTCATAGTACTTTGAACTTCCCTTCTGAGATCACTGGAAAAAATAGCTTTTCCCTCAAGAGATAAACATGTTATGCAAAAATTCTCCCCTTCTTTATTAGCACTATGTTAACCAGAAACCTACAGGGCAAGTTCTCAAGTAGCCTAGATTCCATTCAAATGGAAAAAACATTTGTTGAGAGTTTACCATTTTATCTGTAGATTGTCTACAGAATATCAAATATATCAAAGACCAGGCTTTAATGTAGGAACACTGTATTTTCTTATTTGGCAGCCGAACAAGAGAAATAATAGTTTTCCTTCATTCATTCATTTTATTTCTCTGGTGGGGTTTCCTCCACAGCATGAATGATTCCCCGGTTAGATCAAATCTGTCATGCAGTTTTCACTGACCTACATACCTACTTTTACTGAAGTAAGTGTTGGACAACAACAACAATCATAATCATAATCATCATTTGCGTGTTGGACAGATTGTTATCCAGCTTCTTGCAGTGAATCTTTGGCATTTGTGAACCTTTAATTTCTCATTCTTTGCCACAGAAAACTGCAAATACAGTTGTTCAGCCACAGTAATATTGTGATCATTTTTACGCATCTCATTCACAGAAGCATGCATTAAAAAACCAAGAATTTCTTAATTTCTAGCGATCAACAATTTGTTACTAACTCTTCTCTTGATATCTGCAAATGATAATGTTCCTGCCCTGGGTCCTATATGAAAGGTTTGTATTGGTATACAGAGAAATAGGAATATGGTAATTCGGTTTATTTTCCTTAATGAGGGGATTTATCTCTTTGCACAATATGCCAAACAAGTCAACTCCCTCTGAAAGAGTCAAAGAATGAAACTACTCCTTGAAGTTTGTACTGAAATGTTCTTTTAAAATGATAGCTGAAGGCTACTATTCCAAAAATTGCTATCAATAAAAACTGAGATTTTCATCACAGATAAATTAGTGTAACAATTAAAAATATTACTAATTGCAGCTATTTTCTTGGCCATTTGTATTACAGTTTGAAACCCTTCAAGTTATTACTCAGATTATAAATTTTTGAGACAGCAATTATCACCAAACTTTCAACTTCCTGCTGCTCCCACATTTAGAAAAAAGCTACAACCCTGCACATTTCAAAACTCCCAAGTATTATAAAATGGGAATTTCAATCCAAATAATTTCCTTTCAAATCTTTAATTAAAAAGTTTGCTTGAATCACCACAATGGAGATGTAATAAGGCTGTGCAACAAAGTATTAAGAGTAGGAAACATTCATCAACACTAATCACTTGCTGTAAATTTTTTGTCAGCCGTGAGCATGGTCTGAAACACAGTAGTCGGTAGGAACAAAACAAACTGTGACTGCAGGGATTTGGGGCTCTTCTGCCCATTACGTCAGCAAGCCCATCTGCTGGTGGGCTGGTTCGGAACTGCTCTTTGAGGCTGCGGAGAAGTATCACTGGTTATAACTGCTCTGAGAACCGCAGCGCGCGGCTGCAAATGGCAGCACTTCCCCAGCAGGGCTGAAAGACCACACACGCATCACTCCGTTCTGTCCTGCAAGCTCCGTGCCACTGGTTTTCTAAACAAAATGCTGTAATAGTCACACACTATTTCATGATCTTGAGTGCTAGCCATGCTTCAATTTTGCTGCAAACCTGACCCTCCTGAAAGACATTTTGAAAATAATTATATACACCCAAAAGTTTAAAAAGGGAAAAAAAATCCGACTCTTGTATCAAGGGATTTTTGCTTGGTAGGAAATCAAAGTGAAACTCATCTATGCAGTTTCATGTCTAGATTTGGTAAGCATTCTGTATATGTAAGGCAATGAAAAATATAATTTCGACTAATTATTCCTGACATTTTGAAATTATGAAAATACTGAACTTCAAAAGAAATTCTGCTTATGCATACACCATGTGGTATCCTTAATGAGGATGAATATGTAATTGTACAGCACAATAACTTCATAATTATTTTGTAATTAAAAGGTCTACTCCTCTGATGACTTGTACTTACACTTAACACATAATTAGATGTAATATAATTGATTACATAAAATAACAGAAACTGAAAAAAATATTAATCTTGAGAAGTAGATAAAATAAAAAAATATGCATTTGAAACCACACTGCTTGTTTTAAAAGAATCGTTTCAGAGGTTACTCTAAGATTTGCGTTGGTTGTATGCCGAAGCTCGTATTTAAAGTCTTTTTTGTACAGTGAGATAATTCCTTCATCACATCAGGAACTTTTCTTATTATTATCACGTTAAATTAGGATATCCCCTCACTGACCCCCTTCTCTTTTGCCATACCCTGCCCCTCAAAATACTTGAGCTGCCCATCTAAGATAATAGCCTGACTATTACAAGTAGATTTTTTCTGTTTCAAGCGTAGGGAAAAAAGGCAGCTGCTGCCCACAGGCCCCCTTGAGACCGGGATTTCTGCTCTCCACATAGCTCTGTTGCATGGACATTTTTGTGCTGTGACAGCAAACACTGCTGCTCTATGCGTCACTTTTGGACAGTGAGCGTGTGTCCATTAAGGAAGGGTTCTGTCCCTAGGGATGCACTATTCTATATCCTGAAGCGGTGACAGCTACAGGTGGATGCCTCCATGGCAGCAGGATAGCTGGTGCCTCTGTGGATCTTCTCTAAGACATCTATCTACTCCTACTGCTCCCTCAAATCTAAGTTTTCTCACTCTTTCTTCCTGCATACATTTTTTTTATATGTTCCATAGACACTTCTCTGAAAACAAATGAGGTGGACCTCCTGAGATCTGGGGCACCACTCTCTTCCAGAAATAGCAATGTATTTGGGCCTAACTTCATGTCCTGATTGTCTGTTTTGGGGATGTTTTCCAGTCTCAGATAATAGCAGTTCTTCACTCAAATGACCAGAGTGAGTGAAGAATCTTTTTAACATAAATACAGGTGATTCTGTCCACGCTATTAAGGTACATGACTGATTTTATTGGTATTGGTTGTATCAGAAAAAGCAATGCAACCCAAAATATGACATGGCTGGGATGGTATACATGACCTATACCAGGGTGGGTTGGCAAACTTTTGCATATACAGCTGTTGTGAAGAGATTGATTTAGAATCACATGTAGTACAGAGTCACTTGGGGGAATAATAAATTGCTATTCAAGTGGCAGAGCAGTCCCTGGTGACAGGCAGACAGGCCACACTCAGAGTATGAAAACTTTGGATCAAAAATGGACAAGCTTGGAAAACACTTTGAGGAAATAACTTGGGGATATTTTGTTCCTTTTCAACTCACTTTTTGCACAAACGAGGAAGCAGAGACATGGTAGTAGAATTGCTTCAAGCGACAAGAAGACAGGAGAGGTTTTCCTGTTGTGTTTGCATAAGCAGATGGCTGTTCTTGATGTGTTTCATTGGGAACATAATCAGTGCATTGCAGAGGCATGCAAAGACACAACAAAAGTGACAGAAGAGCAGCTGGGCTTTAGGACTGACATCACTGATGAAACTGGGGTGGCATGGCTAGAGATTTATGTGAAAGTCAAACTGTCAGGAGACTGTGAAGAACAGAGGCATGTAATTAAAAAAGCATGTGCTTTAACAAAGCAGATTTAAATGGGAATTTCATGTTACAGGAGGTTTTTTCATCAGATTTTTTTTTAACAAATAAAGAACTACATCGAGGCAAAACCAAAAGATAGAAGAGACTTGTTCAAGAAAATTTGCATAATGCTTGACATACCAAGTATTTCTTGTTAGAATTAACTTCTTATGGCATCTTGCTACAATACTGTCTGACACTTGGAGTATGTATTGTTAGAGGAATGACTATAACACACATTTTCCCACTGAGTTGATTTCCTTTCAACCTGGATTGCTGAACTTGTTCACATAGTGGATTAAAATGGGAAGAAACACCCAAAATCAAAATATGTTGTTGTTTTTTTTTTTTAATGATTATAGCTGAACATTCACAATGACAGGGCAATTAAGATTGTTATGTCTTAAAAAAACATCCTGATATTTTGGCATGAGTGTGCTTACCAAAATGTTATCTTTAAGCTACCTTAATATGAAAGGAATTCACTCTATATGTCATGAAAAAAATCAATGTGCTTATACCATCTGCAAACCTTCCTTTAGAACATGACAACAGTTTCAGCAGAAGTCACTATTATGCAAACCAGAAACAAATAAAAAAAAGAGTCAATTTGCTACAGCAAATTAAAATGAGATCACAGAAATTTCATCTCCACACAAAAAATATTTAGATGTGTTCTAATTGACTTACAAAGGAATTCAGAATAATTTGATTTATAATTCTGTTCTGAAACTACGTAAACAAAAGATTAATTTAAACATCTTTTTTAGAAGTGTCTCTGAAAAAGCACATTATGTTTCCGTTTCCTGTTTAAAAATTCTCATTAAAGGCCCTTTCATACACTGCATTTTACTACCCAAAAAAAACCATTAGACCCAAATAATACTTAGATAAATTTATATGCCTATATTTTCAATTTGTGTCCACTACAGCAAAGTCCATCTTGGGAACATTAGTACAAATTGCAAATTGCAGGCAACAGGAGAACTGCAAGCCAACACTCTTGACTCACTTTGCCATGCTTAATCTCACTGCTAGGCAAAATTAAGAATTCCATATTATGTCTGTAAACAGAGACTGAAAACTTGACATGATGCTACTGTCAATTCAGATAATATTAGTGTTGGAAAAAACATCGGGACATAACAGAGAATCTGAGAACATCAGATCCCTGCCTGTTTCTCTCTTCTCTTCCCCTCATCTCAGCTAGAATATAAATTACCACAGGAAGATCACATTTTTAAGCATGGACACAATGGACAAACTTTGGGAGTCATGATAAAAGGTGGTTTTTTACTGAAACAGAAATGACAGGCTCAGGATGGGAAGTGCCAGTGGAGTCTGTGCCTGGTGGGGCACAAGAACATCAAACCACGACCCAGCAGCAGCGCGCTCACGGCATTAGTGCACCACTCCATCGGGAGGGCAGGCACGATCACAGCAGCACAGCAGTACAACTTGGTTTTTATTTAGGGCTATTCTCACTCCTTCAATAGCTTGGCTGTAATTCAAAAATGCTCTGATTGCAATTTGGTATAGATTACCACTGACAAAGAAGGTAAAACTCACAGAGCTATCCGTTTATGCCTATGCCACAATATATGCTCACTTCCCTGACACCAGAGTTCCTCTGAAAGTGCTAGAAAACTTAACAGCAATAAGCACTTTGCTAAAGAGAAAGGAAAACCATCCAGATTATACACTACATTTTTTCTTAAAGCTGTGCAGAACTTGAGTTTTAAGAGCATTAACACTTAATAGATGTCATATTGCTCTAATTGAGTTGACTTGCAGCTGTGGCTGCTGGGCACTTCTGCAGCCGTAGTGCTGACATTTCCTAACATTTGAGCATGTGGCTTTCCAGCCTTTCCAGACCCTGTTTACAGGAGTCTAATGCTCTTTTAAAAGTCACTTTTTTTGCTGTATACAAACAAAGGAAAGTAAATGTCACATATGCTTTGTGAAACCATAATGAGCTCTGCACTAAATGTTAGATGCACTGGATGTTCAAGCTAATTATCAGTTGGTTTTGCAGGGTACATATATGTTAACAAGTAAATTAGAGCAACAGAAGAGGATCAGCTGATCAAAACAGATGGCACTGTGGCCCCTGCAATGATATATCTGGTGCAAGAGTTTCCCCTCAGATGAGATGAATCTAGTTCCCTGGACTGAGCGCTTGCACCAGGAATGCACGTGGGAATTGGCTGATCCAAAGGACTGGTCATTGGTAACGATCCTTACTCTCCAAGAAGGGCTGGACTCTATTTGGCTTGCACCTGAGTCAGACTTTTAAGAAGGGGGTATGCTTTGAAGATTTTATTGCTTTCCTCTGAAAACACAAACAGCTCTGTGACTCAGCTTTCTGATGTGCAACACGTGGGGATGACCTGTGAGCTCTGCCCAGAATTTCAGCTCTGCCTCAAAGCAAAAAGTGAACGTAGGCACAACCTAATAGAACTAATTGTGCAAGCAGGATGCTATTTTGTAAGTCAATTTGACAGATATTTTGCAGAGGAATATTGGTTTTTTCTTCCACATTCTTAAGGAAATATGTGACTTTAGACCTCCCTGCTCTCTCTTTTCTATTTTCCTTACCTTGTACTTGAATTTCCCCTTGTCATTTTTGCTATTTCTTTAGTCCTGCAAATTGCCAGTTACCTGACTGCCTCCTTCCACTTCTCCTCGACTACGTCCCTGTATTTGAATGAGACTTCTACTCCACACTGACCAGGCACCAAGCTAAGGAACAAGAACAGGATGAACCTTCAGTTCCAGGGACTGACTCCAGGGTCCTGACAAGTGGGGCAGAGCAATTCACTTGTTCAACCCTGCTGCAGCACAGTTAAGAGAGGTCTTGTAGTGGTGAAGGATTTGACTTTTGCAGTTCAGTTCCCAAAGAGACAATAAACTTAAGAAGGCAACAAAAATGTTAAAAGAAATGGAATATTTTCATACAAGGAGGAAACAGATAAACTAGGGCTCTTCAGCTAGGAAAAGAGATTACTGAGGAAATTGAGAGGCAGATGTGGAAGATGACAAATAGCAGTGAGAAGAGTAGGGAATTCTTACTAGCAATGTGAATCCACATCAGTGTTTTGTTTTGATCTGGAGAGCACTTGAAGCAAATATCCTCTTTGGTTCACACGACAGAGGAGCTTCAGTGCACATTAAATAGATTCCTTTGAAAGGAAAATAAACTGAAAGATGCACTCCATATACTCACCTAAAATGAGTCAGCCACTACCAGGTGGGCATGTAACTGGACTAGTGTTACCTTGATGCGAAATCCCTTCAAATGCTTATTGTAGGCTATCGGGTCATCGGCACGAATGATTTAATTCTACATAGTCACTTTCATTGCACTGTACTACTTGCTAAGGAAGGCATATCCCATGCTGCAGAAACCAGAAGGCATCGAATAAAGCAGTGACTTTAAAAAGCAGATATTCTGCACTTGGCTCATTGGCACGTTTCATTTGGGTGGCAAAATTCTATAAGGGTTCAGGAGTTACTGGACAAATAAGAAGTCTGTAGAACATGCTGACACAGATGTAACTTCCTGCTCAGAAAGCACCCAGATTGCAGATTATCGGCAAATCAAACCAGTGGACGGGTCATTCCATGCTTGTCACGTTACCGCACCATTTTTGTCAAGCACATCACAAAGTCCTTTCCTCTTTCAAGCTGAGTACCATGAATTCAGTTTCAATAGATCTGGTAGATTCAGCGTTCCCCAGCTACTTGATTTGGTTAATGACCGTAACTTGCAAGATGGCTTTCTGCTGGTGCCTAGCAAACATTTCCTAGCATTCTCAAGGTAGAGCGAAACACCATCCACCGAGTACTGAGTTAAGCAAGTTTTTCAGTGCTGTTGCACGACTCTACACACAGCTGCTGAACAGCACACAGGATGACATTTTAACATGCTATGGTTTTATCACGGGACTTTTTTTCTTCTGAAAAAAAAGAACATTTTTCCCCACGTATTTTTGCCTCGCTGAGGGTCCTACATGTATTTACCCCTTGGGTGTGCTACTTTAGCATTTTGGTTTGGACCAGGAGGGAGATTTTTGAAGTGAATGTTGCAGTCTCTGCACCTGTGATGGTTTGGTTCATGCTATGTATCAGATAGCAGACACAACTTGGATTTCTTTCCAATTAAAATGCAGCAAGTGAAAAGATGCACTCCAAGACTTTACCTTAAGTATTTAAGTCAAATGCAGTCCACAGAACCACTACCCACGCGAAATAAACACCCTGAAAATGCATATAATATAGACATCTGGTACTCAGCAGCAGCTATTGCACTCTACAGATCCACTCTTACTGGACCGCACTTCTTGCTCACCAATGACGAGCTGTTCTGTTTCATTTTGACTTTGATAAAATTAAATGAAAGAAAAAAGAAAAACTAACAGAAGGCTCAAAATGAAAGCAGTGATAGGAAAGTTAATGATAAATGTTCTCTTGGCAATGCTAGAAGTCACAAATTTAAAAGGCACCACAGACAACCAGGGCCAGCAATTACAAATTACAGACAAGATCCCAAGGGAGCAATTAAGGCATGTGTGAACAAGCTGGCTGCAATGACCAAACATTTCTTAAACTTGAAATAAAATTTGGTATACAATTAAAAAATAGAATATATTTTTATTTTATCTATACAAATTCAATTTAATTCGATTTAATTCAATTTAATACATGTTAAGGTTTGGCCTAATCATTTCATGTTGTCGCACCAGGAACTGAGGAATCAAGATCTACTACAGATTCAGGATTTTAGACTTTTCAGATCAAAAGGAGCTCAGATTATTACTTCTCTGTAAATGCTCCACAGCCAAACATGCTCCTCATAAAGGTGTGGCAATATTACTTGACTGCCAATGCAGTCAATAAGCTGAAATTTATTCCACATTTTAGCTTCTTTGGTCAATTACACACAGATTTCATGAAAGAAATCTGCTGAAACTTGAGGAAAGGAGATTGGTCACTATTGCTCCATGAGTATTAGAAATTTTACATTGCTTGTATGCATTGGTAGGAATGCTAAGGTTTGTTCCTCTTAAATAAATCTTCCAATCTTGTAATTTATACAGCAACTTGGAGAGATATTTTAAGCCAGTTCAGTCTGAAAGATGCAGATTTATAGTGATTAGGTGCTGCTACACAAACTCTAAGACTAGAAATACAGCCTTGTGCTATGGCCAGCAACAGGGAAGGGAGTCTAGCACAGCTTAAACGGCTATGATTTTCCAAAGTTTGTCTTTAATGCCTGGTCCAGAATATAAATTTGCACAGATGAAACACAGATGATTCATAACAGCCTCTTTCTCCCACATTTTTTAGATTCTGTCTCTTTCCAGCCTCCACGTTTTGCTTTGTCTTTGTATTCTCGGATCCCTGGGACTCATTCTTTGTGCACGTCTGCAAAGCATCTCCTACAGCTGGAGCTGAAGCTGTACTGACATAGAAGCGGGAGACTAACAGAGGTACAGAGGAGCAAAGATACTGACAACTGAAAGGAACAAAGAAACAGGAACAAGTTAACCTGACTGCAATGTAAATTCCTCCATGTTGGGAACAGGTTCCTTAGCTGTTCAGTGGAGTGCTGAACATGGTTCTTTCTCAAATGGCAAACGTAATATTCCTTTACAGTTGGAGGATGCAGTGTATTTAAAGCTGGATTCCACCCATGACACAAGATACATTAATTACACTTGATCAGCCAGTTCAGTTAAGTGTTAAAGACTGTTACTGAAAGCTTTAATTCTCTAACATTTGTTTGCTAAGCTCACCTGATCAAACAAAACCTCAGACTTCATCTCCTCTTGACTTACCCATTTAGCCAAAGTAATGCAGAGAACATCAACATGATTTACTTTTTAAGTACAAATAAATCATATGCACTCGGGAGTCTGGATCTCAGGCTTCACAATTAATGTGTGCACCTACTACAGAGAAACTGTAAGCGATGCTTTCAAGGATCTGATTGCTAGTTTTAATTTAGTAGCTTTATCTACTTCTCTTACTGTTTCAGCTCAATTGCTGCTTCTCCATGCATCAGAATCATTAGTGGTCACACAGAGATACTTGTCTCTGGGTTAAAATGTCTGCAAGCTGTCAAAGTGTTTTAGTGTAAACCTCTGTGACTGAATGTTTAGTGGTGCTCTCAGCATACAAGAGATAGGCCTGCCAATATTATTTACACATGATGATAGATGAGCAACATTACTCATTTCAACCTAAAGTAAGAAGTGCTTTTGGGATGCTAATTAAGAAATTTTTTTCTCTATTGCAGTTTTCTACTAAAGTGTTCTAGTTTTACTTTGTTTTTTTTTGTTTTTTTTTAATTTTTCATATTAATTTTAGGCTTATCACACATGAAGAAAACCATATGCTTTCTCAAAAAAAAAGAAAAAGTCACTAACCTGAAAAAAGGGATTAAGAGAAAAATACTTTTGGATGTTTTAATCTGCAGCAAGAGGAGAGAAATAATTCATGCCAGCAGCAACCGTAGCTCAGGGATTTTTTTCTACCACTTCAGAATATATATTAGAAATACTTTTGTTCATTGTACTATATATATTCTCTGTTTCATTTCTTTTTATCTTATTAAAGATACCTACATAAAATTACGGGGGGAAAAAGAATCTGACAATGGCTGAAAAAGGAGTTCCACATCTTGGAGAGATTTGGAAAAAAAACATCCTTTTAGAAACAATTGTACTTTAATACTGTATTCCTTCAATGATATTAATGTTAAGGTAGAATATTTATTTCCAAGAATTTATTTGTTTCTCCAGCTGCTTCTCTACCTGAACTCTTAATCAGGTTTGTAACAGCATCATTATTTCCACAGCAACCAGTTTAGGCGTCACAAATAGAGGATTATGACTTCAGTATACAAAAGAGCGGCAAGAAGATTAAGTTTTAGAAACAGCCTGGGGGAGGGGTGTTCTTATTTAATTTCCCTAGTACTAAAGAATACAGGAAAATAATCAAATATATACAATCATAAAACAGTTTCTGAAGAAAAGGCACGCAAGAACTTTTCATGAGAAGTAGGATTATTTCCAATAATTCTATTATTATGAAATACGGAGTGAGATTTAAGTTATACATCAGACACCTAATTTACAGGCTATAGGGGAGTGGGTGTGTGTATGGGGGGAAATCAGCTGCCTAAATATAGGTGCCAGGCTGCATCTAAGACATCTTGTCATACCTGGGATATCTGCATGAGCTATCAAGTAAGAGAGAAGACACACGGGAGACACGCGACCTTCTGAATTTGCAGCCGAAGTCAAGCAGGATGTTGTAGGACATTTCAGCTGGTACCAGATACCTGAACTGAACTGACACTCGAAGACCAAAGTCCTGTGTTAAAAGGGTGTTCTGGATTTTGTAGCATGAATAAGAAAGACCTGAGCATTTTTGTTAGGCAGGTGTATTGAGTCCCTACAAGGAGGCGTTTGAATCACAGTCTGGATCCCACCTTTAATGACAATTTAGGAATTTAGAGACATGCTTTGTTTCTATGTTTACTTCAGTAAAAAAACCAAACCAAACCAAACCAAAAATCCCCAAAAAACCCAATAACAACAACAACAACAAAATCAACAAAATGAAACCAACAACGCTTTATCAGGGACCTTGAGGAAGTTTCTGCTTGCTTTTAGAAAAAATTTTTGATGGCTCTCTGGAGAGAGATTAGTCCTATCTGAGCATGAAAAGCACCTGTAAGCAGGGGTTCACATTTGGATTAAGAAGATACAAGAACACTGAAAATCAGTCTGTATTGATTTCCTAAGCTCCAGCCTATCTCATTGGTGCTGGAGAAATCAGAAGGGGTTACTGCATCTACCAGGTAGGTATCGGGCAGCTAACATTTTTAACAGAGAGACAAGTAATCAGGTGAGAACAGAGAAAGAACTGAGGAGGGAATATCTGGCTTAATTAGATGTTGCCAAATCAACTGAATCGCAGGAAATTTGCCTTAGAGTACATGAAACACTGACTACAACAATGCCAGAAGCATTTGTAGCTATCTTTCAGAATTTTGACAGGAAGATGACATTTCAGAAGATTTAAAAAGGTCAAGCACAACCTTTATCTCTATAAAGTGGCAAAAGGAAGAGACAAGGAATTATAAACTAACTACTCAACTTATGTTCAGTACCTGAAACAATACTGGAAGAAATTAAGAATTTTAGAAACTTGAAAGATAACATGAAGATGAACAGCAGCCAACATATACTTATCAAGAACAAATCCAATTTAATTTTCCTTCTAAGACCTTATGGAAAACAAAGTAGCAGAAAATACACTAACTTAAAAAATACTTTTGACATTGCTTCAAGAGACATTTTGATAAGCAAATATGTTCCAGAAAAAGCTATTCTAAGACCCATGCAATATCATTTTCAGAACTGCACTCAGCGAGCAGTTATCAATAGTTCATTGTAGGACTGGAAGGTATATGACAATCCACAGATATAGATACAGCACTACATCAATAGTCTTCATACTTCATTGACAACCTAGTGACAGAGCAGAGGATATATCTATTGAATTCACAGGCATCAAAATGAAAAAATGATTCAGAAAACAAGACCAAAGAATTGACAAAGTGGTCCGAATGAAACAGGATGGGATTCATTATGGAAAAAAAACCCCCAAAACTATGCAATGTTCTTCAGCGAGGCAAAATAAACAGTTGCAGAAATAGTAGGTGGGAAACAAGTGGCAGGGTGGCAGCTGTAAAAGGAAAAACCTAAGGCATACAATGAATTCTCAGGTGACAGTAAGCAGTCAATGCCAGCTGACTGGTAAAAGGCTATCATACTGAGACATATAAAGAGAAATATTTTTGCAAACCACATGGGATAATTCTTTTGGATTGGCAAAGCCTGTTCTCTCTACTGAGTCTAGTTTTGGGCCTTGCACTTCAAAAAAAATTGGCCAATTAGAGAGATCCTACAGGGTAGCAACCAGATGTCTAATAATCATAACCTACAGAAACAACCAGATTGATTGTTCTTAGAAGAAAAACGACTGAAGCTGGAATATAAGAATGATCTCCAATATTAAGAAACAGTTGTAAAGAGAAAGGAAATAAGCTACTTTCCATGTCCTCAGTATATAAGAAAAGAAAAAATGGTACTACACTCCAGCAAGAAAAATTTAGTTAAGAAATATGAACATTCTCGAAGAATAAACCCATTTGAATACAGGAATAGATTGTCTGTGGAAAGTGTGAAATCATAAAAGGTTAGATGTGCAGTTTTATAAGTACAGAACTCTGTCAGATCAAAATGGGGAACGTGAATCTTTGAAGTTCCTTCTAGGAGGCTGGGGTTTTTTGAGGGAGGGACTCTGATAATTATCTCTTCAGCTCAAGAGCTCTGAAGCAAGGACCTGCACTTCTACCATCTTAGTTCCTTATTTTGAATTTGGGAAGGAATTTTGTCTATTCCAAATTTTATCTAGTAGGTCAGTTTATTATTATTTTATTTCTTGCTTATATCATCATTTTGGTCCATTCATAAGGCCTTACAAGAATGTTTAGTGCATCACCTGTAACTTGCATTAGGCTAAAAGACCTCTTAGAAACAAACCAGCTGGTATTTTCTGAAACATCTTATGGGACAGAGAGAACAGATGAGCAGAATTTGATGGAGTTGTACTCGTTCACTTAAAAAGGGGAAGGACACATGAGAATGGGAAGGACACAAACATTGCAGTCTCACTGACACTTTGAGAAATTTAGATGACAACACCATGTTTATATGTCAGGAATCCTGTAATTTTTTCACCTCGCAAACTTATATTCTAAAACTTTGCTGCATACCTTAAATGCAGCCCAGCACTGGTTTTAAATCCAACCCCAAAATGTGCTGGCATTTTATTGAAATTCCTGGCATAGTTCTTCTTTCCAGGCACTTCCTCCTTCTGGAACACACAGGCTGCTAAATATCTTTATATTGCATATCTGAGGTCTCCTTTGAAAGCCCATTTTAAAGTAACTTTTAACTTCTATTTATTAGATCACAGTTTTACAGATTGAGTTTCCATTAGTTATGGTACTATTGCAGTTATTTGGCATAATGTTACCTTTCTTGTTACTTTGGTACCATTTTACTTTAGTGTTTTCACATTTCCCAGTTTATTGTTACACATGCTTTATTCAATATTTATTTGTTGCTTCTCATATACTGTCTCCTCTAGAAAATGGAAAAAACACTAGCTGTCTTTCATTCAAATGTCTGTACATCTGTAAAGCTTTGAGTAGAGTGACTCAGCCCATAAATATCCAGAAAGTTTGAAAATCGTTGGGCATTTAATAGCTATTTATTAAATTGTAAAGGAAGTTTTCCTTGGGGGCAAGAAAGAACTCCACCCAGTGTTTCTGCAAATGGTCTAGGAAGGGAAATATAATAGTTACAGACAAAACACTGTCAAAGCAGTTCCTTGCTCCATTTCAGTATCATCAGCTGTTTAATGATCTGAGAGAGAAGATAATGGCATCAAATATTGATATCTGAACTGCTCCCCTAGATACTGGTTTTCTGTATGCTATTTTGTTCTTTATCACTCACCTTCCCATACATATTTTCTTATTGTTATTGGTTACTAGGGTCTAGGACTAAAGAAAATGTAGCCAAGGAAAATAGTCCTTGGCTTGGCGACAGAAACCGAAATTAATGTCAGAGATCAGGATTAGCTGGAGAGTTGCTAGCCCTCTGAATACTGAGTCTGAAATGATTTGAGGGAAGAAAAGGTATGGATCATTAATGAGGCTGTTACGATATTCTGCGAATTTCAAGATAGGGGAGTTATGTTAAGTGACAGTTCCCAGCCTCCCAAGACCCTTCTCCAAAACCATCACTGAGGACTAAAGAGTAAGAGATGCAGTCGGAAGCATTAAGCTGATGTGTTCCTAGTTTCAAGTGACTAATTCAAGTGCACCATCCAAAATCAGCCCATTAGGTTTCCTGAACGCAGAGCGTAAAGGTAACTGCATAAAGTACACAGAAGTATACAGTATAGGAGGTATATTAACACAATTTCAATCACTAAACCACAATTGTTGATTTTAGTGGCCAAAGCAAAGAGCTGTCCTGTAGCAAAGAGCTGTCCTGTAGCATATTTCTTTATTAAAGAAAATATGTATATTTAAATATACACACAGTCTCTGGATATATTTCCTTAACAAAAAAAACCCAACAAAAATCCCCAAAAAACCCCAAAAAACAAACAAACAACCCCCCCAAAAAAAACCCCAAACACCCCAAAACAACAAAAAAACCAACAAAAACCAACCAACCAACCAACCAACCAACCAACCAACCAACTCCACCAAAAAAACCAACCCAAACCCCAAAAACCACCCAAACAAACAAAACCCGCAAAAAATACAAACAAAAATAAAAGCAGTTCTTTTTTTATAGAGACTAAAGAATAGTTTCTTATGATCAACCTTTGGGAATTGACTAAGGTATGGCAAGAATCCCACCCCAAATAAATCAGAGCAAATATGCCAAGCAAAGACCTATTATGCCCATTTGATGTAGGAAAGAGCTAGAACAGATTTAGTTCATTAACACAAAAATCCCAAATGGGACATAAGCGTTCGGGTGCCATTTTCTGAAATGCCTAAATTGAAAATTAAGCTCCTCAGAACCCAGAGAGCAGTGTTGCCTAACACCAGCAGTACATGACTTCCCCAGGGCTCTGAAGTACCACAGGTGTGTTTGAAGCCGCACAGCCTCCCACTCGGAGCACACTCGGACCGGTGTTCTGAGCGAGGCAAAGCAGGCAGGTTTCTGGCACAGGTAGAACCACGGCTGGGCTCACACACTCAGTACTCCTCCTCTTACGCTCCTTAAATGACTAAGGTGAGTATGTGCTTCAAGAGATGCTTCTTTTTCAGTATTTAACTGGACAGAGATTTTACTCCAGATGAAAGAGAAGTTCAGTTCTCTACCTCTGCCTGACAGAACCTGATCCAAATTCTTCTAGTACTCGTATTATCCATTCTGGATACATCTCACCTATATTCAGCTGTATAAACACTGTTAATTGTCAATGTCAACACCTACAACAGCAGTGTATTCTTGATGACCTTTGTAGGATGGAGTCCTTTAACTTATGCTATTTCTATTTCTTTCCCATCAGCTAACTCTTAACTAAATTACTGCTGAAATCTTTAATGGCTGTTTATCACCTAAAGTTTCTTGAGATGAATTCCAGGCAGGATATTTAATGCCAAAGGTTGGTTCTCTATTAGTCTCCCCTCCTAAAACTGTTTTCTGTGGACATATGTAAGACATATAAGATATTTTAAATATCTTATGTGACAAAAATAACAACAGCATTCAAGCATTCGTGCTGCACCAGAGTCTATAATACTATGGAGAAAAGGTTACTGATTTGAAAATATTTAGACAATTTTAGAAAATGAGAGCTTTTGTTTAAGTAAGTGTTTATGGGCAATACTTGTAATTTTCTCTCATGCTGAAAGTATTGCTTTATTTCTTCTACAGGTGCACACAAAAGACTGCTGTGAAATTAATTTCTACTGTTTACATATGAGTATTTTTGCATACTATTTCTGTGCCTACTGAATATCCTTTAAAATAATTGTAAAGCAAAAGACACATTAACAATAAAGCCACTTAACTCATTTTGATATTGCTTTCGAATAAAATGGGTAAAATGGGGTAAGCCCTGTTCTTTTCCACAACTGTTCTAGCAGCATAGTATATACAGCTCATCTGAAGTGGTAGCAAAAAAAGTTCAAAATTTAACTGTTTATACAATCTCTCATAATCAATTACTTCATTAAAGGTTTACTTAAGAAGATAATGAAAGATGAACCTGTAAAACATCTCATCTGAGCAGAAAGGTTATAGCATACTTATGATACAATTCAGGAGAGATAAGTACATTTATCCCTTAAGACCTTTACTAAGATCTGGATTAGTAGCTTTTGATACTTTTCCCAAAATGAAGAATAGTTCAAGTCTTGCTAGTCTTTATAAGCCATGAGACAAATAAAAGTGAATATGAGGATAACACGCTTAAAAATTATTTCAATGCTTCAGAATTTTTCTCTAGAAAATACACAGTATTCTTTTAGTGAGGGCAGAGGGACAAAGATCCCGGGATAATTATCTACTGTAACATTAGAGTCAGTACCTGACTTGTCAATGTTCAATGTACTTGAAATTTTCCATGTTGGCTGCTGCTTTTTCTCTTCCTCTCTTCCAAATGGGAAATGAGAGAATAGTCTGGTAACTTACTAGGGCATAAGATACAATGCAGTCTGAGGTATTAAGGAGGTAACAGGGTGCTTTGGAGGATATGCAGCATTCAAGATTTTTCTGAGTCTCTCTCTGGAAATAGAGCTATTGGTAGCAGATTGAAGGACTGTTATGACTTTGCTGTAAAAGAAAATAACGTGGTTTTAAGATAAATTAATACAAACGGAATGTCTAAAAAGTCTTATCTTAAAAATGGACAGTTTTTCAATGGTGGGGTAAATATCCTGTATCAAAACAGCAAAACCGTGTACTTCTATAATCTCCTTAGACTCTCCCTCTAAAAAGAAATAAGCAACAATTAGGGGGACTTGTTAGTTGACAGAAAGGTCTGAAAGTTAACATGCTTGGCATCCAAGGATGGATTTAGACTGGAAACGCTTGGATTTCTTCTTGTGTATGCTGATTATAGGCATATGAATAAAGCCAAACAAAACATAATCTATTCAAAAAGACTCACACGTAAGAACCAAAATTAGTCCTGATGTCAAAGTTAATTAACGTCTAACACTATTAGGGACCCAAAAGCAAAGTCAAATATTTCTTAAAAGGAAACAAATATTCTAATATTATCTTGTTCCTCAATTAGTCACTCTTTCTTATATCAGCAGTTTTCAGGTGTTGCCTTTGCTATTTATGTATCATAAGAGCACTTACTGCTACTACAGTAAGATTTTCATCAGCATGAATACAGATTTCTGTTCCAACAGCTCTTCATATGTGTTTGAACTTGGAAATTATGTTACTTTTGACAAAAAAAAAATCCCTGAAGTATGCCTAAAGAGTTATGTTTGCTGCTTATTATGAAAGCACTTATAATCTTGGATTAAAGTTGAAAACAATTTGAGGAAGAAAATGACGAAGGGGCAGCAACCTGCATTTACACTTAGACTATTTTAATCGATTGCTCTTTATAATAAATTTCAAATAAAGAAACTACACAATGAAATGAAGCAGGAACACACTGAAAAATTAGATTTTCTGAACTCTGCATGCATCGTTCAGGGATGGACACATCTTTGGAGCAACATATCTTCCCGTTGCATCTTGCAAAGCCCATGCAGATCCAACTGAATATCAAAGCCAGTATTTTTATAAAAACACTTCTATTTAACCAGTTAGGTTACTTACATAAATTCAATTCTGCATTGTAGAGTAAGCGGATCTCTCAACTTCAAGCTTCTGTTTCACTAGTAATCTGATAAATAGACTACTGATTTCTGGTTTCAGTCACAAGGACTTGAAAGTCTCATTCATGCCCAATTTAAAACCCTGGATTTAGGTGCTTTAGGGTGGCTTGCCGTGATTACCCATCCTATCGACTACTGGCCTTTTTCTTTCTGAAATGCATTTTCCTCTTGGCTCTCTGCCCAAATACTGTTAAGAAGCATTAGTTCCCAAGGCAGGCCTCATCCTTTTCCAGTTAAATAGAGTAAGAAGTGCTGATTCTACTATTTTACTGAAATCCTCACTATATTGCTCTTTATTTTATGGCTTGTCTCTGAATGCTCCCTGACCTAAGAACTTGCTGTTCATAAAGTGACGTGATTGCTCCTTTCACACAATTATAAAAGAACCCAATAACCCTGTTACTTTTACTTCCACTTCACTGATCTGAACACTGTTTGAATGTAAATGTAATAAGCTAGTATTTTGTCAGAAAGGATAGCAAGATAATACTCTTTTAGCCACAAGGAAATGTTCTGATCTTTTTTTTCAGGATTTCTTTTTATGTGAAAAATGATATCTGGGAAGTGCAGTCAAGGCAATTCTCTACCATATTTTCTATTTATTATAATTTATATGTTATTCTCGATTAATAATTCTGAAAATAAAAGTGTAAACATTTGAATGCCAGGTGAGTTCTTCAAAATCATGATGTGTCTTAGCCTCTGAATTCAATGGTGAAACTCACCCTGAATTAATTAAGGACAAAATGCTGTTGCTGGTACACCTGCACCATTGTTTTCTTGCTACTACAGCCATGGGATGCCAAGTAATGTCGATAGTTTGGTAAGTGTGGATCAAGATCCCGTTAAGTTTCAGGTGCTGATCTTCAGTGAGATATCCCAGGCATCCCTACAGACCTGAGACCTGCAATAGGGCACCTCTCTTCACCCCTGTGATCCTACCTGCCCTGTGAGGGCAGTTACACCAGTACTGCCCTGTTACTGGGGAGAGTCACAGTTTGCACCCAGCATCTGTGTAGCTACAACCACACCACGCTACTGTGCTACATTTGTAGGCATCAGTAGGAAAAGCTTGACACTCATACACGCTCTCTCCATCCCCTAAATCTCTTCTGAGGTCTGACAAATAGGTGCATTCCTCAGGCAGGTTCAGAGAAGTTAGGGCAGTTCTCAAACTCTCAAGGCATGTGAAAACAAGCCAAGTGTCCTCAGCAGAGCTGACCTGTCTGTTGGCTGTGAGCAGACTTGCCTCCTTTTGCCGATGCTCACCAGGACAAGCTGCCTCACTGATTTCTCCTGTCCAATACCAATTTTTTTCAGGAGGAAACTTTGTAATTCTCTATCTTGTTTTTTGTGATGGTCTCACTTGCCTAGCAAGAAATATCAGCATCTTGCACAGTGTCTCATATGACTAGACATCATAAAACCTACGAGAAAGAGAAAAAAAGACTTATAAGGATGTATATGCCTTGAGGATAAATGTTAAAAAAATGTATCTATCTTTTAGAGTAATTTTTGAAAAAAAATAATATTTTAAAAGAATGCTTCCAAGAAAAAAAAATTAGAAAATGTATGGGCCAAGCATAGATGCCAGACTGGCTTTATATGTAGAAAATAAATTATTCAGAAATATAAATATAATTTAGAAAATATGGATGTATTTTTTCAGACTTCCTCAAGCATAAGATATGATAACACTTAAAAAATAGTTAGTTTATATAAAAATGTTTCACATTTATTACTACAATAATTGAGGTGGAGATAAAACTAGTTCCAGGGAGGAAAGCAACTTATTTTGCTGGAAGGAAGTTACTCACAGGTTCCTTAAGAATATTGTAACTAGTGATTTTGGCACAAAGAGCAGAAATACACTAAAGAATGTTTTTCAAGAAACAAGACAAGAAGATATGAATACCATAGAGTGAGATGTAAATCTGGAGGAATAATAGAATTAGGAAAAAAGGTAACACAATTAGGAAATAATGTTACTGGGAGGAATAGCAAAAGATACGACAGAAATAGGTTTACTTGTGGAAGAGAGGATAACTGAAAAAGGCCAGCATAATGAAGGCTACAACATGCATATATTATGTGTCACACTATGTATTTGCAGAATTGAAGGAAAGTATTACTGCATCTTTGCAAGGAAGAATATTAAACCTTATCTAGAATACTCTATGCATAATTCATCATTTGCAAAAAAAGAAAAGATGAATGCAAACTAGAATAAGTCTGAAGCAGTGCTACCTGGATGAAGGACGAATTTTCAGAAGAGAATTTTTACTTTGGTTTACATTTAATCTGAAAATATGAAAGACTTGTGAAGCTTATTGAACAAGTCCCCACAGATCCATTTCCAAGCACATTGAGGACAACAGGTGACTGTGAACAGCCATCACAGATCTACAAAGAGCAAACGGCACTTGACCAACCCGACTGCTTTCTGTGAGGAGTTAACAGCCTCTGTGGATCATGGAGCTGGTGTGGAGGAAGCACTGGAAGACTTTTTTTTAATTTTAGCAGAGCTTTTGACAAAGCTTCCTTGTAGCCATACTGGGGGAAGACGGGCTGTATGTGTGAATTACAGGGTGGATGAAAAACTGGCTATGCAAATAAGAATCAAGGCTAATAGTTCAAAGTCTAACAGGCAACCAGTTTGGGGTACTGTTTCTCAAGAGTTGGTTCTGAGGTAAATGAATCAACCTAACAAATCAATGAACCTCTGTCAGTGATGGGAATGATAATTCAGAACAAACCTTCAGTACATTAACAAATGATAGGTGGGGGAATATCTGATTGCTTGAGGTCAGAGCTACTCAGAAAGAGAGATGGAGAAAAGGGCCATCATAAACTTAATGAAATTCAGCAAGGACAAATAGCAAGCTCGTGCATCTGTTGCTTGTGCAACAACAACAGGCAGCTGCAGCAGCTCTGAAGATGGCTTCAGGGTCCTGGTAGATGACATGTCAACACAACGATGTCTGTTTTATACTGGGTATCCTAAAAGTGGACACAGTGTTCCTTATGGTTGCAGAGTAGAGGGAATAATTATTTTTCCACACCTGATGCCATGCAACACATATTCTCTACAGTATACCTGAAGAGCCTGTTCTGGCAGATTACAACACAGTCTTCATGTTATTTCAGACACTCTTAGTAAAAAAAACATATGCATGGACACAGATTCAAAATAAGAACTGTGTGCTAGGGCCACAGCAGCACCGCACAGGGCTGAGAAGAGACTTAGTCAATCTGCTCGGGAAGGACTAGTGCAAAAACGGACAGGAGCCAGTCCATGAGCTACTTAACCTTCAGAGCCTTAGGCCATTAGAGTAAATAGCAGACACCTAGAGAAGTATAAGAGCAGGGGAAACTACAGCGATGCTTTTCTTCAACACTTTTCCAACTGCGAGAAATGTACTTGTGTTTCTCTCCAATTTTATGCCCAACAATTTAATTGAATGTCAATAACTTTTCCTTGTACAGTAAAACATGGTGACCCACTGACCATGACCTGGCTATTTTCTCCATATATTACTGAGATCTCCAGCATCTCCTTTCCCCTGAATCAATAATTTCCTTTCAATGCTGAATACTCTTACTCTATTTAATAATTCTGGTAGCATGGAAGTTTGTATTTCTGATGATCTTTTTCCAAGCACCTTTGCACACTTACAAGCTCTTTATCTTTTTGTTTGCTTGTTTGTTTGGGGTTTTTTTTGTTGTTGTTGATTTTTGGGTTTTTTTTTTATTTAGATATGAGCAGAATTGAATGGAATGTTCAAGATGAAGGCAAAACATTTGTTTGGACACCAGTATATTGATGCTTCTTCTTGACTGGCCATTATTAAAAATCCCGTAAGTTTTGTGTGTTTTACAGCTGTTGAGAAGTGAGATTTAATAACTGTCCTCTAATAAACTCTTTCCTGAAAATTAATATCTAATCTATAGATTATCATTGTGTACCTACATTCTTAGTACTACATACTGCTACAACTAAAATATAGATTAATTAGGTTTATTTTAATTCCATCACCCTTCATTTGAAAGGATCAACAACTTAATCAGTTTGATCTGCCTTCTGCTACCTTTTTTTATTATTTTTTTTTTATTATAGCTTTTGGAGAGGTTAAAGAGCACCAGTTTAATCTCCTTTGGAGAAACTGACCGTTCACTCCCAACTCTAGTCTCCTATCTTTTAATAGTTATTATTCACCTAGAAAACATGAAAAGGACTGAGAAAAGTTTTCTTATTGAAAACCAAGTATATTTGACACCTTTATAAATCCTCCTTCTATGACCTTCTGTAAACAAAATATGAATGATTCTCTATTATAATTACACATTTTTTTATAACTTCTCTTCCAGTACCGAAGTCAAACTAACAGGTCTATAATCACCTCAGCCTTTTAAGGTCACCTCTAAACAGTCATTTTCCAGTTGTCATCTCCCATTACTCTGAAACTGTGGAAATGTAAGCAGGAGAGTATACAATTACTATTAGTTTTTAACAGTACTTTTTGCTAGCATGTAAAGTTAAGGCAGTTCCTTCTTACTCCATCCCAAGCAAAGAAAAACAGTGGAATTAAATAAAACGGAAAGTCATTTAGCCATGAACTGGTGTTCTGGCACCACTCAACTGCAATTCAAATTTTCTCCCTTTTGGCTGTATTTTCCTCTGCTGTGTTTTTCAAAAGTTTGTAGAGGAATATTCCAAAGCAGAACCTAACCAGAAAGTAATAAAACCGTAATATACCTAATTCTAAACAAAAACTTATTCATCTTTTATTTCTTGTTTCCTTCATAGAATCATTGAGTGGTTTGGGTTGGAAGAGACCTTAAAGATCATCTGGTTCCAATCCCCCAGAGATAGGCAGGGACACCTTCCACTAGACCGGGTTGCTCAAAGCCCCATCCAACCTGGCCTTGAACGCTGCCAGGAATGGGGCACCCAAAATCATTCTTTGCTCTTTTTCATCGCTTGGGCCTCCTAAAGCTGGTACTCCTTGTTTATCAGTCAGCACAGCTAAACAAGCTTACTGCCCATCAAAGAGTTTGATCATATCCACAGATGAGGCAGGAGCATTGTGTTCTTGCAGTGACAGAGTATTTGCAAAATTATTTTCCTACCCTGGAAGACTGATTTATTTGCAAAGGGAATTTCTTGAGTCAGCTGCATCTCGTCTTACTGATGATGGCCATGTCATCTCTCCTTGATCCCAGCAGAGTACTCTGTTCCACTACATCAACTCCCAGGGACACAGGAGAATAAAGCTGAATATCTGTTTACCTACCATACTCCTTATTCTTTCTAAACAACTACTTATAGCCACGGTTCAGATTTCCTAATACCCTGCTGTCCCCTGAATACAGCCTCCCAATCTCAAGGTGATGTTGCTGCATTAACTATATTCAGCTGTTTTCTTGTGATATTGATATCATCCCTGTCTTCAGCTCTTTTTGTGCAAATATTGTCTGTGAGATACTTTCACTTATTTAAACAAAATTCAAACAAAACCGAAAAATATTCTTGTTACAGAGAAAGAAAAACATTTCAAAGCACAAATATTCTTTTTGATAACATATTTTTACCGCTGAAAACCTGAATACTGTTAGTATACGTAGCTTTTAAATCAAATCTCTGCTTCAACACAGTGTGACGTTTGAATGGATTCCTTTCAATGCAATAAGACTTACAAACACATGAGGTAAGTTAATTAGCCCTCTGTAGGAGCACATGTAGAAATTATCATTTTCAAATGGATAAACATATTATTAATGTTTTAACTTTTATTAACTTTGACATATTAAATTATGGAATATTAATAACATTCCCCCTCAAATACATAAATATTCAATTCTTCCCCCATCCCTTTACCCATTGGAAAGGGAAGTACTGCAGTTGCTACCTTATCCAAGTAACTTACTTTCTGAATTAAAAGTGTACCTGAATTGACTGCCACAAAACTCTGCTTGTTGGAAAAATATTTTTCAAACATCTCTCGGTCTAAAGGGATGGAATTCCTTGTGAAGCATCTTTTGAATACTGAGATTAGTTGGCTTGAGGTTGACAAGTTTGTTTGATTCTTGCTTCCAATTACAAGTCCTGAACCATAATTATACCTCTAAAACTGCACTATGCGTACAGCCCATTAGTTTCAACACATTTCATATGGGAGTACAGTTAGAGTATATATAATTTGCACTTAGGCTGTGGCTCCGGATATGTGATTTTCAGATCAAGATTGTGATAGAAATACAGATGCAAATTCATGTAGAAATTTATAGTTCTTTTTTCATTCTACCTACCTGCAGTGTTTTAGCAGATACTGAGTAAATTAATTTCATACACTATTCAAAGCTGAAAGACCTGCAAAAGAATCAGGAATTAAGCTAAAATTTATTCACGTTTTGACTCTTTCTATCCCCAAAGTAACAAGTATTTCTCTAGAATATAATCACAGATACCTTCTGAAAGTCAAAGTCACAGAAAACTCTTCCCTGCCATTTACAGAGACTGAAAAATCAGCTGCTGACCATCACAGAGGTTTTGCATCAACTGCCTTCCACCAGGCAGTCAAGGAACTCAGTATCAAACTTCTGTCTCTCTCTACCGTAACATAATCAATGGCTCTTTTTGTAAATACATAATTTAACTTCAGAGGCAAAGAAGGCAGGACTTATTTACTCCACTCTCTACATTATCGGTGTCTACATTTGGGCTATCCACATTTACACCTAAGCTATGGCACTTTCAGAGCCAGAGGCAATATTAAGCAACATTGGGATGTGTGTGGGGGATTCATCTGGTGTAGACAAGTCAACACTGGGTAAAATGGGTATGACCAGGCCATTACCAAAAAAAAAGCTGCCAGTCTTCCAAGTCACATATGATTGCATCTTAGGTGGGTTGACCCTGACTGGATGCCAGATGCCCATCAAAGCCTCTCTGTTACTCCCCTCCACAAGTGGGCAAGGGAAAGAAAATATAACGAAGGGTTTGTGAGTTGAGCTAAGGACAGAGAGAGATCACTCATAATACTGTCACAGGCAAATCAGACTCAGCTTGGAGATATTAACTGAATTTATTGCTAACAAGATCAGAGTAGGATAATAAGAAGTAAAATAAATCTTAAAAACACCTTTTCCCCACCCCTCCCTCCTTCCCAGCTCTACCTCCTTCCCCAGCAGCACAGGGAGACAGGGAATGGGGGTTGTGGTCAGTTCATCACACATTGTTTCTCCCACTGCTCAGGAAGAGGAGTCCTTCCCCTGCTTCAGCATGGGATCCCTTCCACAGGAGACAGTTCTCTGTGAACTTCTCCAGTGTGAGTCCATCTCATGGGCAACAGTTCTGCACTGCAACGTGGGTCTCTCTTCCACAGGGTGCAGTCCTTTAAGCACAGCCTGCTCCAGCATGGGTCCCCCACAGTGTCACAAGTTCCACCAGGAAACCAGCTCCAGCATGGGCTCCTCTCTCCACGGCCCGTGACAGGACCTTGCTCCAGCACAGGCCTCCCACGGGGTCACAGACTCCTTGCAGGCATCTACCTGCACCAGTGTGGGCTATTCTACAAGCTGCAGGTGGATCTCTGCATCCCTGTGGACCTCAGTGGGGTGCAGGGGATCTCTGTATCCCCATAGACCTCCATGGGCTGCAGGGGCAGAGCTGCTTCACCCTGGTCTTCACCATGGGCTGCAGGGGAATCAGCGTTGGTGCCTGGAGCACTTTCTCCCTCTCCTTCTCTACTGACCTTGGTGTCTGTAGCATTGTTCTTCTCCTCACATGTTCTCACCCCACTCTTCTCTGGCCACAATTACATCTGCACAGTAACTTTTTTTTCTCCTTCTTAATTATGTTTTCACAAAGGTGTTACCACCACTTCTGATTGACTCAGTCTCTCATTCTGCCAGACATGGAGGAAGCTTCTGGCAGCTTCTCACAGAAGCCGCCCCTGCAGTCCCTCTGCTACAAAAACCTGGCCATGCAAACACAATAGAACATCTTTTGGTTCTCTTCTACCAGATGTATATATATATTATATGTGCATCCACCACTGCCATTTCTCTGTAGTTAATGGAGATAACTCAGATGCTTTTAGAAGTTCCTGACTGTCTCTCCTACCTACAAAAACGTAGCTGACAACTTAGGCAAAATGAGTAATTTAAATGGATTAGAGATTAGATGAGCTGAAGCACAGTGCTCACTTCTAGACAGGATGAGAAAAAGGTGTCTTTTTGAACATATGCTGCTGTGTGTTTGAATCATTCCTAACTGCTTCAGGCCCAAAGACAATACTTCCACAGACAGTAAGGACCTCTGCTGATCTCAAGAGTTTTTGAACCAGTGATTTTTACTCTGCAAAATGACATAATAATTTTGGATTCAATTGCTGTGTAGAAGTTGTTCCCATGTTTATCACTGCTGCAACATTACTCTGAATTTTCACCAACCTTTCCTGTAGTGGCTTAGAATGGGAAGAACCTAGTTTAAAGCATTCAGGAGCCTATTTTTAAGTACAAGGTACCAGGATCAGGGTCTTAAATTGTTTTTTCCACTGACCTTCCTAAAGAGGACTCAATTAATTCAGAGTATCAAGTTCAAATATTAATGCACGTGTTTAGTTTGGCCTGAAGAATAAAAAGAATTATTCTCCATGATGTCACTATAGATTAGCAATAACTTTTAATGAATAACTTATTTGATTAATTTTGTCCTTTTCTCTGGTCATGAAGGCTTCATGCTCTTCTCAAAGGTAACAATGAAGTCTCAGCTACAGAAAATTCATAATATATTTTTCGTTGTGTTCTGAAAGAGTTATGACTGATTTGATATTTTAGTATTTCTGTTTTGAACAAATTTTGACTAGAAGTTTGCATTATATTTTATGAGTGAAGGAAATAGCTTGTGAAAAAATTAAAATTGCAGTGTTTCATTTTCTGGAAATACTATGTAACATTTGCACCCAATTCACAAATTGCATTACACTTCTTTGCAGTTCAGTTGCAGCAATAGTTCAAAATGAGAAATACCTACTTAGAAAAAATGTTTCTGTCTTTGTGGTTTTTTTTAAAGAAACTGAATAATTACTACAAATATCATTATGTTTCCAATTATTAACAATATGAAATCAAAGTGATAATGGCAAGCAATTACCTTGCTCCTATAAAATAAAATGACCTGTTTCCTTTCATTCTTCCAAAGAATATGGAGACTTTTGTTTCGCAGGGTAATCAGAAAAAGTAGTAGAAAGACATGGAAATTCATAATCAGACTTCTGGAAAGCATTTCATCTTGGAAGCAGAGCAATAAATTGTATTTAAAAATGAACAGTATTCAATGGCAATATCAAAAACAACTCTTATTCTACCCATGCCATTGTACAGAGAACTTCACAGAAGACTAAATTTCATGTAGAATGTTCACAGGTTTCTTTGGTTTCTAATTTTTTGCAGTCTTTTGAGAACTCAGCTGCATACCAAAAAAGGCCAGCGCAATCAGTATCAATATCCAGCAAGTGCCGATTCTCAGTAGGAACTTACTGGCAAATTTCTGGACACTTAAATAAAATCACAGAGTCTTAATAAAAGACATCAATCAGAAGATGCCATGGTCACAATGTGTAGGACTTTCTAGCAATTAATAAGTAAAAAAAGAAAGAAAAGAAAAGAAAAGAAAAGAAAAGAAAAGAAAAGAAAAGAAAAGAAAAGAAAAGAAAAGAAAAGAAAAGAAAAGAAAAGAAAATGTGCACGATGGCTTTCAAAAAATGTATGCAACATCATAAAATGGCAAATATTTTGACAATGTTTTAACAAAGTGCTTTATTTTATGAATAAACATATTCAGATTTTCCCACTTTTCTCAAAACGAAACACTCAGACAAACTGAAAACATCTAATATATCTCAAAATGCAACAGAAAAAAATATTTCTCTTAACTCTCTGTACTATTTACTTGTGTTACTCAATTATAATCAGTGGAATATATACTGCCAACACTCTAATACACTCCTGAGTACAAACTCACACTTATACCGGGACACAAAGTCTCTTTTTTGTGTAGTTGTTGAGTTGCTGTTTCCACATTTCAAATTGAACTACACCTATTCAAATTTAAAATTAATTCTGTGGGTAAATCCCTCCATGACACCTATTTTTCAAGAGCAGGAAGGTCACATTTCAAGGACATGGAGTAATTACTTCTTGCTACATCATCAATCTGGCAGTCAGTCAAAACTCAGTTCTTTTTCCTGCACTAATGTTTAGGATTTCTTTTAGGCCCCTGAAATCTGTGATATAGTTGGAAATGGACAACATTTATATTAATATTTGAATGGTCACTAGAATTTACCAACATAAACATATACAGGCTCATATACACATACATACACCAATACGCATAAATATACACCCATGTATACACTAACGTATTTTGCATAATATTTTTTTTTCTAAAGATTTTAGCTGTTTTCAAACTAACACACATTTTTCTGGGAAAGTCAAGACCCATCTGAAGCTGAATCTGAAAATGTGCAGGAAAGGCAACAAGGACTTCTAGAGGTCTATCGACAGCAAATGGAAAAGTGTGGGCCCGCTGCTGAATGGGAATGGGTATCTGGTGGCACAGGACATGGCAAAGGCCGAGGTGTTCAACACCTTCCTCATCTTGACAAGGTGATGCTGGCAAGACCAGCCTTCATTAATCCCTGCCCTGAGACCTCCTGGAACAAGGAATATTAAAGGCTGGTGGAGGAGGATCAAGCTAGAGAACATTTAAACTGAATGGACATAGACAATCTCTATCTAGATGGGATGCAGCCAAGAGCGCAGAGGGAGCTGGTCATCATCATTCAAAACCCCTCTCAAATATCTTTTTAAGGTTAGGGCAAGACAGGGGGCTTTCTGAGGTGTGGAAGAAAGCAAATGTCATTTCTATCTTCAAGAAATGCAAGGAGGAGGACCCAGAGAACTTCCAGTCTCACGTCAGCCTCTGGTGATAAAGCACGTATTCTTGAAAGCCATTTCTAAACATATGTAGAACAAGAAGGTGACTGGGCGTAGTCAGCAGAGATTTATGGAGGGGAAAGCATGCTTGATCAAACCAGTAACTTTCTACAGTGAAAGGACCAGATCTGTGGATGAAGGAAGAATGGTGACGTATTTTATCTTGACTTCAGCAAAGACATGACCTGGATGATGGGACAGAGTGCTCTCTTAGCAAATTTGCAGATTATACAAAGCAAAGAGGAATGTCTGGCACACCAGACGGTTGTGCTGCTATCCAGAGGCACTTCAATAGGATGAAGAAATGGACTAACAGGAACCTCATGAAGTTCATCAAAGGGAAATAAAGTCCTGTATATGGGGAGGAATAACCCCATGCACCAGTATGGGCTGGGGCTGACTGGCCAGAAGCTTTTCAGACAAGGGACTGATGAAAAAGAAGTTGAATAAGAACCAGCAGCGTGACATTGCAGCAATGAACTCCCAACAGCTTCTCAGGGCATTACGTTGAGTGTTGCCAGCAAGTTGAGGGAAAATGACCTTGCCCTCTGCTCAGCCCTGGTGAGTCCACACCTGGAGTGCTGTGTCCAGTTCTAATTACCCAGTACAAGAGGAACATGGAAACACCAGAGGGAGTCCAGCAAATGGCCACAAAGATGATTAAGGGACTGGAGCATCTGTCATATGAGGAGAGGCTGAAAGAGTCAGGACCGTTTAATGGGAAAAAGAAGATTCAGGGTGATCTTCTCAGTGTGGACTTGACTGGAGTAAAGAAGACTGAGCCAAACACTGTTCAGTGGTGTCCAGTTGTAGAAAAAGAGGCAAAGAACACAAACTGATTCATCTTATTTAAATGGTAGAAAAAACTTCTGCTGTAAGGGTGATTGGTAGAAGCTGCCCAGAGAGGTTGTGGAGACTCCAACCTTGACATTATTCAAAGCCCAGCTGGACTCCATCCTTGGCAACTTGCTCTCGTCGACTGTTTTGAAGAAGAGGGGTTGGACTAGATGGTCTTTGGAGACTCTGTCCAACCTCAGCCATTCTGCAATGCTGCAATATATTGAAGCCATCAGTAATTTAATGCAGGGAATTGCTGCCGCCACCAGAGGTATAGTTTCTCTGGCCTGACTTTTTTGCCAGCAAGAAAAGAATCTTACATCTTGAAACAGAGTCCCTAGCCCATGCATACATACATGTATGCACAGTAAGGTGTATTTTTTTTTCTGTGTGTCAACATGAGTAATCATCCGAATAAAATCTAACAATATTTCTTGTATAATGGTTCTTAAAAGTTAGTGTTCTTCCTGACCTAGGACTATCAGGACTTTAAAAAGTGGTTAAAAACATCAAGGTAATTCACAACAGAAATCATTCACAATTTCATTTTGAAAGGACTTTTAAATATTTTCTGCATCTCTGAATTGTTGCAATTTTCTCAAAGCTTGCACAATAATCATTTCTTATTTCATTATAACTCAAGGCTATTTTTTCTCCTTGTTAATCAAATATCCCCTGATCTAAAGCAGCAATCCTAACTAGCATTTTTAAACCTAATTATATTATTTTAATAGGCTTGGATATATAGATGCTTCAGTAATTTAGTGTAATTCGCTCAGCTTGGTTAGGAAAGAATAAAAGGAAACAAAGCTTACTTTTCAATTTCATTATGCTGCCTTGAGAAGAAACAATAAAGAACGATCAAATTTATGTACAGTCTTGTTACAACTGAATATGTTAATTACTTTTTATCAAAACAACTTGATGTTACTAGGAAACAGAGCGACAAAGGCCACAGGTGGTAATGAAAGAAGGATGCCTTATCAGAAGTGACTAATACTGCTTGAGTTGCCAAAGTAACCAAATTGTCTCCTAAAAATGTATACTTTGACATTCGCTTATCAATGCTACTGAAATGCAGCTCTTATCATGACCGCATAGCAAATTTCATTTCCATATAAGTGATGAATATGCAGATTCTTCCATTATTTGAACATCTCATTTATTTCTTTTTCATGCACAGAAGAAAAGAAATGCTTCTTGTGGGTAGATTTCACCCCCTGAAAGGGATAGGCAGTGGCTTCCCTGATTTGTCTTTTGAACAGTTTTGCTTTTGGGTCTTGGGTGATTATGCAGTAGTTTTGCTTTGGATTGAGGGGTTTCTCTCAGTTTCTCTTTCCTTTACCAATTTCTTTTTGCTGTATTTTCATACATCTCATTGCCTCTTTCAGCCACATACTGCTACCTCGATATGAGAGAAGATCGTGAAGGTGCTGTTTCACAGAGAATCAAAGACTTTTGTTTCCTATTTGTTTTATATCTGAATTGCCGTAAAATCTCAGAAAAGTGTTTGGGTCTGAGTCACTAGAGTCTTTGCTATACCTTTAGTTGCCATTTTCGTCTCTGCAGTACAGACAAACGTACACTTTTCTTAGCTTTCTCCTACAATATTATAGGAAATTATGCATCTCCTATATGTTACCACGACATCTACATGACTGCATACAGGGCTCTAAGAAGGGAAACTGCCTTTTTGTTGGTCCCTTAAAGCAAAACCAGGCCACAAGAAATGCCCTGGCAGCAGTATGGCACTGTTGATATTTTATTTATTTATTGACTCATCATGTATATGCAGCAACCAGGAAGTGCAGCATTTGTGCAGGGACTCACGGAGTAGGAGGGAGACCATGGTACCATATGGCAAAAGCACAGGTGTAATCATAAAGAAACACGAGGAAAGAATCAAAACAGAAGGGCAGGAGTCTCACATTCAGTGCGTGAGATTTGACAGATCTGAGCTGCGTAAAGCCAACTATTTTGACTTGCTAAAGTTCTGCTCTCGGCACACACGTAAATGACTACCAATTGAAAGAGTAGAAAACCAAATCCTACTTCCTTTGTTGATGCAAAACAAAAGTATGACTTTCTCATCTTTGGAAACTGGCCATGAAAAATGTCCGTATAATTTTCAGCAACACAGGCATACAATATCATCTTGGGAATAAGTGACTTCCAAAACTTCAGAGCAGGAAATCAAAATGTTTCTCAGCTGTTGAATACTGCAGGTTGTTCTCAGTACAAGGTATGAGCTCATCAGAAATTCAGCCAATGAGTTATGGAGTTCACCAATAAACACAGCTGAAATGCCAGGTAAGGCTTTTCTGTCAAATAAATAAATATTTTTCTCTCAGTGCAGTACTGATTGTCTAAAAGGGTAAGTTTTAGCTCCTCTAATTTCAGACATCTAAAAGTTAAATGTCCACATTTGAGTGTTTGGATACATACAGCAATGAAGAAAACTAGACTTCACCAGAAGGAAATTTGTTAGACCCCCCACAGATACCTATTTCAGGATGAGATTAATTACCCTCTGGAAATACCTCTTCCTTGACTGTAAAGGGAAGCTTGTTGTTCAAGCTTGGACACTAAAGTTATAGTTACTTAAATTATGGTGCAAAGTTATTCATGGTGACTGCAAGATACAAGACTGTTCAAACAACCGGCACTTGATGTGAATGTAAAAGCACCAAGCTGAAACAGTCTACAGTATGTGGCTATCACAGAAAGTAAACATTAATCTTGAGAGAAACTGTATTATATATTAAAAAGTTTGAGAGTAATTTAAATTATAAATGGCTGAAATGGTGAGCTGTTGTACAAAAACCTTGTATCAGTATCATCTAAACTTTAAAAGCAGCATCAAAATGTGAAAAAAGAGATGTATTTTCCCCTAAGAAATCTGTCAATTTTTGAAGACTTCAGTCTGAGTGTGATCTGCAAGCCTTACTGCTTCATTACCACTTTGATATAGTCCTACTGAATGCAGAGTCAATGGACCTGCTCAGAGAACACACGACTCCTCAGTACCTCAGCGTGGCCAAGCCCAGTTTTCCTCAGTCATTGTTTTTTTCATTCAACTCAGAAAGGTTAGTCAAAGGCTGAAACTGAACTCGCAGGTCAGCCCCCATCTTCATGAAAAATCGTGAGCAGACTGAAGGTGCAGCAGAAAACTGGACTAGGTAGGATTCTAGCTCTCCCTGTGCTGACTGATGTACTAGAAGTAGTGAGTATTCAGTCAAGCGTTAGCAAAGATCGCAGGCTTCCCATTCATCCCCATCCCACGTAACAATATGACTAATTTTTGGAAAGAAACAAATGAAAACAGACTGAATAATTGCAATTTATTCTTCTGGAATGCCTTCTCTCCCCTCCAAATGCTACCTGCTATATAAAAGCCAAGATATTTATTTAATTCTTTTTATTATAGTTCAGATCCAATTAGAATTCTTTTCACAGAAGGTTAATACAACCTTATAAGCTTGAATATTCTTCTTGAATAGTTAATTCTAATGCTTTACATTTAAGGTACTGGTCAAGAATGCACCAGAATCCAGAATATTTTTGATTCCTATAAAGTCCTATATTTTGTCCTATCTGAAAATCCTGTCTGTGACTCACAATAGGCTCCCAAGCAGGCCTCTTAAATCAGCAAAACTGATTAGGTTGGAAGCATTAGTCTACTGAAATAATTCAGAAAAGCTATTCTACCTGACACTGAGGGAACTTTGTTACCCAAAAATTGTCTCAAGGGATTTAATCCCTTTCATGGGCAGGCAAATTTTCACTTACAGTGCTTGCAAATAATGGATCACTGGAAAGTTTACATTTACTATGAATTATAGACTTCAAAATCAACAGGTTATAAAACTACTACATCAACACTTCTGATTCAGAACAAAAATCCATGCAAAATGTAAATATAAACCCGTACGCATAAAATGGTCTGGGGATACTATGTCTGCCTTCTCTGAGCTGTCACACAATGTCCAATGTTAACAGCTAAAGCATTAGGTTTGCATCTCAACTGAAGCACTTATTGAAAAAGAGTTTTATAACACTAGACGAGATGAAAGATAACAGGACTGGGATTACACAAGAAATAGCTGAAGACTACTAGAGTCAGTGTTATGAAAATTTCTTATTCAGTTCCTTTTTACTGTTGCTGCTGTGCATAACACTGCAAGTGAAGAATATTAATATTTTAAAGGGAATAAGCAACAAAGCAGATTCTGGATGAATAGTACTAATCCTTCACTGCAAGACCTCGTGTTTAACCAGACTGCATATGTACTGTGCATACGAACCTTACAACCTTTCCTTTTCTGCCTTACATTGTTGTTGTTATTAAATAATAATAGCTCCCTAAAGTACCCAGTGGAACAAGGGTGGTCATGTTGTTAAACATGCAGTGAGATGCACTCATTGCATTCCTTTCTAAAGAATTAGCCTAGGCAAAAAAATTTGCTCAAAGTCAGTGACAAGTCAAGGGAAAAAAAAAAAAAAAATCCAGATCCTTTCAGTGTGATGTCCCTTCCTCTCAAGTCATTTACCTCCATGTTATCACATGGCCTATTTGAAGCCTCTCAATCTTCTATAATAGTGATCCCTTATTAGTTAATGTGGAGTGAAAACGTTACTGTACTTGTTCTCAAGCCATTTCACTGTGCTGTCACCAAGACAAACCAAACCACACAACCAAAAAAAAAGAAACTTTCACACAGACTTTCACAGTAACAAATGCATTATTCCCATCTGCTTCACATGCCTTATTATTTTGTCTGAAAATTTTCCAGTGCCTTGGGAATTTGCTTAAAAGAATACTTGAATAGATAAAAAGTGTGTTAGTCTCTCCACTTGAATACAAATTCAAAGTCACATCCTAAAAGCCCACACAGCTACACTACTTAGTTCTTACTAACACATACTTCTACCATGAAACAATCAAAGTAAAGTTTAAACATCACTGATTTATGAGGTCAAAGGTTTGGGCACTAATCAATCCCAAGTCTATCCTGAAGTGAGACTGTGGCTTACTGTCTTCTGCAAGAAGAAGAATGGTATCTGAGGTGGACAAGAAGTGCTCTTTGTGACAATGAACTGTCTCTCAGAACCAAATACACAGCTCTCATCCACCTCCCATTTCTCAGTGTCTCTGCCTTCATTGAAAGATTTTTGTCTCATCTGCTCATGAATTCTTATTTCAATGCTTCATTTGCCCCAGTGTTAGAAAATTGGTAATGTTGAATGCCTATTTCCTTTTCCTTCCATAAATTTTGAGAACTTATTTGAATTTATTAAATACTTTTTTATATTCCAAGACTTTCCCTTAACTGAGAAACCTAAGTTTTCCTCACCTTTTCTCAGAGGTCTCGTAATTCTTATTACTCTGTATGGACTATCTGCAATTGCTCTTTCTTGGTTGTGTTCAAGTCTGGACAAAATGCCCCTGCATCACAGCACGAGGGATATACATATATATCTTTCCAAAAGTGCTTCTGTCTATCCACCTCACTATATATTTTGGGATTTTTTTGGCAATATCATACCATTTTTGACTTTTGCTAATTTTGTAACGCCTTGTGGTTATAAAAAAATCTTTGTCTTTAAAATGTTACATAATCAACCTTTCCCTAGCCTGTACTTACATTGCTGTTTCTTCCAGATTAACTTTTTTCATTTATATTCCCCCTATTTTCTTCCCAATGGTTTCCACAACCATTTCGGAATCCTTCCCTTTGATGGTGAAGGTGCAAGTGTGCACAGGTTAGTATCACTGGAAAATTGAATAAACTATTGTTCCTATTGTCTCATCCAAATCAATACCATGAATATTAAATAACACCAGACATAGCACAGACGCCGCAGAACCCTTCTAACACATTCATATAAACCACCACTGAAGTGCTGATAACGACTCATTGAGAATGACTTTCCAATCAAGGTTATGTATAGCCCGATAACAGAGCTGATAACCAGTAAATAAACAAAAATAGGATAAAAGCCCAGAATGGACCTCCTGTGACTCAGACTGTGTTGTAAATTTATAATTGCATGCAGCTTGACAGCACTGTTATACATATGTGTTAAGAGAACATGAACAGAGAAAGCATCTTTCTTATTCAGAACACTAGTCACTCTTACAGCATGAAAAATTATTTTCCAAGACTCTCTTATTAGCAAGATCATGCATTATACAACAGCACTGCTTGTTCAAACTGTTTTTCTGATAAGAAACACTGCATTTTAAAAAGCAACCTCTATTTTAATATTTAATACCTCAGCATATCTAGATCTCCAAAAGTAGCAAGCTATTTAGGCAAGTAGTGCACTTCGTGTAATGTTAAAAGCATTTCTGGCATTTTATGTTATCTCCTTTTTAATGACTGTATTTTCCTAACATTAAAAATGAATTAATATCTTTCCTTAAGTAGTCTGCTGAATGCTGAAAGAGTAAGTCTGACAGGGTTACTCATACCTTGCCTATACTGTAGAGACCTACACATCAGTTTGTTTTCCATACTTTTGAAAGAAAATGGGTTTGCTTCAAAACTCAGTATCTCCAAAGCTCATCACAGTTATGCCTGGGCACCAAGGAGAAAAAGGTACACTTATTACCTTCAGATTTCTTTAAACTAAACTGTCAAATGCTAAGTCACCACTGTTCTTACTGGCATTCAAATCCAGTGAGGAGTGAGCTGTATCAATTCTTCAAATGGCATGTGGTCTAAAATCTGCAGCAAAGAAACCCTCAGAGATGTGCAGTGAAGTCCTAGAAAGACTATCAACAATGCCAAAACAAAGACCAACTCTCTCTTTATTTTATCTTCATCTCTAATGTGACTTCATTTCCTGTGTTCCCACATTTCCTGAGGTTTTTGTCTGTCTCTTTTAAGTACTGCAAATGTTTCATTGATTATAAAACAGAAGCAAAAATGACAATTCATAGAATTCCTAAGGTACAACAGGAATTCTGGGAGTATTATCAAATATTTTTTACTGTATTTATGTGGTTTCCTATTTTTGCATTTCTTTCTCCTCATATTCACTTCAGGTTATGTACTGAGATCTGAAAAGCAGCCCTTCGTTCCAAGCTGCAAATGGCCCTGTATTTTATCAGCCTTTTTCTCTTTAGACTCTCCAGTAAAGGGTAACAGAGACTGAAGCCCATACATCTCAAAGGCCCAATTTTGCAATGTTTTGTTGGACAAAAGAAAGTCAACATTACTCCAACATTCTACAACAATCAGAAGGATTTAGTCAGACAACTCGTCTAAAACCTATTCTAAGAAATAGTTCTAAATGACAAGAGATGTGAGAAAGAAAATGGGAGATTCTATCAGAGCCAAATCAACAGTAAGGAAGAAATCCCCTGACACCTTTTTAACATATTGGGAAGATCATGTTGTTTTCTCCTAATTTCTGACTGACTTCCTAACTTTCTTAAGAAACCTACAATCAACTATAGCTGATGTTAGAAAACCACATACAAGTATTTTTTTCATCAACTTTACATTCCGTACTGCAAATTATGGCAGTGTTTAATGGGAAAGAAATGCTTCACTGATAGCACTATATTAAGCTATTCCCTAAACTAAAACTAAAACAGAATAGATGCAGTGGCAACAAAAACTATGCAAAATAATCGCAGAACCCTGCCTCAAATCAATAGCTAAGAATTGAAACACAGATCTGCTTGCCTTTTCCTCTTCTGAGACCACATGTCTTCACACCAGAAAACAAAGAGAATATCTTCCCTGACCTCGATAGGCAACGTGCTAATAGCTGTGCAGCAGTTAAGGCCTAAGTCAAAAGCCTGATTGTCCTAATGTTCTGTAACCCATACAATCTGGCTTTCTTCAAAATGCTTAATGCCACAGATCCAGAGAGTCTAACTCTATTATTCTGCTCCTTTCTTAAAATGTATGCACAACAATAGAATTAATTACTATTTTTGTACAGCTACAAAAACACCTTCCACTTTCGTTTGTATTTACAGACCTACAGCTTACTGTGTGAACCCAAAATGTAAGAGACAAAAGAGTTTTATTGTGCATGAATGGCAAGAGCAGTTATAGCACCTATTCTTGGAGTGAATGTTCTTTGTAGGCATATTATGAGCTCTTTGAAAATGCTGTCCCCCATTATACTGAAAAGAGGCTTTATTTTAATGGTTATGTATTGATTTTCTTTTAGATGCAATAGTTCCTTCACCCACATGATGTGTTATTCTTATGCATGCTGACATTTCTAATGCAGTATATTAATAAAAGTACAGTAGCCTATTCATCCTACTCACTGGAATTACTTTCTGGAAGTAATGACAAGTATTTCACAGTATTTCACAAACTTCCTCAAAACCATCTACATCAACTTCTAAGAAAAGCAGCTATTACTTGCAGTTTTCCAGACTTACAAACAGTGCTTCATTATCTTGACCTAGTAGTCTACAGAAACTTCCCCATAAGGGAAAGCAACTGTTTCTCATACTGGAAGCATCACTATAATTAGACCCCTCCTGAGCTGTCCTTAGCCCAAGGCTCAGTCAAGAAATTATATCTGGAAAACAGCATTTGATTAGGATAAACTTATAAATTCATTATGCAGGTCTCCTAGCTATCATTTAATGTGGATAATTCAAACTCCTTTTCATAAGTTATTTAATGAGACAATAAGTATCCATGGGACAGGTTATTAGAAGTTCCCAGTAATATATTTGAGCTGATATATGTCATACATGTGCCTCGGCTCCATGTTCAAAAACAGGCGTTTGAAGATAGACTAGGAATTAAAAGCCATCACAGAGCATGAATTTCCAGGTAACTGTAGCAACAAGGTTAATTTAAATCATGGAGTGGTACCTGAGTGATTCATGTAAAAATCAAATGAAAAGGACTAAGATTTGCTTCCAAGTATAATCTTTCCATCCTTAAAAATAAAAGGGAAGACTTTCTGCCAGCGACAGACTTGCTACCAGTGTTCTTGAGAAAATTTAAATTAGCATTAATAAGGAACAAATCTCAAGTGATTCAGAAAACTGTTAGGGCTTCGTTCTGCATCTCAGAAACTGTGAGGCATATCCTGTTGGAGCAATTTCTGAGGCACCATACATGGGCCTGCATTGATTCATCTTTCATGGAACAAGGCTGCTTCACTATCACCTAGGATAGCTCATCCTAGTTATTCAAGATGTAGGCGTGGAAAGAAAAGGATTTATTTTGCTCCTTATCAAGGCTGGTTCCCCTCCCACTCTGCAGCAAACATCTCTGTTACTATGTACTCCTTCCTGATTCCCATCCCCTAGTTCTGACTTGGAGATGGGCGCTAGGAAGACAGCCCTCTCCAGGGGCGCAGCAGTGGCCTTGCCAGTCAGGTTTTTGGCACAGCCATGACTCTCTGACAGCAGGGAATTCCCTGCCAGCACAATCAGCAGTACCACGACACTCTTTGAGGACCTATACTGCTTGACTTCTCCTCAGCGGTGACATTCCCACCACATTTGTGCTCCTCTAGTAACACATTTGTCAGTCTGAACCCTTGGATGGACTGGAAGGGGGCTTTTTTCACAGTGGCGAGCGGCATTCATGGCTGGAGGTCTGGTTTCAACTTGCTGCACTGCAGCAGCCCCTGTATGAGAGAGAAGAGCATCTCAGGCAGGTCTGGCAGCTCTGTTTCGAACATTTGTGTTATTCCTGCCACTCAGTGATAATAGTGCAAGCAGATGGGAAGCCCTATATTGGTGGGTTTCTGCAAATTTATGCAAACCAAGACTAAAAAAATACAGTCTAAGGGTTAGGAAGGTCTTGCTGTCAGGAGAATATAGCTCCTGACAGGAAGAATGAAGCACTGTAGAAAAGTTTGGGGCACTCGAAGAAAGAATAAAACAGGTAAAAAAATTGAAGAAGCCTGAAGCAGGACAGTTACAGACCATTTTCCTTTCTGCCGTGGCATGTATGGAAAAAATGAAGTTAGGAGTGGCACATGGCAGCTGCTGCACCCATGGGCATGCTGCATGAAGCAACACCTCGAGGCAGAGAACTGAATACAGAGGTGTGATGGCCCCCCCTGCCAGACGACAGCTCTGGACAGACCAAACTTTTCATCGCTTATGTAGCCAGAACCCAACGGATTAGATGAAATAGCTTCTGTTCAAACATATTTTTTTCTTTTGACCTGGACGGTAAATGGATGTTGGAATGAGTGGTTTTGTTTTTATGTAATCCTGACTGAGATTTCAGTCAACCTGGAAACACAGTGAAGAGCATGACAAAAAGTCCCTCCTACCAAAGGGACGAGAAAACTTCAGTGACAACAGCAACAAAATCAAGGGAGGGATGAAACTCCCTGTCCAAGAGTCAGATCAAGTCTGTCTTCTCCTTACTGATCTTCATTTTTCCACGTGCTCCAAAAAGCCCTGATGAAAATGAATTTATTCGGCTTCTCTGCCTGTCACTACTACCAGATCACTTTCCTCATGGTCCTCACACAGTCGTCATGCAAGTGTGAAAAGCTTGCACGGTGCCTTTCACCTCCTCCCACCATAAGCAGTAACATGGCAGCACTTTGGATTTAAGAGACAGTGAGAAGTTTTACATATGTAAACAGTCACTTCCTGCTTATGTGATATATTATTGTTATTCAGAAAGCAGCCAAGGACACTGAATCTGAGAGTAACTATAATTCTACCATGCAAGTGCCTTAACTTTATACTGTGAAGTTACCTTTAAAAATATGATTGGAGTATAATGTTTCCATGTTATTTTCTTGCTGGAACACAATAAATTCTTGTCAAGCCTGCTAAGATTGGAGGATTTTATTCAGCTAAAGCTTAAATCAGTGTGACTTATGCAAAATTTGAGAGGGATGAGAAAGGTGCCCTTTGCCATATCTCACTGGTACCTCATATACCTTGAGATCAATGTGCCTTTCAATATTCATTGTGTCGGGCTTTATTCTAAATCCCCACAGGTCCAGCAGGCAGTGGGAGTGAGAGCAGACACAGTATTGTTCCACGTACCTTCAGCTTGGAAAATTAAGTTAGAGATGATTTGTCCATTACCATTTGCAGACCTGCAATTGAGGCTATTTTTGGTTCTAAGTATTTCTGTGCTCAGGCAATTGTCTTCCCTTTGCTATTAGCCTTTACTCTGCTTGATCAGGCAGCCTGTCATTTGGTACCTTCCTGTTGCTTTCCTGGCCTCACAAGTTTTGATGGGCTTTTATGGGCAGAAAGGTCTCATCATCCCTTCAAAATGTGAAATCCACATCTGCTAACTATTGGGGGAGGGAGGTCCAGACAAAATGGATAGCTGTAATTGCATGGAGAAGCTTTATGCCTTCAAATCACAACTGGATGGCTTTGTGACATGTAGCGTGCACAGTCTGCACCTGAAATTTTAATTAAGTGGGTAAGGAACAATCTGTCATTAATGCATGTGATGAAATGGTCTCGCATTAAAAAAAATGGATTGCAAGTGAAAAATAAGGTTCACTTTTACCATGACTATTTCCTTTCTTTCATCTGGAAACCCTGCTTAATGCCTTTCTTGAAAAAAAAGAAAAAAAAGAAAATCATTAAAACCTCTGATGCTCTGTCTGCTTTCTGTATGCTTTACAATTTCTGAAGGATTTTTCCAAGGATGATGAGGGACAAGATCCTTGTTAAAGAACACTTTGAATCTCATCCAACAAAGATGACAATAAATCTTCAAACCATTTCTGACCATATGTCACAACTCCTGAAGGCAAATGAAGGCTTTTACAGCTTTTAAATAATCTTTGGCAATGACAGCTGCTAAGACACTTACCCTCCTCCCCGCTCTCTCGTTTCTCACCAACGGGAAGGAAAAGTTGTGCTTTCATTCACTCTGCTTCCAGAGTCACACATCATGACCTGGGTTACTGTAAACTAAACATTAACAACAACATGAAAGGTCTACTTAATGTGTGCAAATTAAGAAACCTGTTATCCACAGAGCTCACGCAGTTTTCAAAATAAAGATACTGCCTCCCATTCCTAAACCATAGCGCTTTTCAAGGGCAAACTGTATTTACTTTGGTGTTTCTAGCACTAAATCAGATCCAGACACTTAGAAATAAATAATTCTGTTAGCCTCTGTATAGGAAATTTGCAGGGGCTGAATTCTATAAATTACTATATTTACCATGCTTAATGGTATGATTTTTGCATCCATTTTCTCCTGTTGAAAGGCTCAGATTAGTAAATCAGAGCGTAAAACAGGACCTGAATTTTAAGAAAACAGTAGTCCTTGTGACCTCAATAGAACACTTGTCTCCTTACAGAGAATCTTGTGAGTTATGCAGATCAGTCTAGCAAGCCTGGGAGAGGCTGCTCTGAAACAGAATGCATTTATCCACAGGCACATTTTCTTATACCACAGGTTTCTAGGTAGAAGAAAACAGCATGTACTGCATTTTAAAATATTTGTTGTGGAAAACAGTATATACAAGTGTCCCCAGCTGGACTGGTCGGTCTTCAGTTATCAGAGATGGGTGATTTCCAGAAACTGAAGACTTCATCAGTAGCAAAATGCTACATTTACTGCATTTTACTTATCTTAAAACTACACAGGGAATCCAAATACAAAGTACATTCTGTGTTCAACCATATAACTTAGGTTTTTATATTTCCTGGAGAACTGATTTGTCTACAAACTAGACTGATTAGTCTACAAATCAGTTAACTAATTTCATATACACATACACTTTTTCTCAGTACGGGTAATAACATATGTGACACACACGAATCATCTAATAACAATGTTCTAAATGTTCTTTATCACATTTATCTGTCTCCAATATCAGCTTTAAAAAAAAAACCCAACACCAAAGCCCACACGCATTTGCTATATTTTTTAAATCGTACTTGACACCAGGCTTATTTTTATTATAATATGACAAACATCTACAATGTACTGCAGTGAATGGATGCACAAGTCAATGTCTTTCATAGTCCCCTGTGCCTTTAGGAGCCAAAGTTCCACAGGTATCAAATGATGGGGTTTTGTATCCTCAGCTGTACAAAGCCTGAAATTTAAAATAATCTTTGGCACATACATACTTTCAGAAGTCTAGCCACTGATTTTTGAGAGTGTTACTTTCACAAGTCTGATGCCAAGTTGGTTCAGAGCATGGGTTGTGTGAGTTTGTAGCTACCTATTCCCATCTGGGCTTTCCCATTGGTGAGGAAAAGAGAATGTCTAGGAATAAGGCATCTGTTGATAGTTGATTATGACAAGCTAAAAAAAACCCCAAAAGCAGAAGAGAGATGAGATGTGGAATCTATTTGGGGATTTATGTAGTGGTGGGATGAACATCTTGGAATCTCTGCAATGACACAGCAATGATTTTACACATCCTATTTGAGGCAATCAGTTGATTTCTTAATTTTTTTCAAGAAAGAGAAGCAAAGGAGCACCTGATGAATGCAGTGGTGGTTCTCACCTTAGAGTCCATCCCTAAAATGAAAGATCTGGGTTCAACACTCTCTTCAGCCAGAAGAATACAACTAAACCTTTTACTTTCCAAGAACATGCCGTCATCCATTCTGTATTTTGGAGTGAATATTTCTGCTCCTGTTCCAAAACACTGCCTATGGTGACTTAACTGATAGGAATATGTCACTTTCTGAGGTCTGTCTCAGTATGACTAAGTTTAAATAACACTTTAGGCCTAAAAAAGATGTTATAAATACACCCAGTTGCAAATTTATACATATATTTTATACATCTCTGCAGATATGTTCCTGCAAATTGCACTTACAGCTAATGTGTTTGGTGAAACGGGCGTCTTCACTTTCACGAGACAGTGAAACACATGACACACGTCAAGTATGTGCTGACCAAATAAGCAGAAGCTGGTGTGCAGATGCCTGGGTACTTTCTATGGTGAACAAAAAGTACACGTGCTTTCAAATCCAGCCAAGTTTCTCTGAGCTGTATTTTATACCCCCATTAATTATATAAGAGAAATGGGAAGATCTGGAACTGGAGCAGTTTTTAAGGACAGAGGCAAATAAATAATTGAATACTGCATTGCTTTAGATAGCTTCCACATTCTTTTGCCCTAAGATATCTCTTTCAAGCTTCAGGGAATTAATAAATTAGACCACTGATCCATCTATTACACCTGCTTTGGGGGAACACAAAAAAAGGAAAAGAAAAAACCCACAGGGTGGAAACATCTTGTAATTTATTCCCCTCTACTACTGCTTGACATCTTCCCAAGTGAATGAAACAGTAAAAAGTCTGTTTAAAAGCTTGAATTTAAAAGTGGGTTTATTTATTTATTTCATTGGATTACATGAAAATACTAAAAGTATAATGCCAAACATTCTCAGAAAACAGTTTATATCCACAGGCAAATTGTCTTAAATACATATGTATGTTTTAGGTTATACTCAGTTTTTATCTAAGATAAACAACTTTTGATGAGTTATGCTAAATCATAAAACTTACAGGAAGCAACAATTTGAAAAATAATGAGTCTATATTTTTGAATTTATGAGAAACAACAGGTCAATCTAAATTTAGCCAAAATTCATGAGCTGCCTTTTTTCTAATCTGAGCTTGCACTCAGGCTATGACCTGAGAACATGCTCGTGGTTCTATCCAGTCCTTCAGAGGCTGAAACCCTCTCTCACATGCTGGGAGATTAAAGGTAAATTTCCTTCTCTTCTAAGGTGAGGCAGGAAGGAACAACTGATAGGACCATCTTGCAATGTTGGCAATAATTTATTTCTGATGAACACCCTAATTTAGTAAATGAGAGTTCCTAGATGAGAAAGCAGAATCTCAAGTCTGCCCCTCCCCTCCCCTTTACAATCTTCACAGCCAACAAGCTGTCTTCTTGAGCATTTTCTTTAAACTTACATGCTGAAAATTCATGCCCATGGCTTCAAACAAACTTTGTAATATATATTTCTGTGAAGATGTTTAGGCAGCTCTTGCACTGCCCCATTTTTTTCCTCCCTAGTCAAGGAAACAGAGTGTACCCCAGAAAATACTGTGGGGGATCTGTCCCTCCCTCGTCATAAAACCCACCAAGAAAGCCCCTTAAATACCACTGTGCAATATGGAGGAAGATTTAAACATTATTATTAAGCTTTCAAACTGTCTAGGTCCAGATTTTGCAGGTTTCTTTCCACTGTTGTCATTTAATTATAAATGCTGAAGCTTTTAGCAGCACAGAATCAGTTATATTTGGTTATGAATGATTAAGTGTGCATGAAGTTTTTACCAGCACATTAATCATCAGGTACAGAAAGAAGCATGACACTGGTTAAAAATTCACTTTACTGCCCATGGGAAGTGTAAAATCTTCGCATACAGTCAGAGATTGCTTATCTTTATGACAGACCAAGTGCTGAGTAAGATGCATTGAATTTGCATCCCCCTAAAAAGTACTTTCATTTGGTCAATGAGATTAATTGTCCTTTGACAGTATGAATGGCAGCAGCAGAAACAACAGCAGCGGCAAAATCAGGTTAGAAGTTTTAATTATGCTTTATTGGATGCCCGATCCTGTAACCTAAACCAGACACTGAAGAACAAACTAGTTCAGGGAAATACATGTATCTCCATACATCCTTGTATTTATCTGCCTAGCTCTGCCCAAACCACCCACTTCTATTCTCATGTGGTCCAGTCAAAATGGTTTTTGCACAGCAGAACAGCAGCACACAGAAGCTCGGGGCAAACTGTGGCAAGTTGTGACAATACACTTAGTAAAGGGCTGTATTTCTATTTTCAAGTATGAACAACTGTAAGGACCTCTGTGGTTTGGGACATTCATGTGACCTTTCTATTACTTTCGCATTAAAAGAACCTTCCCAAATGTCACCTATCTCTGAGTGAGAAAGTCCCTTTTCCTGGCTTCTGAGATGCTAATTTTCAGATTGGAACAAGTTATGCCTGTGTGTCAAGCCTGAAAATAACTTGCTGCAAAGGTAGGTTAACATAAAAAGTGTGCCCAGCAGTTCAGGTTCCTTCTCTCCTGAACGAGTGAGAAGCATTTTGGCGCACCTCAACATTTTCTTTAACTCAGTTAGGGTAGAATACAAAAAACTTTATAGCAAATGTAAAACAGAAAAGAGTTGCAAATGTTTATAGTAATCTATAATTAAGCTATATGAGTGAACATCCAGTCTAACAGATTTCCCTGTATATCCAGCTCCCAGATACAGTCTCAGGAATCCTGCTGTCTTCTGTTCCCGCTGTATGTCCTTAATGAGCATCTGTTCCTACTTAAACATACTGGGTTTACAGACTATTTCACGATGTGCTCTCTTCGAGTTATATACACATTCCCTTCTTCCCAATTCCCACATTTCTCTACCTCTTTGACTCATTGGAGAGATGACTAAGACAGCCCTCCCATCCAAAGGAAGTTTGTCCTGCTGCTGGTGCGGCAGAACATCGTTGCTTCCCGCACTTGGCGTGACCCACTACAAGCCTTTTGACTTATGAATAATTCCTTTTCCAGCCTGCGTAAAAATGTCAGAGCAGAAATTTCACTGGCTCCATTTACATTTATGAAATCAGATGCTTTTTTTATGGTAACTTGGAGATTATCAAATATACTTGATACTAATATGAAAACAAGACAAATGGTTTTATTTCACCACATGACCTCATAGGTAAATATCAAACTCTTGAATTAACCCTGCTGAGATGGCTGCTGTTTTGGAGTGACTGTCCCCTAAACCAATCTTTGGTAGTTAGTAACTTGTAAACTGGAAAAATCTAGTAGTGCCACTAGCTAGTTAGGCAAGATACACTGGAATAACCCCAATACAGCAGTACTAATTTGAAAACTGCAGAACTCCAGACTAGCATTTTGCAAGGTGCAAGCCTCCAATGCAGTGGGAAGCACTCAGAAAACTCTAAAAAAGAAGAATATGTATATAAGAAAGCCATGTAGATTTTCAGTCATTTGTTTGCATCTCTTGTTTGTAATTTGGATATAGAAACAGTGCGTCAAAGATTTTTCATTTTCATGTGGAAAGTCTAAATAGGAGAATACAAAAATATCCATGGCTATGACCTGCATCAGTTCTTTTCTTGATAGGCTTACCATTAGATCATTACTATTTGAGTTTCTTTCTAAAACAGCAGATGAAGCCTGCACAGCAGAGCTCCAGAAAAATATTAACAGAAAACAGGGAAACTCAAGTAAGTAACAACAATAATCTTATGCATCTTTGCACAAAGTGACTGAATGCTCATAAGAAATAATTCACGTCAGGTATTAAAAGGTCCTTAATAGTACTCCTGATGATTATTCTTCAGTGGACAGGTGATGGTATTTGAGGAATGTTTATTACTTTGCTTATTTGGATAAAAACATTTGGTTTTGCAGGAAAATATGCTAAAGCAGGACTATTAAGCAATTTCAGTAAAAGCAACTTTCGTGTTCTACCAAAGTAATCATCTAAAGAATAATATAATCTAAGAAAGTTTACAGTAGCACAAAATAAATAAGGTATGTATAATGATGATGCAAATTCAGGCTATCCAGCAGAAACCGGTTACTTTAGCATAAAATTAAAACCCAACTGCGTTTTCTTTCAGCCTCTCCCTGCAGGACCAGCTACACCTCCTTTAAAGTGAACTTTCAGGATAATAAAGTAATGGCATGATGAATATTCTAAAAGGTCAGTACTAATTAACTACATTAATGTATTTTACATAGAAACAGCTGTTTGAGGACACATTGATTTTTTTTCATGTGTGCCAGCAAAAGTTCCTTCAGCAAGATTTCTGTGAAAAACAATTTGAATAAAGGCAGAGTAGAGGGCTTTATGAACATTACAGCATGTTTGGTGTGCATGTGTCTGCTGTGAGTGTGTGTGCATATATACTCATACACATAAATATGCTAAGTTTGCTCAGATCATTAGTTTAACAGTGTCAACATTTGCAAAGAAAACAAACCATATCCCCAGAGGTACACCACCAGTATTGAAGGAAATCAACCAGTGGCCCAGATGCTGTGAAGTCAACTTCTGTACTGACTGAATTCTAACCTGCAAGCTTCATCTGAACACTTTGTGTAATATCAGCTACAAAGAAGCTGCTACTACAAATGATCCATCACCTTGTCAATTTCTCTCTTAAAAAGATGAGGCTTTCCACCTCCAAATGGTCTGTCTGTGAATGACAAAGAAAGTTAGTTGCTGGGCATGTGTAAGTGCATTGTGGGCTGTCTTTTACATTTAGTAATTCAGCGCACTGCAACAAGGGGTTCTGTAGAGCGAAGCACTTTCTGTTGAGTTTTTGGAAGCTTTTACTACACACTCATTCTAGTTCATTCTTGTGGCACACATAGGATTTGCAGAAAAACATCTGGTTAAGCTTCATCCAAAAATCCTCCACTTTCTCCAATCCAGCACTGTTTCCATGATCCATGCTAGGATCCAAGAGGCTGTAGCTGTATCTTGCTTTTCTCTCTTTCTCTATTTCTGTCCTCTTCTATTCCTTATTTCTTCTTAAGGTTAGATGGGTTAGAGTTTGCTGAGTTAATGCTTTGTGAAATGCTTTGTTTTGATTGAATGTTTGCTTTAAATTTTGCCAACTTCCTGACCTTCTGAAGTTTGCCAGCAAAGTTTGTTTTTTAATCTTCTGAGAACGCTGTTGTGTTTCTCCCGTGTGCTCACCTCAGGAAAAAGTAGTACCATAAGCCTCCTTTAAATAAACTCTCTGAGCAAGAACCAGGGCTTTACAAGGCCCTTAAAGGATGCAAGAAGCTATGAACATTTCTCTTGATATGAGTCTTACACATGTCCATACATGAACCCTTCACAGCTCATTCCAAAACTCAGTACTGCCTGAAAAGGAATTAAGAAACAGTTTGAAAGAGCTTCAAAGGTGCTAAGTCTGGGCCCCGCCTTTTTCATGAATTAGTAATTTTTCCTTTGCTTCCTCCCAGACACAAAAGATTCTCTAACCAATTTCACCCTGCAATTCTTTTGGCTTTCAAAGTAACAAGTGACTGGTTAACAGGACCCAGAGTCTATCCATACATTAAAACTTGATAAAGATACAGTTTGATTCTTGAAAAAGCAAGCATTTGTAATTTGCCTTACTCCTCTTATGGCAAACTTTATAGAGTGGCTTTGACTATTATTTTTACATACATCCTTGAAAAAAACTAGTAGTTTGAAAGCTGTGAGGCCAAAAAATGGCCACAAAAATGACAAAGGTTTTAGAACATCTCTCTCATGTAAGTAAAGGCTGCAAGAAGTGGGACCGTTCAGCCTGAGGAGATGGGACTTTTGAAGAAAAGGCTCAGGAGATCTCACTGGTGCACGGAAATACTTGAAGGGAGAGTGTAAAGAAGACAGAGCTAGACTCTGCTCAGTGGTGCTCAATGATGGGACCAGAGGCAATGGGCACAACCTGAAACATAAGAGGTTCCCTCTGAACATTAGGAATGACTTTGTCGCTGTGAGGGTGACAAAGCACTGGCACATGTTGCCCAGAGAGTTTGTGGAGTCTCCGTTTTCAGAGATCCTCAAAATTCAACATGAGCAATGTGCTGTAGCTGACCTTGGTTTGAGAAGTGGAGTTGGAGTAGTTGATCTTCAGCGGCACCTCTGAACCTAAAATATTCTTTGATTTCCTAAAGAACCTTCAAGGATTCATGTGAACTTTGGCCTTTTCTCTTTTCCTGCATTCCTGTTCTCATGCAAATGGGTGTGAATTTTTCTTTTTCAGCAGAATAAGGCATGTTCTGGCTCAGGAAATTATTTTGATTAATAATTCCTGTTTTCAGTGATGTAACTCAGGCCTCACAGTCTCTGCTGTAGGGCAGCCATTCCTGTGAGTTTATCAGGAGTTCATAGTATTTAATGTTTTCCTTAGAGCCACTGGCATCTGCAGCCAGACAATTACATAATCCCTGCAGCTTTCTTTGAAGAAAAGATTAATCAACTCAGTTGTATACAAAACTTGATACTGTGCATTTTAAATCCCTAAAAAGGAAACATTTCTCTTAACGGTCCAACTTTTAAAAAATTGTACAAGTTGACTGGTACTCTGATTCTGGAGACAGAAGCTAAATGCCTGGCTTCACCAACACTGGAACCCTGAAGATGTTAACTCTTCCACTGAGACCTTAAAAAACTTTCCCTGCACATAAGGAGCACCTAAGTTCCATCTGCAAATAAGTTTATTTAGGGTAGTAGCCTTTAGCCTTTTAGCATGAATTCCCGCTCCTTAGCTGGAAAATCTTTCCCTTGCTTTGCTGTCCTAAGGGCTACTACAGTTGTTACTCTAAAAGTATGGTAGCTCAAGCATTAGAATTAGCTAAGCATGTTGGGTGTCTGGAGCCTTCTGTTATTTCTTTAATATTTGAAAGGAACCAGCAAGTTTAAGGGATGATTTTGGAAAAGAAAAACAGCAAACAGCCAATATTAATTCTTGCTATACCATGAGCCATGTACGAAGGAAGAATGGATTTTGCCTCGGCAACCTACTGTTTATTTTAGAGGAGGAAGGTCCATCTAAAAAACCCCAAAAAAATGGATGGAATGAACAATTATTTCAACCAAAGTAATAAATAATTTTCCTAAAATACTGTTTTTTCTCCCCAGATGTGATAATTTTTTTGTAAATCTTCAGTTCCCTTCTGGCAATAAATGCAAACAAAACCAAAAAGTAACATTGCTATAGATTGTTCAGAGACTAAATGAGCTTTCTCCTTAGATGACCACAATGTGGAGTTTCATATTTTTCAGACATCTAGTTGGCAAAATAACAATCAACTTATTTAGCTCATATATAATATTTAGCACTGTGTTTTAGGCTGACTAGTCAATAAAGCCTCCATTTCATAAAAACTGACGGAACCATTAAAATGATATAAAGAGGAGGGACATGACATAAAAAAAGCCTAAAAATCCTTCTTTTTTTTTCCCCTTTGAGGGGAATATATGCCACTGCATTCTTTAAACAGACAGAACATGAATCACTTTCCAGAAAGCTTCCCTTTATTGGATAAAAGTATAAATAATGCCAGTGCCAAATCTTAAGGCAAAAGGAAAGCAAGAGTCACATTCTTCTTCAGAAATAGTACCTTCTTCCTAATGAAAGCTATTGAATTTAGCAGCTAAATGTCAAAGAACAGAGAAAGAAGAAGAGAAAGAAGATTTACCATTAAAATCTCCAGACAAAAAGGACATTTTCATCATTCATTTGAACAAAGGGTCTTTACTGTTTTCTTAAATTCTGGCTTTTCTGGAAGAGAGTATTTTTATTTATATATCACTATAGTGGTCAATATAGTAGAAAAAGGAACAAAAATCAACTGTTCAGTGTCATGAAAATAACTGTTCCACAGTTCTTTTCTGTTCTCAGTAGAGAATAAAAAAAGCAAGGAAGACAGGATAAATGGGAACCCACAATACTGTTGAGCGATTCAGTTCAAGAGATGGGTTGGAAGCTGCTGAATAAAAAACTTACACTTGACTTCAGAGTGTAAATAGCCTCATCTTGCTAATTTTTGTGCCCTGATGGTGTCCTGAATAATTCTCCTCTTGTATATACTGACCAGATTCTCTCTTTTGACATCTCTTCATCTATACACAACTGTAAGGGATTTACAGTGATTTCCCCACACACACCCCAAAATTATAACTCTAAGAACATTTTGGTATCTGTCACATGAGAACACTTATATACACAGTATAAATGTGTAGATCTTAGATCTTTCTACCCATTCTTAACTCAAGAAACCAGTTTGGCCATTTATTTCTGGGGATGAGTGAAAAACAGTATAAAGCTTTACCTTCCACAGGAGAATCCAGATATTAGGGAATGGATACTCCACCACTAAATGGTCTCGTGACATTATAATTGAGACTTGCAGAGTGACAATACCGCTTCCACTTCTGGATGTGAAGTTTAAGACCTAAGGAAAAAGGTAAAGGTGAATTTGATGTTGCTCTGGTCGCTTCAAGTTTCACGGACCACAAACTAGCACTCCAATCTTTGCCCAGAGCAGCTCAGAACAGTAGCAGTGGGAACACTCCTAAAGCTGATGGGGATATCTGAAAAGACCACCTTCAGACTGTGCCATTTATTAATCTATCAAGTTCAGAAGTGTTAAATCCAACTACAATTCTAAAAATAAAACCAGAAAATCCAGAGGTTTTGTGGTGTTCATCCTCACTGCTGGGAGGAAAGGGTTAAAACCGGAAGATTTGTCAAGGAGGAGGGAATAGTTTCGATCAGTGACCTTCATCTGGGAATGCTAAAAATGTAGGTGTGGGAAAACTCCCTTTATCATGCNGTGGGAAAACTCCATTTTTTACGCCCAACGTGGTTTATCCTCTGCCTGTTTTGAGAAGCAGAATTATTGTAGAGAGATAACACACTCTCACAGACATGTAGAAGCCTTGTGTTATATTTGGGGAGGCAGCAAGGCCTCCCTCTCCCGTGCTTGCTGCTTGCTGCTAGGATGAACTAAGCCTAACGG
>VZTA01018829.1:0-21236 GCA_013398855.1 Mohoua ochrocephala
CGGGGCGGGGCCGCCATCCCGGCCGGGCCGGGCCGCCCCGCATGTGGCGCCGCCATCGCTGCCCCTCGGCCTGGCCCGAGGCGTAACCAGCTCTTTCCCGGGGAACTTACAGGTGTCGATTCTCTTTTGCCGAAAGAAAGAACTCAACTAACATTGAAAATGGGAAAGGAGAAGACCCACATTAACATCGTCGTCATCGGCCACGTCGATTCTGGCAAGTCCACCACCACCGGCCACCTCATCTACAAATGTGGGGGCATCGACAAGAGAACCATCGAGAAGTTCGAGAAGGAAGCGGCTGAGGTGCGTGGGCCCGTAGCAGCCAGCAAAATTCCGGGCTGCGGGAATGAATAGACCCTTAATTGCAAAGTACAGCTGCAGAGCGTTCAGTGGCCACGGGGAGGCGGTTTGGTTGCCTCTACCCCAGGAGCTGAACAAGTGGCTCAGTGTTGCGTGGCCACAGGGCGGCAGCTGGGTTGCAGTTGTCCCCGAGGTAGAACAAGTGGTTAAGTGTTCTGTCTGCCATTGTGTTAGTTGCAGAAACTCAGATTGTGAAATGTAGGGCGAGCGAAGAGAAGGTAGTCTAAAGCTGTATCTGAATAGTGACATGTGGAATCAAGTTAAATGGCCAGATTCAAACTCTGCATACATAAAGTTGAGGGTGGAATTTAAATACTGATCTATCGAGGTTTAATTTAAAAATCGGGGAGTTTTGCTTATACTGGTTTTTTTTTTATGTGATAATAGCATAGGTCATAAGAACAGCATAGATTGAAATTTGGCAAATGTTAAGCAGAGTGAAAGTTAAAATGTCGATTATTGCAAGGATTGCAGTAGTAAGAGGACTTAAATTTCTAGAGGACACTTGATAGTAGGACTCAGGCTCAAGAGCTCTATCATAATGATGCGTTAGTGTAATTAACAAGCTGTCAAGGAGCCTGAACTGTCAACAGGTTCAATAAGGTTCAACAGTTGGCATCTCTCACCAGTAGCGCCAAAGTGTATCTTGTTGCTTGTTTTATGAGCAGCAATGTTTTTCAGTCTTAAACCAGTTACTATTATTGGATTTTGCTCTTTGGGCACTGTGTGATCTTTCTGAACTAAACGCAGATAAGGAGTTTTCTTGGGGTTTTTGGGGTTCTTTTAATGGGAATAAAAAATTTGTTTTCCTTAACTGTAGATGGGCAAAGGTTCCTTCAAGTATGCCTGGGTCTTGGACAAGCTGAAGGCTGAACGTGAGCGTGGTATTACTATTGATATTTCCCTGTGGAAATTTGAAACAAGCAAATACTACGTCACCATCATTGATGCTCCTGGACACAGAGACTTCATTAAGAACATGATTACTGGAACTTCTCAGGTACGTAAAGAAAACAGGATTTGGGGAGTTAAGGAAGGTTATTCCATGCTTGGTTTGGGGGGGGTTACTGTAGTCCTTTGACATATATGTGCAAGCATTATAGTGAGGCATGTTTTTTTTTCCTTTTCATAGGCTGATTGTGCTGTCCTGATCGTTGCTGCCGGTGTTGGTGAGTTCGAGGCTGGTATTTCCAAGAACGGGCAGACCCGTGAGCACGCCCTTCTGGCTTACACCCTGGGTGTAAAACAGCTGATTGTTGGTGTCAACAAGATGGATTCCACCGAGCCACCTTACAGCCAGAAGAGATATGAAGAGATTGTCAAAGAAGTCAGCACTTACATCAAGAAGATTGGCTACAACCCAGACACTGTGGCTTTTGTGCCAATTTCTGGTTGGAACGGCGACAACATGCTGGAGCCTAGCTCTAACGTGAGTTTGGCGTTTATTTCTATTGGGGTTTGAAACTAGGAGCACTGTTAAGACAGATTATGCAACGATAAAATGCACATATTTATTTAATAGTCACGTTTGGGAAGTGCTAAGGTCCAGGATAAAAATCCTAGCGCTTAAAAAATTTTTACTCTGCAACAGTAAATTGAGATAATGCTCAGAGATACCACTTGGGCTTTTCCCGCCTTGTGCTATTAAATCTGGCAGTCACATCAACCTGGACTTGTTTCCATTACAGATGCCCTGGTTCAAGGGATGGAAGATCACCCGTAAGGATGGCAGTGCGAGTGGAACCACCCTCCTCGAAGCCTTGGACTGCATCCTGCCACCAACTCGTCCCACTGACAAACCTCTGCGTCTGCCTCTCCAGGATGTCTACAAAATCGGCGGTATGTGTCCTCTGTAATGCTGCTCACTTGCCAGCAACAGCTGATGTATGGGCCAGAAATGCAGGCATTTGCTCAAGAGCTGCTTTTCCCAAGTCAGAAAGTAAAATTCTTGTCTCAAATGGGTTTTTTTTTTTTCCCAATAAGGAAGTAATACACTCATTAAGCTGAATTACTTACATTGTTTCTTGCTTGCAGGCATTGGTACTGTCCCAGTTGGCCGTGTGGAAACGGGTGTTCTGAAGCCAGGCATGGTGGTTACATTTGCCCCTGTCAATGTAACAACTGAAGTTAAATCCGTGGAGATGCACCACGAAGCCCTGAGCGAAGCTCTGCCTGGTGACAACGTTGGCTTCAATGTGAAGAACGTGTCTGTGAAAGATGTTCGCCGTGGTAATGTTGCTGGTGACAGCAAGAACGATCCTCCCATGGAAGCTGCTGGCTTCACCGCACAGGTATGTTTTGCAGCTGTTCAAGGATGGTTGGAATGTAGCTCTGTATTCCAAAACAGGAGTCCTGTTTAGGCTAAGCTATAAAGTGACATAGAGTTGTGTTCTGAGTTACATTTGATTGACATGCCTTACAAAGCCAGGGAGTTCATGAGATTTGCTTCAGTGTTCAAAATAACCCCACTTCTAACTTGGCTTCCTTTGTTTCCTAGGTCATTATCCTGAACCACCCTGGCCAAATCAGTGCCGGCTATGCCCCTGTGCTGGATTGCCATACTGCTCACATTGCCTGCAAATTTGCTGAGCTCAAGGAGAAGATCGATCGTCGTTCTGGCAAGAAGCTGGAGGATGGCCCCAAATTCCTGAAATCTGGAGATGCTGCCATCGTTGATATGATCCCTGGCAAACCCATGTGTGTTGAGAGCTTCTCTGATTATCCTCCTCTCGGTAAGGCATCTCACATTAATACTGGTCTCTGGAAAAGGCACGCCTCGATTTCTAGTATCGAGATGCAGTGCGTTCTGTGAAACACCGATGAAAGCTGTGACTTGAAACGCTGATGTGGCACCAAAACCTCACTGGTACAGGGAGGGATGCTCTGGAGAGGGTGATGGCCCTGTCCCGTTCTGGTTCCAGAGCAGCGCTGGCCCATTTACGCCAGCCTGTGTCTTGCCACCGTGCCAATGAGGCTGAGCTAGGCAGCCGTGGACAAAAGTCATGAAACGTGTTTTTGCTTTCAGGTCGTTTTGCCGTGCGTGACATGAGGCAGACGGTTGCTGTTGGTGTCATCAAGGCAGTTGACAAGAAGGCTGGAGGAGCTGGCAAGGTCACAAAGTCTGCCCAGAAGGCCCAGAAGGCTAAATGAAAATTCTGTACACCAGCTGCCACCTCAGTCTTAACCAGTGGTGGAAGAACGGTCTCAGAACTGTTTGTCTCAATTGGCCATTTAAGTTTAATAGCGAAAGACTGGTTAATGATTACAATGCATCGTAAAAGCTTCAGAAGGAAAGGAATGTTTGTGGACCATTTGTTTCGTGGCAGTTTAAGTTATTAGTCTTTAAAATCGATAAATTTTTTAAAATGGAAACTTGACCAAAAATCTGTCACAGAATTTGAGACCATTAAAGCAAAAGTTCAATGCTATGTCTCTGTGTTCTTTGGGTTAATGTTAAGTTTATGGCAAAACCTATATCTAGTCAAATGGGATGAGAAAGGACCATTGTTACTTGAGTATGTTCAGAAGTCACAAAGCAAATAATCAAAATTATTTGTTTCTGAGGAGTAGAGCAAAATTCAGCCGCAGGTTTACTTTTTAACTGATCTAAGCCTTAAATAACTTTTCTGGTGCTTTCTTTAAAAATTACTTTTAGATTGCATTGCACAAATACCAGGTAACAGTTGCAGTATTTTGGTGCATTCTGTGATGCATCGAGTAAACCAAGAAAACTCTACTGTGAGAAGAGGAAACAGTCTGAACACATTGAAACTTAAAAAGTTCTAAACAAAGAATCTAATGTTGGGTTTCCAACATTTTGTACGCTGATTTTTCTAGTCAAAAAGCAAAACCAGATTTTTTTTTCTGGATGACTGATTAACTGTTGTGTAGCTCTATGAAAGATAAAACACTTTTACATAAATGTTTTCTAATATATAGTAAGACATTGAATAGCCAAAATGTAAAACTTCTGTCTAGAATTACACTTTGATGCAATCTGAGTGACCCACCATTGTAGCCTGCACCAAATGGCACAGTGTGGGACAAGGTGCCTGCTCTCTTCAACAACAGGTTAAAGATTTGGATCAGTCAGCTAAAGGGGACTTGAAAATCTAGTCCAAATGATTATTAATAGTCACTAGATAAATAATCCCAAGTAAAATATTCTGGGTTTTAAGAATACCAGCTGTAATAATTGGGAATTCCAGCATAGAAGCCTTGTTTCAAATAGGTAAATGGGGGCAAGCAGTTAATGGATAATCAGAGCTGACTTGCGTAATGATGCAGCTGTTTTACTAACCTTTCACATGATTTCCCCACAGCATCCCCACAAAAGGTCAAAAAGAATTCTGTACCTTTGGGGGACTTGTTCCATGACACCAGTATGTTTGTTCTGCCTGAAATGGCTGTATTCTCTCATTTGTTTTCCTTTCCTTCTCCAGCTGTGTGCTTGCTCTGCAGGAACTCATATCTGTACTGCTTGGATAGGTCTGAACTGCTGTTACTTATTTTCCTGCTCTTTGTTTGGATCTTTTCTCCTTTTCTCCTCACCTTCTGTGTCTTAACTGCAGTGAAACCTTGGAGCATTACGCACCGTTTTTAAAGGTACAGTGGAAGCAAGGGCTAGAGAGCTTCATGGCAGGCTATGGAATTCAGTTAAAGAAATCTCTGCTGCTTAAATTCTGCTTCTGGAGGTTTGTTAGTGTCCCCAAGGCAACAGGAAGTACATAACTGCAAAATGGAGGCAGACCTACTGTTGCCATAATAAAGCTTGAAGTGTCTTGCCAAATCTTTGCATGCTTTTCAGTTAAACCGCTAAATATTTTCCGAGAGGCTTCAGTCAGACTGGTTCAGCAAAGTTCTGATTTGGATGAAAAGCAAAGCAGCTTTGGCACAAGCTGCCTTGAGCGCGGCTCTGCGTTTGTGAGATTTCCTTCGCATTCCTTTGTTAGGTGCAGGATGTTTGGTTTGGCTGGCCCCGGCCTGCATGTGCAACACCCAGTCTGGAGCGCCTCTGCGCGCGTGGCACTGGGCTGGCTTCGGCTGGGTGTGCTTTGTGCATGGCACTTTGGAAATGGGCTGGTGGTAGGCAACTGCTTCAAATGCTGAGGGAAAATAAGGCGTGATGCTGCCCTGAGCACCCCGAGCCCAAGCAGTGAAAGGCGGTGGGTGTAGCGCAGTGCTGCTGGTGCAAGAGGCCCTCAGGTCAGCTGTGCACAGGTCAGATCGGCTGCCAAGGCTGCTGGGAGGCTGGGTCACGCTGAAACGGCCCCGCTGGAGAGCATGGCAAGAGCCAGCTGCATAGTTCCTGGCAGAAGGACTGGCCCTGCCTCGGAGCAGGAAAAAACCCCTAAAAAAGAGCAGTATTGCATCTAACAACTTAATGTGTGCAGCAAAACACTTGGGAATGCTCTGCCTGCAATACTAGCACTTGCTTTCATGTATTTAAAACTAAATTTTACACGTTTGGATTCTTTTTTTTTTAACTTTAACCTTTACAGACCAGATTTGCTTTCTATGCACTAATGTAATGCCATCTGAGTTCTTCTATTAATCTTTGACTACCTGGGGAAATTGTTAGACTTTTGTAAACAAAACTTGGGAATAAAACTACTTCGATCAAACTTTTAATAAATGCTCTTAGTTGAGAACTGTATTTGTCTTCTGACTGCTTATTTCTTTAAGCAACTTTTACAGCTGTCCTTAACTCTTTCCTCACTCTCCTGCAATGCTGGTGGTGTTCATACAGAAGTGTGACAGCACACTGCCATGGTGATGGAGCCACCTCTGAAGGCAGGAAACTGGCTGGAGTATTGCATTTATGAATGTTTCCTTTCTAGTTATTGATGAATGCTTTGGTCGTCCAGAGGGCTTTAAATACACAGAAATACTCCAGAGATGTATGGGGTGAGGTACTGGGAGACAAATGGGACAAAGGTTGGTCTTCGTAGGGAAATGGAGCAGTGCAGTTGCAGCTGATGTCACCAAGTAACTTCTTGCTCAGTGTTGGTTCCCAAGGTGGGTAGTTCAGGCTGGAATAAAATGGATTCTGCTCAGACTCCTGCCCAGAGGTATTTTAATTATATCTAAGATCAGCTTGTGCAAGGCTAATAACTGGAATATTTTACTGAAATTGCAGAGGAAAGACTAATTCACATTCTGCATGTAGCTGTCTCAGTATATTTTGAAAAACTGACAAATTTTGAAAAATTATTTCTGTAAAGGCATATTTTAAATTTTAGATTTGGTCAAGATAAACCATGTAGAGACAAATTAAACTTTGTACCATACAGGGGTATTCTTTTCCTCATTGGTGCTAAATGATTATCTGTTTAAAAACCACGTAAATTCAGTCTGGATGATGAATACAACCCACCTGGTTTTAATTTGTATTAGTTCTATGTTTGTGTAGTGCCCAGAGGGAGCCTGGGGGGGTGGAGGATGCGGTGGGAGGGCTGATAAGCTGCCTCACCCTGAGGGACCCTGAGCACCTCTGAGGTCCTGCTCAAGGCACCTGCTTCGTCCAAAGCTCCTTTTCTACACCTCCTCTCTCACACATTTCACTGCAAGTTGTAAATTCCTGACAGAATTAACACCTTTGAATTTATTATTTTCAGTAACTCAAATTTTTCAGATCATTTGACTGCCAAATAGTCAATACCAAATAGTATTTCCTGTCTAGGAGTTTAGCTTTCTGAAATTGCAAATCTTAAACAAGAGCCAAAGCATAAGCTAAACAGAGGAATAAACTGTGACCATGGAAAGTAATAATGGGCAGAATTACCCTTTCTCTTGCAATGCTCCTCCTGCTTACCAAGGAGCGGCCTGAAACCGCTTCACTTCAGGAGGAAGAAGGCGGCACCTGGGGTGCAAAACAGCTGAAGAAAAAGCTGGTAGATATCAAAACTGTATTGGCTTCCAAGGTACAGAAGCTGTGGTTTTTCAGCCTTTTCTGAGTCCTCTTCAGTCCCTTCAGATTATTTCTGCATTATAAGTCCATTACATAATTGCCTGCTTTTTTAAAAATCAGGTTAGGACTTTCCCTGGCTGCCTATCAGTAATTCTTTAATCCTTTTATGTTTCAAATATTTACACAACATAATTCAAATCTGCCAGCTTCTCTGCACTGGTAAGGTGACAGCTGAGCCCGTATTTTCCTTGAAAGATGCTGAGTGACATGCTGAGGAAAGGTGGTGATGAATGAAAGAGTGGGAAACCCTGATGGAGGGTCTCTGGCCTGTGGGTGGGGGTCCGTGGGGCAGCGGCGGAGTGCACACAGGGTGTCAGCCAAGGAGCTGCACCCACGCTTAACAGCTCTGAATTTGTGCAGGTTTTGCTTATTTCTTCCTTTAGAAAAGCAAAACGAGTTGGAAGGTACCTAAGCTTTCATTGCTGAATCATCCCCATGGGCCAAGTGCGTGATTTTAAGGATGTGGTAGCGACAGGTTTGCCCTCAGTGTGCTGAGGTGCCTGCTTAGGCTTTCTCCTGGCTCTTCTCAGCAAAGTACTCCAGAACCCTGGGCGTCCTCCTGCACAAGCATCTGCTGGCTCAGGCCCAGCACAAACACTAGTCCGTGGGTAAATATGCTAATTCTTTTGCGTTACATAGTCACTGGAAATGAGCAGAGCCAGCTCACCCCTAACTCAGGGCCCTGCCTGCCCTGCCAGCAGCAGTCACAGTCACATTTTCCCTTTCAGCCCAGTAAAATCTGGATTATTTAATACAAAGGGAAGAGCCACAGCGTTTCCCCACCCCAGGTCCCTGTTCTGCGCAGCTCAGCACAGTAGGCGAAGCTGCTGATTCCAAACCTGCACAGAGATGGAAAGGCAAGACCAGCGTCCCCTTCTGGAGGGGGTTGATTGCAGGTAGGGCTGAAATTTAAAAGGAAGTTTCAGGTTCTGCTTATCTGCAGCCACCAGGGCACATCTTAAACAAAACGCCTGGTTTTTTCTTTGATATATGTATGTATATACACACACATATGCACATCTATATATTATATATTACATATATATACATCTACATAAATTAGTAAGGTACCTACTTAATTTTTTTTTATAATTGCAGTTGCCAGATGTCTTAAAAACCTCCAATTCCAATTTTGAAGCTGGATTCGAAGCTAATTCCTTAGTAAACAAAGTGAAATGCCCCCAAAGGAATGAATATTTAGTTATTGATAATTAATGATGATTTATACATATTATTTCTTTTATATTATTTATTATATATATAGTTGTTATTATTAAATATTTAATTAATATTTCATAAATATTTAGTTTATAAGCTAGGCTGTGGTTCTGCTAATAGGACATGAATATTTTGGAGAAAGAGATGTAGGATTGTTGGTGTTGAGTTGTCTCTATGTAAAACAAGTTCTTTATTAGCCTTTCCCAGAGGAAAAAAAAAAAGTAGGAATAAATAGATGAATTTAAATGTAATTATAAGTTTGCCTGACTGCCATTACTAGTCATAGTGACTAAAATCGCCTAGCCTGCTGCTAAAGCACTTTTATGGATGACAGTACCCTAATTCTTTGGAGAAGGAGGGGGTGTCTATATGTGCCCAGGGAGTGGGAGAAGGAAAACCGTACTGAACAGAGGCTCTGCTCCACCGCAGTCACTTCCTTGTGAGGGGAATTCCTGCGACTCCTTTCTGGGCACGCATTCCCCGGACTGCTACACACGTGGCACAGCCGGGGAGAGCTGAGATCACAGCCTGTGACGTGACCACTGCTCCTGAGCAGCCCCTTCCAGCTCGAGCCCCGTGCCCACCGCCGTCCACCAGCCGGCTCTGGGGCGATGTCACCAAGCTGGCCCTGTCACATGCCACCTGGCCAAAGTTTCCCGAGGTGCAGTGGGACAAGGACAAAACCTCGCTGAAGCGCCAGCTCAGCGCTACCAGGCACAGCAGCCGTGCCACTTGTGACTCCAAAAATCCTGTACGCGTGTGACACAGGCCACCACCTGGTCATGCACGGCATTTTTCAAGTTAAACCACAGTAAACTGCAAGGGAAGAAACGGGTCATGAGGCTGCTGTCACCTCCCCTCTCTTCTTGCTGCCCTGTAAGGCGGAGTGAGCTCATTTCCCACCTGGCTGCGTGCCCGCTCTTCAGTTAACCACATCCAGCCCCAAGGCACTCGGAACAAGAGCGGCGTGTGCTTATCAGTCCCTCGCGGTGCCTGACAATGTCCCTCCCGGGGCTTGTGCTGGGAGCTGCAGCTGCTGCTGGACATGGACACCTTCACCCTTCACTCGCTCCGCCTCCGTCTCTATCGCAGCCCAGGCCTTTGCCGAGCCGTGCCCCTCCCGGGAGCCCTTTGCAGCCCGTTCGTGCGGCTCTGCTGACCCACTCCTGCAGCAGCGGGGGGGCACCCACTCCGTAGGGACACAGACAGGGAAGCTGAGGGCATGCGCCTGTTCGGGGCTGAGCACCCCAAGGAGACATCACAGGCCATCAAAACATCCAGTCTTAGGTCTGCAAAGAGGTGAAGAAGGTGCAGCCTCCAGCCTTCAGGATCGAAGGTTTGCCACTACTGCATCCCTTGGCACAGAGGTCAAGGCCCAGGCACTGGGCATGGTGACCACACAGTGGTGAGTATGGAGTCAGAGATCCTCTGATGGGGATCCACATCAGTCTCCTCCCTCGCAGTTACATTTGAAGGGTTAAACCTGCACAGCGGTTTAGAAAGGAGACAAAAAGCACAATTTGTTTCCCCAAAGCATCACTGTCATTAAAATAACAGATCAAGAATCAATCCTGTTTTCTCTGCCTTTCACGTAATAGCAATTGCAGAGCAAGTCTCCCATCTCCCATCTGAATGCCTGGACACCACTAATTTTAATCAAAGGAGGGGAAGGACACCTTTTATTTCTCAGTGGCCCCATGAAGTCAAGACAAAAGATGGAAACAACACCCTGGAAGGACTCTGAGCAGCACCAGCCATGGTTTGATGGGAAGAACTGAGAGCACCTGCTCAGTGGAAACAGCATCTCCAAGGGGACAGTAGATTCCTCCCTGCATTCGCTAAATGACATCCTGAGGTACTTATCAGTGGCTGAGGAACACAACCTGGGAAGTGTAGTCATCAAAGCTGGTAACCCCTGAGCATCTAAAACCACTGCACGTGAAGATTGTCACTTAACAAAGTGCAAGGGCAGTGCACAACCGGGAGGCACATTGTGCTTGCCAAAGGCCAACCAAGTGGGGGACTAAGACAATCCACATGGCTCAGCCACTGCTGCACCAATGCAAACATCCCAGCAGCACTGAGACCACCAAAGGTTGCAGCTTTTATTGTCTCCAGCATAAAATATCTTTCCATTTTTCTCTTGCCTTCATCTCCCAGGAAGAAACAAAGAAAAGACGAAGAAACTGCTCAGCTCAAGTACCCTATGAAATGAAAACTAGGGTAGGGAAGGAGAAGAAGTTGTCTCAAAAATCTGGGATAAGAGAGAATGGTAGAGATCTGAAGAAAAAGTGCTGATCACCAGGCCTGTGTTCTACAGGAGGGAAAAAGAGACGTACACATTGAAGTATGTGGTATATGCACACTCGGTACGTGTGACAAGTTAGGTCAACCTCACCACGCATCCTCCCTCCCTGCTTGCCTGGTCACAGCAAGGATTACAGGACAACAAAGCGCCATTCATTACCGCACAGACAAGGAAAAGCAGACACCCATGGTAAGAGCAGGCTCCTCCTGTTCTGCCCTTCCCATCCTGTCCGCCCTAGCGAGGCCACAGGACCTGTGAGGGTCTAAGCTCACTTTGCCTTCATGTAAAAACCAAACCTTGGGCCTCGTAACAAATCCCCAGTGGTTAGAAACCACACGGCACAAGGTGTCCCTCCTATCTGCCCATGCTACTTACAGCAGATTATTTAGCCTTTCTGTGCTTGGTTTTCTTAACAAAATGAATAGAACTACTTGCAGCAATGATTTCTTTTCACATTAAAAGTCTTCTCAAACAAGAACTGTTCAACAAGCACAAAATATTGTGGCAAGTTCTGTACACATGAAACCAATACCTGAGGGACAGCCAGTCCTCAAACTTGTGCACATGCCAGGTTTTCCATTTCAGCAAATATGGACATCATTAACCTACATACGTGAACAGAGGACACCCTGTCTTAGCAAGGGAATTCACCAGTGGCCAAAGACCCACTTCACGCTGAAACAGAAAGAGCAGTTGTCACGGAAGATCTGCTGGGAAGCAATGCATCCATGCGCTTATGACTTCAATTTCCCGTGAAGTTAAATCCTTCCCCCCCCTTAGACCACAGCTGTACATTATTAAATTGTTAAAGGTAAGAAAAGCAAAAGTCCTTCTGCTCTTCCTCTGACACTGGTGCAGCCCCGCTCAGTGGAATCGCCCTTTCATTTATGCTGCATGTGTGAAACCAGAAGCACAGAAATAAATTTAGCCTGGAAAGCTGAGGAAAGTGTTTCCTTTTGTAGCAGGGTGCAAGGTACTTGCCTTTAAAGATACACATTATTGAAAGCTAAATAGTCCTGTCAAATGACTGCTGACAAGAACTAGGAAATGCAGTTTTGAGACTGCATAATCGGATTAAAAGTGAGAGGATGAAGGTGTCAACAGGGCCTCCTTCCTAGGCCGTACAAACTAGATCTAAGCTCTTACAGATACCAGTGCATCAAACCTAAACATAACACAAAGATAATGCAATGATGAAAGCGTAAAACTTTCTCGATCAGAAATTCTGCTACTTTGAATAGACAGATTTAGGGTTTCTTTGGATTCACATAGCTGGAATTCCATGAGCACCATACCCGGAGCCCAAGTTACACCACAGAAAGCATACCTGCCTTTCTTATGCTGAACTTAAGGCTTGCAAGGCTGAGGGAAATCTTTGAGCCGACAAGGATGGAAGGAAAATAGGCCACAGATATAAAGGGGCTCATAGATGTTAGCTTTTCCAAGCCATTCTGACATGAACTGACCTGCAGATCCCATGTCTAAAGCTGTTCCGCACAAGCCAGCGGCTGGTGACAGGGAAGTGCTTACAGGCAGGTGGATGATGTGCCAAACAAAGTTGCAAACTCTGCTCATCCTCCTGCTGCATGACAGGGTCTCTGCCAACAAAAGGGATTTGCTCTGACTCCTTTCTCTGGACGGGAAAGCAATCCTCATCCAGAGCAAATATGCCAGAGAAATTTCCAGAATCGTAATTTCAAAAAGACAGATATATATATTTGGGTCATGGTTGGACTCAATGACCTTAAGGGTCTTTTCCAACCTGTAAGATCCTCTGATTTAACTGGAACAAAATGTGTTCTGAAGCCAGAGGATATTCAGAAATGAGACCACCACCACAGACTACTGCCTGAGTAAAGCAAGGATCTGGTAGGTGCACAGCACCACCTTGAATTCCCTGTGTCTTTCTGGCGAGCGACTACTCAACGAGCCAGCTGATCCAATTGACTTGGATCTCGCTCAAATCCAAGCTCTATTCCTATCAGTTGCAGGACCAGTGCTGATGAGAAACCCCTGGGTCCCACTCCTCCAGCCTCCAGCATGTCAGACAGAGCTTCACAGTGCTTGGGCTGAGGTCCATGGGGCAGGTTCCCCTATGTCCCCCACCCTCCTCAGCACCCAGCCTTGCCCAGCTGCCTCCCCATCTCTGTAGTGAATCTCAGCCCACCTTACATGTGAGAACTGTAATCTGGTGAACTGGCAAGGCCCTGCTGAAAGCTAAGTGATAACAGAGGTCTTCAGCAAGTTTCAAGATAAGCTTTATTTTATTTTAAAAGAGAAAAACTCCTGCAGGATGTGGTGTTTACATTCAGTCTCCTATGTAAATTTAAATAGTCATGTGGCACACGTTTCCATAGCCAAGTGTTTCCTAGTGGCTGACACCAGCCAGTGCACAGTCACTGCACAGCTATGAACACAAGCACTGAACTCAATGGAACACACTTTTCAGCTCCAATCCTCCTGTGTGCCATGGGCTTAGCATGGTAACACTTCTAACTCATTTCAGAAGAGCTAAACACTGTCCTTTACAAGATGCAGATTTTGACTGTCTGAAGTCTTCCAAATGAGTGGAATTTTAAAAGCAGTTTCTCCTGTCTCTCCATTTGCATCAGCAAAATCACAGGCTGTATTTAGGTTTCTGAGCATTTACTTTGTGCATTCATCATCTTTGTTCTATGCAGTGACACTGCCACAGAACCCAACTAGAACTGCTCTGGATCTGGCCAGCATGGGTGTTATCTGGGAAGAGGCTCAGGAGCACGGGTGATCTTGCCACGAAGTCTGGCAGGATCGGTGCCATTCTCTACAAAGGTGTTTTAACAAGCTTTGCCTCCTCTTCAGAAAGCTCTGCTGAAATGTGTCCTTGTGAAGCTGCTTTGTCTGAGTACATTTTCCCTGGGAAGTGCTCCCCAGCCTGAGGCACAGCTTTTAGCTTCTCTGTCTTCCGGTGATTGGTTTTCACAAATCTCAGGAGGTTAACAATAGCAGCTGGTGTGATTCCAGGGATACGGCTGACTGCACCAATCTGCACGTGGAGACAGGAACAAGTTAACCACCACCAATTAACCATCACCAAACCTACACACGGGAGCTACTGAGAAATGGGATCAAAACCTGTGGGTATTCCTTTCCCCGATTCTTTCACCCCCATGCCCCTGGAGAAGACAGAAGGGATTTCGCTGCTGCTCAGCCCTGCCACGGCTGAATTTCTCACCGTCTGGGGGCGGTTTGAGTCCAGCTTCTCCCGCACCTCTGCGGAGAGCGAGGCATCAATGGCAAAGTAATCCAGGTCGTCTGGCAGCTGGAGCGCCTCGTCACGACGCACTTCTTCTATCTCCTGCTGCTGACTGACTACACACCACTCATAAGCAGCTGTGGGGATCAGAGGAACAAGAAAACCAGATATAAACAGATACTGATGTGAAACAAGTCACCTGCAAGAAGTCTTATAAGCACAATGAGCAACTCCACTGAGGTGGTCAAAAGCTCCTAAGGAAATTTCCAGCCTCACAGGCTGTAGAGTCTAATTCACATCACTGCTTTGGAAGAAGTCACAATCTTTGATTTGTTATGGGAACTTAGATACATGGGTTGTTTGTATCTTCTCATCCCAACAAAGGATGGTCTATTTGATGGGGCAGTAAGGAAGAAAAAAACCCAAAGAATGATCTTACCCCACAGAGTGAAACACTGGTGCATAAAAAGGGTCGTGGCTTATGATAAAAAGTTCACGCTCTGCTCAGAGTGTTTCATTTCTCTAAGCAGCAACATGAAACACACTAGGACAAATGCTCTCCCCTTACTGAACAAACGTATGCAGATCATCACAAGAGAGCCCTTGTACTCAACCTTCTATTTTCAATCTCTCTGCCAGTTCTCTCCATTGAGCAAGCTTGCCCAGGGGCTCTGGGACAGCCTTTGCCAGAATCTCCATGTTGGCATCTTGATATTGAAGGATGTCAAAGGCACTGTGGAGAAGAGTAAACATTTACAGTAAAAAGGAGTCACACTTGTAAGGCAGATTTACAGCTGTTCCCAGCTCAAACTTACAAAGTTCTTAACATAAGCCAGAGCAACTGTAGAGCCAAGCTCAATTCCCCACTATCTCCTCTCAGTACACAGAAGAGCTGCTAAACTCTCGAAGAGAGACTCCTCACATACAATTACAGCGAGACAGAAGGGACAAGGCAAGGGTATCAAGGGAAACCTTTCACACAGACTCTGTCAGCCAGGTCTTAGTCACTGACTTAAAACAACATAAAAGATAAGATAAAGTATATGAGGGAAGTAAGGGCCTTTGTGTACAAGAACAGCTACCACCTGGCACCAGCCTGAAATCAACTGCTGCTTTACCAAGCTTTTAGCAAAGCTGCAACCCACTGCAAAACCATCACCAGCTGGTGACTCTGTGTAAGGACAGCAAGAACTGTCTGGGCCAGTGGAGCGCTCCCTTGCTTTGGGAGCACATGTCAGCACCAGGAAACGTGGAAGAGTAAAAACATCAATGTCATATTTATCCTACAGGTAAGCATCAGATATGTGTCCCCTGAAGGTGGTAAATCTTGGATTACTGACAGCTTCAGGAAGGATGGACAAATGCTGTGAAACCACTAGCCAGATGTGCTAAAGCAAGCACAGGTCAAACCAGAAAGCTCCAGCTGTAACCTTTACCTGACAGGCGACCTGCGATTGATACTGATGGGAACTTCTGGTAGTAACCGGGACCATTTGGAGATGCTGAACTGAAGCGATTTTAGTGTTGCAATCCCATCCTCTAATGCAGCTCTCATCTTAACTGCTTGTTCATACCGCTGCTGTGACACACACCCAGCTTCTTCGAACCCTGCAGAGAGAGACGGTGTATGAGACAAAGGTCTGCAGCCAGGCAGGGCTGGTCACTGCGAGGGCTACCACGAGGAAACACCTCTGCGGGTGAGCCTGGCGTCAGCGTTGTCCGGCCGCAGGGACATGCGGAACTCCACGCGGCTGGTGAACATCCGGTAGGGCTCGCTGGTGCCCAGCGTGGTGAGGTCGTCGATCAGCACTCCCACGTAGCCCTCGGTGCGGCTGACGGTGAACGGGGGCTTGCCATGCACCCGCAGACAGGCATTGATCCCAGCAATCACACCCTGCGCAGGCAGAACAAACCAGACACATCCATCGGTCTCTTCTTAGCAAAAACATCGGCACATCTGCCTCCACGGGCTCACACGTCAAACTGTGCCCAGGAAAACGCAACAGTCCGTGCCAGTAATCCAGGCAGCCTCCTTTTTATGGCATTATGAGTATCTGAAGGGCTTCTTGGCCCCTGCTGATGTGCCTGGAGACAATTCCCACATGTTTTCAATTATACCCACTGCACAGTCTCCATACTGAAACACTCGGCAGGGCTTTCAATTACTTTTGTTACTGCAACCTTAGTGACAGCAACTGCAGATACTTGTACAGATACAAGTAAAAATATCTTGGGCAAGTCTGGAATCAGGGTGAGCAACAAAAGTAAGAACATCTCACGAGCACAAAATGGGCCTAGCAAGACCTCACGAAGGCCAAGGCAACATCCCTTCCTGAGTGCCGAATATACAACAGCCAGATTCGCCCACCTGAGCCGCAGCTTCTTCATAGCCTGTTGTGCCATTTATCTGGCCTGCAAAGAAGAGGCGCTGAACAAGACGCGACTCGAGAGAAGCAGTCAGTTGTCGAGGGTCTAAGAAGTCATACTGCACCCCATAGCCTGTGACACACAACAAGACAGATGTTACAGGAGGGGTGGTCAAGGCAATCAATGGAGCAGAATGGTTTATCAATTTTATTTATGATTTCCGAACAAACGAGGAAAAATCCCTGCATTCAAGAATTACTTTTGCTTCGTATTTCCCTTGTTTTGCTATGCTCTAAACAAAACCTGCTTTTCATTAACTAGTAAATAAACATAACCAATAGGTTTAAAACTATTCAGCCCTCTCACCTGGCTGTAGCATCTTGGCTTTTTCCAAGCCTGGGACGGATTTGATCACCTGCTCCTGGAGCTCAGGTGGCAATGTCATGGACATGCCTTGAGGGTAAATGACGTTGGACTCCAAGCCTTCGGGCTCCAGCCACACCTGATGTTCTCGGTTTGGGAAGCGCAGCACCTTTGATTCAAGAGAGGGACAGTACCTGCAACAGTAAAACAGCCATGAGCGCCACCTGACACGGAGAAAAAGTAACTTCCCAGGAGTGAAGCAGGAGAGACCCACAGCTCCAAGGAGACGGCCAGCGTGTTGCCTTGAGAGCCTTGCATGACGCCACACTCACCGCGGGCCCCTGGTTGTCTCCCTGACGTGGTTGTTCAGGTGGAGGTTATCGCAGATAATTTGCTGGGCCTTCAGGTTAGTGCGAGTCAGGTAACAGGACAGCTGATCTTCTGGCTGGAAGAGGCCAGAGCTGCCTTAAGTTAACCCAGTCACAACACCCTGTCCTTACTGAACAACTCTGAGATGGCCAAGACCTTTTCCATGAAGGCTGGCTCTCACTTCTGGGAGCGGTAAGTAGCGCTGTCATACCCACTGCACAGACCGAACACGAGCGATCAGAGAGCTTGAGCAACGTGCCCAAAGCCGGACTGAGAACAGGACGGAACGTGGGAATCTGGAATTCAAGTTCTATCCTATACGCTCTATTCCTAATTACAGGATGGATATTCCCATGAAACCAGCATGTTATATCACAGCATTCAAACTGATCACAGGTAAAAAAAAGCTCTGGAGTTAGAAGAGTAAGTGCTGACCCTACAGCTAACAGCCAATTAAAGAGTTTGGTGAAGAAAAACCAAAAAAATCTCTTGGAGAGGAAAAAAACCCAAACCTCAAAACTCTGCAATTAACATGAAAAATTCAAAGTTTCAAAAAGACCTCACCATGCAAAATATTCCACTGATTTTTCTGAAAAAGAGTCAATAGACTCATATTCCAAATATGATAATGTAGCACCATAACTCTTTAAAACTGTCAGTGAGTTATACATTAGTTAGCCAAGAGTCTTGTGATTTTTACAAAAATTTCAAAACGAACTATGTTTAATTAGTTAAGGAAAGTTCGACTGTGATTTTAGGTGGTTTTGATTTAGATCTGTGTTGGCTGAGTGCCAGTACAAAACCCTGAGAAATCATCTCACTGCACCTGCAGAAAGGAACTCTATGGACCCATATCCCTAAGAGAATTTAATCAATAGGTGAAGAACAAAATTCAATAAAGAATTGTTTAATGGTTATCATATAACTAGAGATGAATTAGATGCTATAGGATAAGAAAGATATCTTGAGAAAGTTAAGGAGTTAAAAGCCTATACACCCCAGAAAACCTGATTAATACATTGCAGGTGCAGTAAGGGAGCCACTTCATGGGCTTGTACACCTCAGGAAACTTAATCAATGGTAATTGTCTAACCAGGACAGCACATTTAATAAAGCACTGTTCAGCTGGATAAAACCTGGGTTATCCATTACACAAAGACAGATGAGATGTTCTGGTAGTAATAAAAGAATCAGAACACCTATACCATGATGCAATAAATTGGGCAGACTTTTGGGAGTGTCTATAAAAAATCCTGGATGTTACAGTGTCTGAAAATTGTTGTTTCTTTGAACATGTCTATGGCAAATAAATTCCTGATATGTTCCCAATTTTGACTCAAAATTGTTATTAGGAATATTGGTCTAACCGCTTTTTACTGTTAAATTTAAAACTCTTCGTTTCAAAACCTCTCCTACACATACCAAGGACTTCAAGTGATACTATTTTTGCCCCATCCTGATTATAAAAGGTTATTGCAATTCTTACATCCTCCGGGGCAAAGTAACTCCTGATACTTAATTCCGTGCTATTTAATTACATTGTGTTAAAATGGCCCATTTTCCAAGATTTTCTTCGGAAAATGGAACCTCTTCTGCTTTTAAGTTACTGTTAACCTGCCACCTCTGAGCTCTGTGGATAAATCCATCCTTTCTCTTTCCTAGTCAATACTATTAATGATCTCTAATTTCAACATTTTAACCTTATTCCAGAGCTAAGCTAAGAAGCAAGACACTGTAAATCTCCACAATACAGGTGTAATACTGCAAGATTTTGTAAAACCACCCATGTAGCCAGCACATGAAGAATACTAGCACCAGTATCACGTTTCACACCACTCTGACTCCAGAAGGAAAGAAAGTTTGGTTCTTAAGTTGAGAAGTGAGAGTAAAAAGGTATTTGCTTTCAAAAGAACATAAGCAGCTTCTCCCTTGCATTGAGAGTCCTCAGAAATCTAACACCTCCAGTGCAAACGCATCCCAGTTACCTTTCCCAGCCACCAACTCCCTAGCTGATTATGAGCACGACATTCCCAGAACCACTCCCCACCTGGCTCTATGTGCACTGAAGGGGTGCTGTCCCACCTTGATCCACACGGCCTCGCTGAGGAAGCTGAACGGCACAGGAGGGTTGTCAGCTGCACGTTCCTCCAGACCACCGAAGTCGATGGTATCCTTGGCAAGCCGGGGCGGTGTCCCGGTCTTCAGCCTGCCCACAGCAAATCCCAGTTTCTCCAGAGTGTGAGCCAGCCCGAGGGCTGGCTGGTCCCCCAGCCGCCCCGCCGGGTGCATCTCCAGTCCGATGTGGATCATGCCCCTCAGAAACGTACCGGTGGTCAGGACAACGCTCCCAGCATGTACTGAGCTCCCATCCCCTGAAACAGCAAGTTTTCAGAGATGTACACGTTTTAGTATCAACAAAGCCCTGGGATTCCGGTGCTTCTGTCTAAAACTAGACTAGCAGTGTTCACTGAGGGTTTATCTGTCTTCTATTACAAAGCAATACCAGCATTTCAGTAATAAAAGCATCAACAGTAATAACCACAATAAGCGGCATGTAGTTATCTGTATATTTATTATTCCTAATCAAGTTACCCCTAACAAGGAAAACCCACTCCTGGGAAAAATCCATATCCAGGCCTTTACTTCAGAAAGCTTTTTTGTTAAAACAGCAAGGGGCAATGAAGTACAAGTCTGTTAATAATAGGACCTCACAGTCCTGTAACATTAAGGGCAGCATACACCGTTTACCAAATAAAATCTCAAAACACAGCATGGAATTCAGTATCGCTAGCCTGAAGAAAATTAACTTCGTTAACATCCCAGTATAGTACCAATCCAGGTATTTTTGACATTGTATTACTTTGTATTACACGTATTAACCTGGTTTATTTCACACTTTGCCTAAACCAGCTCTATTGGCTAATTCATCTTTCTCACTAATGAATTAGAACTGCATAATTCATCTTCCTCATTGGTGAATCAGAAATATTTACCCCAAAGGCTGCTCTTAGTGTGGAGTAACTGAAGGCACTCACTGAGTTACTAGTACATACCCAGAACAACTCCTGTGACTTGGCATTTCCCAGGACGGCCGGGTTCTGGCTCTGTCAAGAGAAGATCCTCCACAGATGCCTCACGAACTGTCAACAGTGGTGTGTTAAGGATTTCTTTCTGTCATGAAAGGAGTTACTGCAAAAATCTAGGAAGTTATGAGACATATGGGTCATCCCAAACCCTGCTGACTTCTGAAACATCTACTACCCACTTCCATTCTTACCAGGTCATTTGGCAGACACTCAGTTACAGTACTGTCTACAGTACTATTCTGATCTATCAAGTAGAAGTTTTCATTCACATAAAGTTTTAGGTCAAATAAACTATTTGAAGCCTGACCTCTATCTAAAACACTAGAGACTTTTTTAAACTATGCTAAGCTCCTACAAGTTACACTGCATCAAAGTACCATACAGAAAGGCATCTAGGTGTGATCGGTAAATAATGAGAACAAAAACATAGCCCCTTCCTTGGCAATCCTCAGCAGTGTATTCCGACACCCAGCAGTCCGCCCGGCGCGGCCCCCTCACCTGCATGTTCTCCTTGTACAGGCCGCGGTCGATCTGAGCGCGGAGGCCCCACACGGCCGGGCCCTTGCAGCGGTTCAGCACCTTGTAGTGAACGCCGGAGCGATCGCACACGCGGCCGCACAGCCCGTCCAGGGCGTCCACCTCCCGCATGAGGTGCCCCTTCCCGATGCCGCCGAAGGACGGGTTGCAGGACATTTCCCCTGGGTAAGGGAGATAAGGACACCCTGAGCACCGCCGCTGCCCAAAGGCTCCCGCGACCTCCCCGGCTCAGCGCCTCTCTCCACGCCTTAGAGACCCCAGGCGCCCGCGGTAGCTTCCCCCGCCCACCCCGGGCACCCGCGGCAGTACCGATGGTGCCGATCCTGTGCGTGAGCAGCAGCGTGCGGACCCCGCCGCGAGCGGCCGCCGCCGCCGCCTCCGTGCCCGCATGGCCCCCGCCGATCACCACCACGTCGTAGCGCG
>VZTA01018829.1:22214-50000 GCA_013398855.1 Mohoua ochrocephala
CAGCGGGCGGGCGGCTCGCACGGGCCGGCCCTGCGCTGCTCCTGCCGCGCGAGAGCAGCTCTGAGCTGGCCCTTCCCGACGAGTTAAAATTAAGGGTGACTCTGTGAAGTAACCACAATGCATTATAAAATGATTAATAACCTGCTGAATGGTGTACGTATGTGCATTCAGTCAGAGACGCTACCTGAACGGGATTCGCGTTCAAGCCGCAGAAAGCCCTGCCCTTGCACAGCTCGCAGGTGAGCCCGGTCTAACAACAGGACCAGTCAGGTATAGCACTGCACGAGAAGCCCTGGGCCAGGTTTTAGTTCGTAGTTTTTTCAAAAAGCAGGAGTTATGGATACAAACTGAAAGAAGGAAAACTTAGATTAGACATTAGAAAGAAATTTTTTACTGTGAGGGTGGTGGGACACTGGTACAGGGTGCCTGGGGAGACTGTGGATGCTCCAAACCTGGCAGTGTTCAAGGCCAGGTTGGATAAGGCCTTGAGCAACCTGGTCTAGTAGAAGGTATCCCTGCCCAGGGCAGGGTGGGTCGGGACTAGCTATATCTCTAAGGTCCATTCCAACCTCTTCACCTTCTGCGATTAACCGGTACCTTTTTTCCTGGTTCCAGCAGACTGAAACAAAGTCAAACATGGGGACGCTTTATTTTTTTCCATCTAAAACCAGCTTCAGACCTAGCAATGCATTTTTTTTCCTCACTTGATTCCTATGTGCAAAAGGATGACTGAATCCAACATCTATGCATTAATTATTCAGAACAGCTCAAGAATCTTAAAACTATCTTAAAAAATTAATAAGTTGGAGAGCTGAGAAGTGAGCTGCAAATTGCTATTTTCCACCCCAATGCAAAGCAATCTTGCAATACCACAGAAATAAGCTCGTATTTCAGATCAGACATGATTAGTACATCGAGGTAGATAAAACCACAGCCGGTATAAAAATCTCAGGAGAATAAAACCTAAGTTGCGCATTGACTGTTGTATTCTCATATTTGTAGATATCGGAACCAAATGAATTTGACATCATGCTTGTAATGCCTCTTGCAAGGATTCAGCTGGACGAGTCTGATGATACTGGAGCCTTTTATTATGTATCATTCAAAAGAACTCCAAAAGAAAAGGGTTTGTTGAAGTTCGTAGATGAAGATGGAAAATTATCAGCCTTTAAAATGCTTCAAGCACTAAGAGAAATTATTAAACAGGAAGTAAAAAACATTAAAGGTTAGTACTGAGAGAATAAGATTCACGTAGAAGTGCTAAAAATCCAGTTACGTTGTGCATGTGCTGCCCCATTGTTAAGAAAATGTATTTTCCTGCCAGTCCTCTGTCTCTTTGTGCCAATGGAGCTGTCACCCCTGCTGTCCCCAGTATCTCAAGTTGGCTCTTGTGTTAAGAATCACAAATACTTCACAGCTAATCTTATTATGTTATTAACTCCACTACGCATATTTTCTGTATGAAAATAATAAGGATTAAGGGTTCTGTTGCATGCTTGGTATTTCCTACGTGACCTATACATCTTGCATCCATCTGGAGAGTACAGAGAGCCATTTGCTGAACTGGTAGCAAAACAGAGAGCTTTCTTTTATACTGTACCTAATATTTTTTATTCATCAGTACAGAAAACATATCCCCTTTTAGAGTTATTTTTCCCTAAAACCTTCAGAAACATTGAGGCCAAATCTCTTCACTCTGTGTTTTCAACAGGGAAGCAGTTCATTGAAAAACATTGTTATATTTTTAATTCTTAGACAGTAAATCCAGCACATGCAGTAGTGTTCCCTATTTCAGAGAAGTCCTCAACAGGCCTTCTCAATGTTTTATTTAACATCCCTGTCCTGTAGGATAAAGAACGAGTGACTGAACCTAGGTATTTCTTTTGATTGCTTATGAGCTCTTTAATAAAAAATGTTACATTCTTCAAAAAAAAAAAGTTTCCTCTATCTAATCCATCTATCTATCTAACATGAAATATCACTTTCTTTGTTACTAGATGTGGAAGTCACTGTGGCAAGGAAAAAGGTTGGAAGCCCTGCAATAACTCTTCAGATCAAAAATCCTCCATCAGAAATATCAGTGGACATCATCTTGACTTTGGAGGTTCAGCAGAGCTGGCCCCTCAGCACACAGGGCGGCCTCAAAATTGAACAGTGGCTGGGAACAAAAGTCAGGAGAGATATGAGATGTAGATCACTTTATTTAGTAGCCAAGCAAAACAAAATGGAAAAAGTTCTAAGAGGTACCTCAAATATGGACAATAATAAGTTATGCAGTATCTTCTCTACAACTTTATCACTTACAAGTGCTATAGGAAGGGTATCCAGATCATGTTCAGTATTCTGCCTTCAAGATACCTCATCCTGGATAGATCCAGCTCAGACAACTGAAATCGCTCTTTAAAGCATCACATTTGTGGTACTGCTTGCCCTGTACTGAAATGTAAATACAAACTCTGCCAGGCTGTACAATGATCACTACTAAGAGCATTATACTAAAGCCACTCCAGCCAGACACATGGATATGAGCCTTCCCTTGTGTACTTAATAGCAGTATGCACTCTCTTGTAAGGAATTTAGAAGAAAGTTGCTAAAAATGCAGGGAACATCCCTGCACAGGTGACTGCATCCACAAACCAGATACTTCAGCAGGAAGCAAACTGTTTTCTACCACCAAGATACATTATTTCTCACTGAACCCTGGTATGGCTACATTTTTTCCTCCAGACCACTGTCACACTGAGCCTACATTAGTTTGTAGAAACATTCTGACTTGTCATTACATTACGGCAACCGATGATTTCAGCAAAAAGATTTCAAGCAATCTGGTATTGTTTAAATTAGCATGCCCATGGTATCGAAGCCCAGTACAGCAGTACTGATTTATTTGGCAATCTCTTCTTGTGCAAATTAAATGCAAAGAGTAACTGAGCCAAACAGGCAAGGGAAACAGTCTAACTCATGCAAGGAGTGATTGCTGGTGTTAAAAACAGGGCATTGAGCTATGTTAGCAATTATTTTCGGGAGCATGAGCAGAGGAACAAAAAGAAGTGCTTTAGAACAGTCACCTTACCTGAGACAAACTCACAAACCTATTACTTGCACAAAGAAAACCCAGAAAACACAGTAAGAGTACAGAAATCCAAAGGTAGTAGATTTCTATGAATAATGCAGCTCCCTAAATCATGTTCAGCAAATCCAGGGAAGTTCAGAATTTAGCTTAAAGTAAATCCAAACATCTTTAGGAATTTAAAGCATCCAAATAATTAACTATATCCTATATTATTTACATTCTAATTGTGAGGCAGCTGGGGAGTTCAGGAGGAACTAACTGCATTCGCTGAATTACGATATTTTTTTTTAGCGGGTGCAAAAAAATTGCTGGTATTTAAGTCAATTACAAAATTGGGGGTTTTTCCCAGCTGCAAAAGCTGATGCTTAGTGCTGTGTAACCATTTAACAGTCTTGTGCTTGACTTCAGGAAACACCTGGCGACTCTCCTTCTCACATATTGAAAAGGACTTGATAAAAAACCACGGCAACTCAAAGACATGTTGTGAATCTGATGGACCAAAGTGCTGTAGGTTGGTATTTCACAGGAATGTTTTACTTTAAGCCTGTGTGAGCTGGGCTGGGCTAGCACTGTCTAACACTGTTTCAGTTTAGCATTTAAGAATTTGATGTAAGAGTAATTACTCATAACAGGAAGCAAGAATAAGTCTTTTAGGTATAATTGTTCTACAGCAATACAACACTGCATGTGCTTGCTGAATGTCTGACTTGCATGTACCTAACAAAAGGTGGAAACAATCACGTTGCTGGTTTACACTCTAGAATGCAAAAAGATGTGACTTGTTTAATTATCTTTCTCAAATTCAGTCCCATTTAGAAAAAACAGCTTAAAAAAGTGACGACTAGACTTTCTGAGCAAAATTACACTTCATATCAAGGCAATTTCTAAAATGATGGTGAGAAAACTGCTGAATGAGACCGAGATGAATAAATGATTTTTCATTTATGTAAGAACTGTTCCAGATTTCTTCAACACAGAAGAACAAAAACCCACATGAGGTACAAAACCTCCTTAACAAGTAAACTAAGAAGTTGGTTTGCCAATTACATCTTGTACTGAATCAAGAAAGTCACCAGAGAATTAATGCATAATTGTGTTTAAATATCTGAACTACATGTTTAGAACTATGGAGACGATACCTAATCTATTCTTATTTTTTTAACAGGAAAGGTTGTCTTAAGCTGCTGAAGTATCTTCTAGAGCAACTTAAAACGAAATATCCAAAAGAATTGGAAAAATTCTGTTCCTATCACGTCAAAACTGCTTTTCTCCATTCTTGTGTCATGTGGCCAAATGACTCAGAGTGGCACTTGGGAGACCTGGATCATTGCTTTCAGCAATGTCTGGGATTTTTTGTGGACTGTCTGCAGAAGTCTCAGCTGACTCACTTTTTTATTCCCCAATACAACTTGCTCAGCCTAGAAGATAAAGCAAGACATCATTTCCTTTCAAGAAAAATAAGCCATGAATTGAACAACGGGTTCCCAGTATTTCACGAGAATTATTAAGAACATTGTTCACAATAGATATCATGTAGACTTGCATATTTAAAACAAAAAATTCTGCACCATAAACTACTCTTCAGTAGTCTGGTACTACAAAACCCAAAAAAACCCAAACCAAAATAAAATGAAGAACATTAAGAGAAAAATGCCTACTTCAGTCACACTGCTTAGCCATAACCCTTAAAAGAAATGTTTTAAGCAATACTTACTTTGCCTATCCAAATGTAGAGGTCACCATCAAAATATCTTCAAAGTATACTAAGAACATATAGAAGAATTTGCAATAGTTAATTTCCCACACGTAATTTCTATGTTTCCAAATACAAAGGCATCAATGACTGCATAAAGGGAAAAATGACAATTTTATTTAAAATTAAGATGCGTTGCAGAATATCCAAAATACACTCCTGCTTTCAAAAGAAAAAAAAAGTCACTGGAGTTACTTCGACATTAACCAGAACAACTTCTCCAGAGCACCTGCGTGGACGGAGATCTTTTGCAGAGGACAAGCTCCAGCAACAGTTAGCAGAGAACAAACATTTTATCAAAGCAACATGAAGTTCCTGAAGTAACTTATCCTTTCTGAGTCTTCAGAATCGCTTCAGAAATCAGTCTTTTCGCTGGGCTTTGGATGGGAAGCAATCGTTACCTAACATGCTGCAACGGAGCAGATGCTACTGTGCCAATGAGCATTTATTTGTACGATGGACCGTGTAGAAAGAAACACATCTTTCAACCTGTATCAAAGAGGAAGACTCTTGATATAAAAGGTTAACAAAACCAAAATGCAGCATGAATTGGACACTCCTGAAATTGAAATTCATATCCATTTTTCTCGTGTTGAAGAAATGTGTGTTAGGAAAAAAAAAAGTAGTTTTAATATTTCCTATTACTAAAATTGTGCAGGTGAGATGTACACAGCATTTGGGAACTGCTGTGCTACAAATAAATACATCTTTTGCTTCTACTTATAGAAGCCATGGGAAGGCCATAGTTTTAGCCTACTTTTTGAAGGCAAAATAACCTATTGGCTTGAATAATGCCCAGATTTACCTCAATTATGAGCAAATTAAGAGGGAAGACTATTTAGAGAGTAATTTTACTAAATTATTCTCATTTTACTGAATTTCATTTATTAGTTTTTATTTAATCATATGACACATAAATAAACACAAGTTCAGACCAAGCACTGAATGAAGAAGGAATAACTCCTTCCCATATAAACTTCAAGGAGCAGAAAACATGCCCCATTATCACTGGGAGTCCGTGTGACAGAACCTGACATCCAAATGTAAAGTGTGAAGCAACTTTATCTGGAAGAAATAAAAGCTGACCTTTGAATGTATTCTTTTCTCCATGGCTTTGTTAACATTGCTCTAGTACATTCTGGTTTTATCCCTTAAGCTAGAACATTACATCCACAAAAACAAGAGTAGAAGCTGGTTTTCTTCCCCAGTTAGCCACAAACAGGTCCTTCCTGTCATGCTCTCCTCCATTAGAAGAAAATGCAGACCTCTCTCAAAAAATCTTGAGACGCAAGTCTTAACAAAAATGACTTCCAATGTTAAGATTTAAAATAAGAATAAAGAAAACTTGCTTCAGCAAACATAAGTAACGGCAAACCGAGCAGTTTTCATTATCCTGAGAAATACTTCTGCATGCCAGTGGCATGTCAAGGCAAAGGTACAGTATTTTGAAACTACACTGACAAACATGGCTTACAATGAATAATCCAGTTCTCTGAATATAAAAGGAAAAATTATCTTTTACATTCTGATATATTAATACTGCATTTAACTAAAAAAACCCAAACCAACCAACAAAGCCACAATATTTGTTTTTAACCAGTAGAAAATGGCTTTAGAAGTTTCATACATCACACAAGAAAAAAAACCAAACTAATTTTTATGTGAAAATAGTGTCCCAAGTGCAAAACCAGATTTATTTCTATATAAAGTTAATCCAGTTCTTTTCTAAGACACTTTTTACAAGTTTGTTTAAATACGACAGGTACAGAAAACAATCACGAAACTTAGACATTCAAGCCCATGGATGATAACACTAATTACGATCACATTCTGGGTTTCAGTAACTTCAAGTGATTACACTTATTTTGAGGGCTTTCTCCAAGGTCTTTGTACATCCTTTTCAATTTCTTTTCTCATTTGTGATTGTTTGTATCTTTCTGCCATTGCAATAAGCTTGTCAGGAACTACCTAATAAGAAAGCAGGCAAAAAACCAAGGTGAGTTTTAAATAAATCTAAACTTTTAGACTCTGCTTTATGTAAATGCTACTGATTTGCGTGTTCCCAAACTTGATTTCATTATTTATCTGGCTCTTGTCACTTTGCAGATTCTTTTCTGTAGAAATGCAGAGAGAAATCTTTTTACATAAGATTGTACTGAAATATACTGAAGAATAATCATCATAGGGTGTCTAGATTTTCAATAATATGTCTCTGTTTGTATCACCGTATCTGATGGCAACATATAACCAGCTAACTACGACATTATAGTTCAAACAGAAATGTATCTTTTAGTTATACCAAACAGCTGGCAAAAAGATCCAGTGTCACTTAAAGGTGATATCATACTATATACATACATTTGAATGTTGATTTGTATTAAATTCCTTATGGAAATTTTAAGAGCCTCTGAAGAGAAACTTTGTGACTTAAAGAAAGTGTTGTCACAGGAATGGTTCTCATGTGCTTAGAAAAAAGCTAAAAGACAAGAACAGAAGGGCAGGAGAAAATGGTCAGATCTCCCACCACTGGCAAGTCACAAGAGCATCTTACCAAGATCCACAGGGGTTTTTGGCATGTTTGTAATTATGTGGAAAAGAAGGTGAATGGTATCAACACACTCTCACCTCAGCGTTCTTAAGGACTGAGGCCAGATGAGAAGGATTACAGACAGACTTACTGGGCTGAGTGACAGCGATGAAGGAAAAACCCCAGATACCATTCTTTTGCTCATGGAACAAAGGCAGTATCTAGCAAGACTTCTTAAACCAGGTCAGGCAGAATGCTGACATTAATGCAATGTTTACTGCAAAAAGCACTGTGGGCAACTGTACTGTCAAGAGGTCTTGGATCACTGATCTGTCAAAGCCAGCCCACTTCAACAACCTGCGATGGCACGTGGCCATCGGTGGAAGTCACCCCGCCCAGAATCAGTCTCCTGATCAGAGTGAAGGGCAGCGTGTGAACATGGTATTAACATCATTACTCAGTCTGTGTGATTTGTGTCTGCCAGTGGCACAGACAGAGTGCAAACAGCAGAGTACAAACAAATGTAAATACCTTAAAGTCTCCCTAAAAGTCCCTGGGCTTGGCAATGCTTGAAGAGGTGGAGAATGCAGCCAAGACAAAAGGTCTGGTGGAGCAGGAAGTCATATTCCTCCAGTTCCCATTTCTTTTGTCTGGCTTTATAATTGAGCAATGCTTGCCATTTGCTATCAGCAACTTTTTCTTGAGCTGGCATGAGGGACAGCTTGCTAGTATATGTTTTATGTGCTGAATTGCTCTTACTGGTAAACAACTGTCCTGGAAGAAAATGACAACTCTGGAAGAGTCTATTCTCCCTAAGTTTCAAACATTATTTAAAAATAAAGTTAAAAATTATGTATCTCTATCTGAAAGTCATTACAGACTTATCAATGGAGATAAAAGTAATGAGACAAAGTTATTTTTCAGTTGAAACATGGAATGACTTTCTTCCACTGTATCAGATCTTCTCCTAGAGCTTGAAGCATAACTTATTCCAAACTAAAATTGCAACAATTTCTCCTGAGAGTGGTTTTTGAGCAAGCACAAGGCAAGAGTAGGAAGAAGTGAGGATATAAAAACATAAAAATCTCCGTGAGGTAATATCCAGCATCTAGTGGCTTGTTGAGATTTTTCATGAACAATCTGTGTATCTGCTAAACATACAAGCTAGGTAGGGTAGTCCAAGTGAGAAAACAGAAAAGCATAGAGTTGCCATAATTTATATGGAATGCTTTTCTTGGTATTACAGAGATTACTATTTTTCCGCATGTTTCCCTAATATATCTGTCCATGCTTCTTAATAAGCTTTTATACATAAAAGATCCCTTCACCGTGAAACAGACACCTTTTTGTTGTATCTGTTTTTCTTTATATAATCTGTAGACTCAAAATCACAGAGAACATTTGGCTAACAAATGCAGCTTACTTGTTTTGAAATTGAAGTATTTCTGTTTTCAGTTCTCTTCTTACTTTTACATGATGCTTTAAGATTGAAATAATGGTATTTCCATTGTCATGAGGAAAAAACCCAACACTTTGTCTGTAGGGATACTTCCCTTCTATCTGACATAACTAAGTCTGAGAATAATGTTATGACTAACAGTAACTCTTGAAAGCAAGGATTCAGAGTTCCTCTTTTCTCCTCTGAACTCAGAGATGTTCCCAGTTGAACTATCACACATTACAAAAAACCAAAACCAGTTTGGGAACTTTGCAGTCTGCAGCTGGAAACAAGGCTTGAATGGTAATTGCTAACTCAGAATACAAAACACAAGGCATCTTTAAAGTACCTTTACAGTATCATTACTGGTTTCACCTCCTACATTTTCTGAATAAAAAGAAAAACAAAAAACCCCACCCCAACCAAAACCCCCAAATCTGCAACTTTAAGAAATTATTAGGTGAATACTCTTCTACAGTTTTTTTTCTCCTCCTTTTCCTCCCTCAAAAGCATCTCAGTAGGTTTGCAATAAAGCAACATAATATCTTTCACAGAAGAGTTGTAAACCAGAAGACTGAGGTGAACTTCTAACCCAGGGTTTAAAGTCTGAGTAAGTGTCCATAGTAAAAACCACAGGTCCTAGATAAAATCCATTTAGTATGAGTCAAACTCCCATCAAAAAACCAACCAACCACTCCAACCCAAACAAACAAAATTTCAGCTCAAGTCAGGACTTGAACTGGGGGTTTACTATAAATCAGGCAAAATATTGTTTCTTGTTACAGCAAGAAACAGCAAGGCAATTGTCTCTGTTTTCTTAGATATGGTACCAAGAAAAAAAATGTTTCTTTAAAGAAAGAGATCACATTCCAGTTCCATTTTGCATACTATTTACAAGCATCAGTAAGAAAGCTTGGAAAAGTACACGCAGGTGTCACAACTGTCAGATACAATAAACAGCTGAGGTTCTTCTGATATAAGTATTGTTAATATTTACACTGTTAAACAAGAACATTGGTACATGCATCCAGAAGTGAAATACAAATGGAATAAGATATTATGACATAAAATAGGCCCTATTATTCCTCTGCACACCTCAATGTGTATGTTAGTTACTTTTTCTCTGGACATGGAAGGCTTTGGTTAAAGTTCACAGTTCCTTCCTAGGACTCATCTGTACGGTAAAATACAGCTGAGGCTATCTAGGACAAGACAGGCTGAAATACCCATTGTCCTTCCCTGAGATCCCACAAACACTCACCAAGAAGGGTCTAAATAGGCTTAGACCTTCATGACCTGCTCCAGGTGCTAACCCAGAACCAATATAAATCTTACCCAGTAATGTATTCTTACTTGGTTTGCTCTTTCCAGAATGTCAATCAGCTCGGACGCAAACCTCCAGTCGTTGCTTGTGACAAGCGTTACCGCCTCCCCAGTGCGCCTAAGCAAGGAAGAAAACAACTGCTGAGCTTCAAAACAACTCTTACTCGGCTTTTACTACTGACCTAGGCAATACTACTGAGCTGGTAGAATAAAAGTGGCTTGAGCATTAACTGTGCACGTGACAGAGAGCAACTTTTCACAAAAATCAGAATACAGCAATTCACCTAAAATGGAGCAAATGCACAACTAATTTAGACTTTTAGAAAATAAACCTAGCATAAAGGCAACATATTTAAGTATGAAGAGACACACGTTCATATCATGATTAAATGAGAAAAATCACACTTGTACCAGCCTGGGAGAGCAGCATCCAAAAGAACCACCACTAAACTACACCACCACGATCGGCCGCAGACTTTGAACCTACAGATGCTTTTTCTCAATGTGCCGTCCAGAAAACTAAATAACTCGGCAGCTCATGAAGAGACAAACAAGGAAGTAACATTCCAGAGTATCAATGCAGACATTGTTTTTCTAATTCCTCCTCATATTTAAACCAGCTTTCAAACATCCTTCATTCAATAAGAGAAAAATGTAAAACTTGTTTGCCTTCAATTTAACAGTGAATTCATTTTAAGACACATAAGTCTTCACTCCCCCACCCCACATCACCTGTAGCCTCTAGAATTTGACAAGAAAAACACGTATGCAGTGCATAAAACAACAAAACATTGATAATACATAACTATTTTCTGGTAAACACTTACCCTGCTCTTCCAGTACGACCTACTCTATGAACGTATTCTTCAATGTTGCGAGGGAAATCGAAGTTAAAAACGTGAGTAATATCGTGCACATCGAGGCCACGGGATGCCAAGTCAGTAGCTACCAATATTCGAACTTTGCCTACAATAATTATGACAGGTAGAGAATGGGAGTTTATGGAATAAGCAGCAAACATACTCCAGTCCATTGGTCTTCTAGCTTATAACGCACTTATTCTTAACACAAAGTAAAAATACACTTGTTGCATGTCACACTGAGTTAGTGTCAAATACGATCTGGTAAGTAAGCACCCAAAATGTCATTTTACTATTATTTGCATTTCACAAATAGAACAGCAGAGTGCAGGAAAAGTAAGAAACATGTCTAGATGATATAAAGAGTCTAGATGTCTAGATGATATAAAGAACAAAAACTTCAACAACTATATTCTCAGCTAACACTCTTGTCACAGCACTAGTCTTTAATAACCATGTGTTCACATAACCCTGAAGTATAACCCTACTGGCATAATCTGGAGCAGAACTGTTTCACTGAAAGCACCATCATCGGAGATTTAAATTTTCCTTTCTGTAGACTTACACAATAACAACTTTTCCAGAAATGTCAAAAGTAAAATAAGCCTTACTTTAAATTATTAAACTCCCAGACATTCCAAATGTTATTATAGAGCAATCTCTTTGTTTGCTGGGTCTTTTTGTTTGTCAAATTAATAAAGTAAACGTATAATTCAGAGCTCTTTAATATTTTCATTTCCATAGTACTAAAGAGACATGGCACTTAGAAATAGACAAGTTTTGAACACAACAAATTGAAAAGTCTGGCCTAAACAAACCAGTACTTCAGTACAAACTCACCTTTCTTGAAGTCATCTAAAGCCTGCTCTCGATCACACTGCTCCCTGTTACCGTGAAGTGACTGTACTGGAATTCCTTGGATACCAAAGTCGCTTGCTAAGTCATCAGCTCTAGGGTGAAATAAAGCAATGGCTCTTAACCCAAAAGGAAAAAAGAAAGAAAGTAGTGCAGTAGCTAGACTTAGATCAAAAAGACAGTAATGTGACAACTAAAGCTAAATGTGTGCTTAAGGACAAAACGCTACTGAGCTCAGATGATACTTATTATAAAACAGGAAAGGAAGTCTAATCCCCATAGAAATGTTTACCTTTATTTATATTTTAGAGAAATACGAGATTATTCTTGTGTTGTTCACTCAAAAAGTTCAAGTATGATACAATGACCACCCCCTACATTAATCAGGTCTTGCATGCACCAGAGGCGTATGAAAGTAAACAGTGCATCACATTCAGGTATCCCCAAGAACCCAAACATCCCACCTGAACCATGTGAAATTGAGACTCACCAACACCACCATTAAAAAAGATACATATATATTAAAAAAGATATTAAAAAAGATATGTTTGGGCAGTCAGTCTGAAGGAAGAAATCAATAAATAAAAATAATACTACTGGCAGCACATTGTGGACAAGAGCTGTACACTTGATAGTTATTATGTGAACTAAGAAACTGTTCAGTATTTCTGTTAGGGGAAAAAACAACCAAACAGATGTGATACTGGGAAGTGATTACATACGTAAGCTTTTTTCCCACAAAAATGATGACCTTATCTTTTGGCTTCATAGACTTAATGAAGCTATGCATGAAAGCTCTCTTTTCCTCCTCGGGGATAACAATAACTTTTTGTTGTACTGTGTTTACTGCCTGTCAAACAGCAAAAAGGGATGTTAGGTACAAACAGATCAGAGTAATATTTTTTTCTGTTAATTCCCATATTGCCATGTTATAAAACTAATAATATATGATACCATAAAAAACTATTTTAACATGTATCAGTTTGGAGTTCAAACAATTCTTATTTCCTAGTTGCTTTAGGAGAATAATAAAATTTACCTTTAAGCAGTTTGCCAAACCATTTATTTGCAGAGATTTAAAGGGTACAGATAAGTGAGGTGAAATAAATACAGTATTAGTGAAAAACAGATTGAAGTTCTTTATTTTGCAAATATTTTACGTTAATCCAGAGCAAGCTGGAACAATGACAGTCTTACTTGAAATTACAGGCTTTTAAAGACGATTCTGTAAATCTAATTGAAATTATCACTTCTAACTATTCCAGTAACAGTTCATTAAAAACTTTACTCCATTACATCTGGCACAGAATGTCTAAGGTATATCTCATAAATAGAATAAATGTCTAGACATTCTCATGGCATGGTATCATGATCTTGTGGCAAGAGTTGAAGACTCAATCAAGTACACAAAGATTCTCTTTCCACATGGGAACCCTTCCCCCTCCTCCCCAGATGTCACCTCTTCAGAGAAGGTCCTATAAAAAGAGACGAATGCCCTAGAGAAGAGAGCTACAATAGCAGTTGATGTCTTTCAAATTCCAATCCTCTGACAAGAAATGCCCTTTGATAAAAGTGTAGTTCTGAACAGAACAGACAAAAACCACATTTTGCCTCTATTTCTACCTAAAAGTGTACTGGATACTAGGTTTCCTCATTCCCTATCACTAAAAAAAGGGGAACTGAAAAGGAAAATTTCCTAAGGTCTTGGGCGAACTACTGTTTCTGCAAATTCTGCTGGTACTGAAGCCAACTACACACAGCTACACAACAATGACAAATAAGCAACTACATCCCCACGTTAGAAGTTTTGGACTTTAAAGACAGTTCTTGCTCTAACACATACTTCCTGCTCTAGACAAGTGTCCTCCAAGAGTTTGGTACAAAGCTGCCACTGCATTTGAGAAAGAAGCAGTTCGGAAACACAGGTTCAGATAAGGATATGTATGCTTCAGAAGGAAGACCTTCAGAAGGAAAACCAAGTAAGGAACCAGAACCTGCTGAACCAAAATCAAGGCTGCAAAACCAAGGGATCACACAAAACCACTTGGCACTGTGAAGTAGAACATTCAATATGGTAGATACGTGCCAACTGTGATTTCTACTGAAGAGCTAAGACTTCCAGATGTTGTTACAGAAAAAAAATGGTTTTTTACACTTTTTAAATTTTTCTGAACCTTTAAGGAAACTTTGAAACAAATAGTATGGAGCTGTTTCTTGAAAGCTCAGATTGATTACAAAAGATAGGTGCTTTTACTTACATACAGTTAGTTAGATGCAAAAAAATTCCTGGCCTAAGTGTAGGTTCTTCTGCAAAAGGAAGGGGAAAAACCACAAAAGAACAGGACAACTTACTGCTAAGTCAAGAGTGCCAACATAGACAATCATGGGATTTTTCAAGTAGGATTTTGCTAGGCGACGGACACCGTCAGGCCACGTAGCACTAAACAGGAAGTGAAGAGGGAAACACACGCATGAGAATAGTGTGCAAGATCTTCTCCAATTCATTAATTTCATCATAGTAAACAGCACTCAAGCTTAAAAGGTAATTTTACTGGTTATACGGGCAACAATTATGGAGCCTTTCTATTGAAGCCTTACTATTGATTATAGTTTTCAACAATACCTAATAAGCAAGTTTCTAGTCTGTTTTCTGTCTAAAACAACAGCTTAAATGCAAAATGTGGGAACAAAAATTACTGTTGGGATATTCGATTGTTAAGTTCCCAAAAGCTACATAATTTTAAAATTAATCCAGGTACACACTAGCAGAGATACTGATCACAAAGTCAAGAAATGCATTTGGTCCCAGACGGAGAAGTGTAAGTTGGCATTTCAAATTGATATGGCAAATTCTAGCACTCCCAGGATACCTTCCTTTTTTTGGGAGAACTCAATTGCCTTTATATTTGATGCAAAACATCAGAAAAGGCAGTACAAAACAAAAAAAAAAAATCAAATGGCTCATCAGGACTGACTAGACAGAATTAGAAAGAAAACTTGTAAAAATTTTAATAGCTGACACATTTGTTTTGAAATTAAGTTGTTCAGTAACCTTATGTTCAAGTCCTGAGCACTACCATGTTTAGATACCTTGTCATAACAGTTTGCCTGTCGGGGCGCACATCTATCAGGATCTTCATTATCTGAGGTTCAAATCCCATATCCAGCATTCTGTCAGCCTCATCTAAAACCTGTTCAGAAACAAGGCTATTTATTCTGCCTGGTCCCTCAGATAAGGGTTTATTTCAGCAGGACATTACACAGAAAGAGATTTTAATGGTAACTGTTTTAATTGCAGAACCTTCTCCATAGCTTACTGCAAAACCTGTTCAACTTCTATTTCATCTCTTCAATTTCCTTGATACTTTTTCATTCAGTATTACACTCGCAGGCAAAACAAGAAAATTCACAGCTCCTTTAAGAGCATTTAAAGTCAATAAAGAAAAAAATAACTGCTTGTTTTAACAATAATTAGGTTGATGTCTAAAACTAAGCGCAAATAAAAAAAACCCAAAAAATCCATAACCAACCAAACCCAGAAGGGAGCACCCTGCTCAACACACATTAAGAAATTGTAATTTAAAGGGGAAATCTCATTTCTACCTCATTAGAGACCTCATACAGGATAAAAATATCACTTGTCAGTTTAGTTCCTCATTAGAAGTAGGAAAAAAGCCAGAGCATACATTCTGACTCACACCAGGACACTGCACAACTCCCAGAGCACAAGCTGGTTTCATCTGGTAAAAAAAGCCAGAAGTGAACAAGTGAGCTGGAGATCTGAGTACAACTCCTTGGAACTGATAAGTTTTCTAATATACAAGCACACTTGTGAATGTTTTCAGTCTCATACAAAGAAAGAAGACTGACATCCAAGATTCATTTCTCCTTAGATTTATATAAACTCTACTTGAAAATTAAAGTTACATGGACAGCTTTTAAGTATTGCCAATTTCTAGTCACTTCTGTGGAAATATAGGACATTGATGATAATCCCTTTCTACTGTCCTAATTTTGATGCTCCATTATTCTTTGATATTTTATTATATTAAAGGGGTTTAGTGCATTATCTGTGTAAATCTCTGAAATAACAACAAATTATCAACTGAGAGACAGACAAGAACACTATTTCTTGATTTAATTCTCTTTAGTTTTAGAGGGCTCATGGAGATTTCATTAACTACGTGAATTCTAATAGAACAGCAAGGCTGAAACATCATTAATTTTACATACAGAGTTGGCTGCTATGCCCTTTTCAGCAGCACAAGCTTTCTATGCTATTAAGTACACTGGCACTTTGATGCAAAGGGAAAAGAAAGCATCTATGTCTAACAGATGGATCAGGGTAGTTGAAGTTTACGTTCCTTATTTTTGATAGCTGCTTAATAAAGATTAAAGGCTGTAATAGATGTCAGATAGATATTAGTACTAATTTTTTCAAACGTGTTATAGCCACATTCCGGTTTGTAATCTAAATGTTCTTCAACTGACATAATCTTAGGTTTCTTGTCATCTTTAAATATATACATATTTATTTGTTTGTTAATATTGTTCGTTTCAGTTCTATTTGTTGGCAAGAAAATCTTACAAACCAGGTTCTTCATTTGAAAATTATTTGCTTTCCTCTTTCCTTTGTTTTAAATCAGTTATTGGTAAGTTTTACACTTTTTTTTGGTACTGAAGAATAAAAGCACTACTCCAATCTACCTTCTACATCCTCCTTCATGATTTATATATATATTTTTTAATTACACTTTCTCCTAAATGTTTCCCAATTATTCATGCACAATTCCAATTTCCTTCCTTCTGCTTTATCAGCATGAAGTCCAAAGAAATAAGATTACTTCATCAGATTGCTGATGAATGAATTCTGATTTACACTGAACACAAGGAAACAAAAAGCAATTTTCATATGACATGTATTTTGAACAATCAAAAGGCTATTTATGACAGAATTTCCAGTCTTACTTCTGAAATAATGAAAAACAGCAGCCTATCTTGAATAAATGGGTTCCTAAAAATCTGAATCAAAACTGCAATCAACTTCATGGTTCTGTCAGGCAAGAAGAGAAATTCCAACCTCAAATTTACCTTGGATCCAGTGTCTATTTAGACATAATGAACAGTTTGGTGTTGTGGTGGGGTTTTTTTGTTTGTTTGGGGTTTTTTTTGTTTTGTTTTGTTTTGGGGTTTTTTGTTTGTTTGTGTTTTGTTGTTGGTTTTTTTTTGTTTTTCTAGGAGGTAGTACAGTTGGTTAGTCAGGTTTTTTTAACAACTGTATCCCAATATCTGATCTTGGAAGTCCTTTGGGAAACAATAGTATCATATTAGCAAGTAATACCAAGTTTACTTTGGGAACCTTCATAAGACTCAATAATATCTTTAAATGAAAACTGTAAATGAAGCTCTTCAATGAAGAGTGTCTTCATCCAAAGTGTTAAATTTGAAATCTAATACCACTCTCTTTTCCCTAAAGCAAGGCTGCAAGATTAAATTATTTGTTGGCTGAAAACTGACAACAAAGCTCTGGAAACAGAAACCATCATATACTAAAAAGCACAAGAAATTACAAGGATAAATATATAGAAAGATTACAAAAAGAATTTTCAGTGTCCAGTTTTTCACATGGGGCTTTGGTAGCGCAGCATTTCCTTCAAGTCTGAGGCATGAGACCTTAACCACATCACAATACATGGTACTCAAAATGGTTTCAATCTTCTGCAAACTGCTTTTAACTGCTAGTGGTACAACAACAAATGTCTTTCCTCCTGCTTTTCGTCACCATATTTTTCAATTTGATGGTTAATTCTTTATAGCAACATCATGCTATAGTATATGCTGCACATACTGAAACGTGCTTTTGGTTCAATACCCACTGCTTTACGAAGCAGTGTGTGCCTATAGTATGACTACACTTCACCTTGGCAGAAAGATTACTAATGTTCCTGTAGTTCTCAGAATGCAAGTTTTCAGGCCTGTTTTCCTCCTGCTCAGCAATCACGTTACTCTTCTACACAAGGCTACTCTCTTGTCTTCCAATAAAAAACTTTTTTCCCAGATGGCCAAATTTACAATGACCCCATACCACTACTGGCCTTGCCAGTAAGCTCACAACTATTACCTAGAACTGGAGCTAACTTGTTACAACATGGAGAGAATTTAACTCTCACAGGGTAGTGGGGGTGGACAGAGAGCACGGCCAAATTGTCAAACTAGGCAACAACTCACAGATAAGTTAGGAATAAATTGAATATAGGGAAGCATTTTACGAATAGCAACAGTCTTACATGTTCAGCACAGCAAAAAGCCAAGAATGAAATGAAGACATAAGGATTCATAATAACATTTATAAGGCTATTTTCCCACTGAGATCAAAAGAAAGTCAGTCCCCCAACATTTAAATATCTGTGTGTGACTCTGCTACTGCACAAGTTCTAATAACAAACCGAGACACTGGTAACCTTTAAAAAGAAAAGGAAAAGACAACTTCAGAAAGGCATTTCATCCATTAGTAACTAATCCTGACAAAATGAATTTTAGAATGCCAAACGTTACTGTAAAAACAATTTAGCATCTTTAAAATGCTTGCTGTGCTAGAAGCCTATTTTATTTTTCCTAAGGAATATTTCACATCTGCAATGCAATTATAGTAAGTATGAGTCATCCCTCCAACATGAATTTCAGTGTTAAGCTGTATTGTAATTAAGACTTTGAAAGTTTAAAGAAAACTCCATTAAAGTTTAAATTCAATCTGAGTCAACCATTTCCCACATGGTGCATTACTCATTGCATATCAGTTACTTGCCAAATATGTTATGCTCTTCAAATTTATGAAGTTGTTCATTTGAAGATCATTCAGTCTGCCAGGAGTAGCAATAACGATATCCACACCTTTGGTAACCGTGTCTATCTGTCCTTTTCGGTCCCCACCACCATAGACGCAAATACTGTAAAATAAAACATTTTACAGAGGTAGTGCATTAAGCTTCAGCTAAAGCCAGTCCTTTTCAAATAAATGCCACCAGGTTGCTTTAAAAGTATTACTTGGTATTAACAGGAGGAAGGAATACACTCTGACTGACAGTATCCCAGTAATTAATAAAATTAACATTGAATGACTCCCTCAAAAGTTCAGCAATAGTTTTCCGCTGAAACTGCAGTGAAAGTAATCATGAAAGGAAGATAGCTCGAGTATGTTTTGGGTTGTTCTGAAAATATTTACACAAAAAATAGATGAACTTATGAAAGGAGGCATGGTACTGTTTGGAAAATCATAAGTCAGTTGTTTTGCTGTTGGAGCGACTGTTACACTTATTCAGAATGCTACACAAAGTTAACAGAGATCCCTAAAAGTAAGTTTCAGAGTACAGTAATGTCTGTTTAATTGCTTAAATGAAGATCCACACTTTGCAGGTTTGTGGATGAAGCTGAACTGGGGAAGCAGCTGATACACTAGAGAATTAGGCTTTTACCAGAAGAACCACAAAAAGGCTAGAGAAATGGGTTGATGAAAATACCATAAAGCTTAACAAAAGCAAAGACAGGGATGGAATTACCCCATGACTTAGGGCCAACCTTCTAGAAGATGGCCTTGCAGAGAAGACTTTGATGAACCTGAATGTTATTCAGCAGTGCAACCTCACAGAAAAAAAAGCCAGGTGTGTTCTATGGAGAAGGTAGCAATAGGCAGCGTGAAAATAACAATGGGCCATCACAGGATGAGGATGGTCACCTCCCAAACAGGGACAAAGACAAGGCAGAGCTGTTTAATGCATTCTTTGACGCTGTCTTCAACACAGATGATGCACCAAGAGGATTTCAGTGCCCTGAGCTGGAGAACCATGACTGCAATAATGATCCACTCCCACTTGAGCCACAAATTATGCAGGATCTGCTGCTCCAGCTGGATTCCTACAGATCTATGGGGCATGATGGGATATGTACAAGAATCCTCAAAGAGCTGGCTGATGCCATCGTGAAGCCTCTCTCAATGATTTTTGAGCAGTCTTTGGAATCCAGAAAAGCTGACTGGAAGCTGGTGAAAGTTGTTCTGATTTTCAAGGACCCCAGCCTGTTAGTCTCACTTCAGTGCCTGATAAATTTATGGAGAGGATTATTCTGGGAGGTACTGACAAACACCTGTAAGATCATGTAGTCAGTGGCCACAGCCAGCACAGCTCCATGAGGATGAAGTCCTGCTTGTCAAGCCTGACTTCCTTTTATGACAACGTAACCCACCAAGATGATCAAGGGAAGCCAGCTGATGCAACCCTTTTGGATTTCAGTAAAGCTTTCAATACTCTCACAGTATCCTTCTGGACAAAATGTCCAGCATTCAGCTGGATAAACATATGATGTCATGAGCAACTGGCTCACAGATCAGGCACAAAGGATTAGAGTGAATGGGGTGACATCAGACTGGTGACCTGTCACTAGGGTCCTACAGGGCTCCATTCTCAGCTGTGTTCTTGAACTGCTTCCTAAATGACTTGGAGGCAGGACCGGAAGAGATGCTAAGCAAGTTTGCAGATGATACAAAACTGGGAGGAGCTGTTGACTCCCTTGAAGGCAGGGAAGCCCTGCAGAGAGACCTTGACAAATCAGAGGGCTGGGGAATCACCAACCACACGAAGTTCAACAAGGCAAAGTGCCGGATTCTGCACCTGGGATGGGGCAACCCTGGATGTATGGACAGACTGGGGAATGAGATGCTGGAGAGCAGCACCGCAAAAAGGGACCTGGGGGTCCTGGTCGATGGCAAGTTGAACGTGAGTCAGAAGTGCCCTGGCAGCCAGGAGGGCCAACCCTGTCCTGGGGGGCATCAGGCACAGCATCGCCAGCCGGGCAAGGGAGGGGATTGTCCCGCTCTGCTCTGCACTGGGGTGGCCTCACCTCGAGTGCTGGGGGCAGCTTTGGGTGCCACAATGTGAGAAAGACATTAAACTGTTAGAGAGTGTCCGAAGGAGGACCATGAAGATGGTGAAGGGCCTTGAGGGGAAGCCGTGTGAGGAGCAGCTGAGGTCACTTGGTCTGTTCAGCCTGGAGGAGACTGAGGGGAGACCTCATTGCAGTTACGACTCCCTTGTGAGGGGAAGAGGAGGGGCAGGCACTGATCTCTTCTCTGTGGTGACCAGTGACAGGACTGAGAGAATGGCCTGAAGCTGCATCAGGGGAGGTTTAGGTTGGATATTAGAGAAAGGTTCTTCATCCAGAAGGTGGCTGGGCACTGAACAGGCTCCCCAGAGAAGTGGTCACAGCACCAGCCTGACAGAATTCAAGTGTTTGGACAATGCTCTCAGGCACATGGTGTGACTCTTGGAGATGGTGCTGTGCAGGGCTAAGAGTTGGACTTGATGATCCTTGTCCCTTTCAACTCAGCATACTCTGTGTGATTCTTCTCAGCTGTCAACATAGAAGGAAAAGAAGCAGAAAAGCTACAATAAAGAGAATTCCAAGAGTACAAGAAATAGATTTTGACCATGAGATTAGTCAAAACAGATATTCTGCAAATTGGGAAAATATAAACTCTGCATTTACTACTATACCCTCCTCTCTTAAATGCAATTACTGTAGTAGGTGAATTAAGTCACAGTTGGTAGGAGAAAAAAAAAGTTACTTAATAAGCCCGTGAGAAGAAAGACTACCTTTTAATTCCTTTGTATGCATACTTTGAACACTCTGCCTCTACCTGAAGTGCCAGTTCTCGAGTGGGTGCAAGGACTAACATTCCAGGCCCCCCACGCTGATCTTTAGATCTGCAACAAAGCATATTTAGGATGTTGGTACGTAAGGATAGGCAAAGTCCATCACACTTGACACTCAACATTTTTACACTGTTCTAAACTTCCTCTGTACACTGCTGCTAATGGAATCTGTGGTGGCAAATTTGGTACTTATTCCATCAGATTTATACATTTTTTTCCAATACATGATTTTTCATTACTAGAAATTCATCTCAGGGTGCAGGAGGAATATGCACAGCTAAACAAATCAGACCTGTGAGCAGTCCTTACATTGGTTGTGAAGTCAAGTGAATGAATCCAGGCATTAAGTACGCTAATGTCTTCCCAGTACCAGTCTGTGCTATACCAATAAGATCAATTCCTTGGAGTATGATCGGCCAAGCCTGGGACTAACATAAAACAACAAACACTTAAATGTACTTTTCATTTTTCTCTTAAGCTTCAGTTAAAGAGTCATCAAAACTGAAGACATACCTGAATTGGTGTAGGCTTTTGAAAACCAACTTTTCTTATATTAGCCATAATATCAGGATAATGCTCAAATACATCTTCGAATTTACAAACAGGATTGGGAATACAGCGCTTTTCACCTTCTGTTAAGTCATCACAAGTTATATCATTGTTTTCTTTCCTGTATAGAGTTAAAGTAGTGCAATTGTTTCAAAGTCTCATTAGCTGAAAAAGTAGAGCTAACACAAAAGACTCTGTTTCTTAACTTTTTTTTAAACTCCTGGAACAAGAAAAAAACAAGTTCAGGCTCTTGAATGGGACTGAATTAGTCTTCTAACTTTCTTGAAAGTCTTACTATAGGAACACATCTCCCAGAGGTATCAATTACCACTCTTTCTTAAGAATGACCAATTTGAAGTTATACATGGTGATTAACGTGAACTGCAGTCCTGTCATATCAGGCTACAATTACACTCTGTTACAAATTAAGTAGGTGCGACAAGTTTTTAAACCCAAAGACAACCCAGAACTCAGAGGAATGGCTTGAACTTATCAGTCAGAATTCTATATTCTGACAAAAACCTTCCCCAACTGTTTTCAGAGAAGCTCCCTGGATACTCTAGAGACTACAAACAGAACAATTTTGGAAAAAGAACATGACCAGTAAGACAAGCTCCAAAAACAACCCTGGAACAACCAACCCTTAAAAGCAGGCAAAACCCAAATCACAACACAAATAAAAGACTACATTAAAAACTGGTGTTCTGATGCTTCCCCCAGTTTAGAGCTACTAATATGCTGTCCTAGTTTTGGCCAAGGGCAGAGTTAATTTTCTGGCGGTGGCAGCGAGGGGAGCTTGGAGCCACGTGGGCATTGCCTACGTTGTTACCCTATACCACCCAAATCATCATTTGGGGGTGGAAGGGTTTTTCACCTTCCAGGAGAAAGGGGGTGTAGTTTCCTGTGGAAGAAAAAGGCAATGTGTGGACCCACTATGGCCATTTTGTGCCTTTTTCTGGGGGAGCAAATGGCGAATGGAGCAGTGAGGTGGTGTGGATGGTCCAACCGGAGGGCTTGGCATCACTCTTATTTCAGGCTTGGGGAAAAAACCATGGGCATGGACAGTTTCATCCACCCTTTTCTCCTTTGTCTCAGAAGCCATGTGGTGCCGGCTGTGGTGGTGTCATGTCGGTCAGACTTTCGTGAGCATTTTTGCATGTAATCACCTTCTTTTATGCAATATTGTTATTAGTGTTGCTGCTGTTTGTTTTTCTTATCGCATTGCTGTTTGCCAGTAAATTCTTTTCTCAACCCATAATCTCTGCCTTTTGTCCCTCTCTCACCAGACAGGGTGATGGAAGGAGAGTGGCTGCTTAGAACTTAATTTCCATCTGGTTTTAAACCATGACATATGCACAAGCGTACTGATTTCAGTCCTGCACTCCCCTGAAGATTCCATTCAGTAAAAAGCTTTTCTTCAAGTGGGGTGTAAGCTAGGAAAAGAATGGGCAATTCAACTTCCCCATATGTTTACAGAATTATTTCTTTCAATTGCTGCCTTTTTTTCCTTAAAGCAAACCAGTTAGATGAAGTAGAAAAAAAATTCCTGTATCGCACAAGTGCTACTCCTCAGTACATATTTTTATCCAAAAGAACAATGTTGTGCAATTTTCACTAGCTCTAACAATAACACATCCATATACTTTAAGGAAAAAGGTGAAAACGGGTGGAAACATCACCATGCTTTGCTCACAGTGGCAAAGTTTCACTGGCATGCAAAAAAAAAAAAGACATCTTGCAAAAAGAAAAGGAATAAAAAGCAAACAGTTCAATAATGCTCACTAACTTCACTAGAACTACCGAAGAGGGCTGAAACTATTGCCAAGGCCTGAACATCACTTGAAACAGATGATCTGTTTTCCTTGCAAAGTACTGATAAAGGCCATTGGATCAAAATGAATGGATACAATTAACTGAAGCATGGACTCACCAAGACGTGCTCGTAAAGACAAGACAGACAGAAAGGAAGACAACAGTAACAGAAGTTAGAATTTGGTTTGAAGATGGTTTTGACTAAAAAAATGCAGGGAAAAATTGCAGCCAAGAGGTAGTCAACATGTGAACAATCCTATTTGGAAGGACCTAGAAAATGTGAACATACTGTCTCATGAAAGGCAAAGAAACAGCCAAAAGTCAGTGAACTGTCTTGATTTTTTTCTGTTCTGAAATTCAAGTAGATCGAACACTTTTAGAGAAGCAGAGAATCCCTAAAGTTAATTTTCCAGAGAACTAATAGTATCTCATCTGCTAGTTGTTTCATTCCCAAGAAAGAGTTCTTAAAAAGATGAAGTTACTACAAGACCCCAGCATTAATGCTTCTGTCTCAGTATTTAATCTCCCACTTTCCAGGCTTTATACTTTAACAGTAATTTTTGCCAAGCAGACGATTCCCGAAAGAAATGCTCTTACCGCCACAGTTCCACTTCTTCTTGTGACATAGATGCAGTCCTGGATGATTCTTTGTAGAAGTTTTTCTCAATTGGAGGCAAGCCTTAAACAATCAGAAAAATTCAACTTGAATCAGCAAGAAATATACAGAGTCAGTGTAAGTCTGCTAAAGCTTAAGATGGAAAGCCCAGAACCCAGACAGTGCCTTGAGCTAGGAATGATGGAAGACCATTGCTCATGTAAAATGATGAAGGCTGAGACAAACACTTCAGTATCTGCAAAAAAAAAAAACAACTCACTTCCCCACATTTCAAGTTCTAAAGTAATTTCTACTAACATACATAGTATTGTATTTAACAATTCTCAGATTTTTTTTTTCCTGTGGCCACATACAAAACAACACCATTTTCAATGGGTGACGTTCAAAATACCACTTGAGTAGCAGGTTTAAGACAGATTCCTGTCTGGGCACAGTAATCAGTGTCCTCCATGACCATGCTGAGAAATGCTAACATGGTCAGCTCACTGCAAATACATCACCAATTTGGGCTCTGAAAGATTCAGTCATCTCAGAGCAAGTATTAGAAATGTTTAAGCATTCCAACAGATTTACCACGTAAAGACGAGCATAATAGAATCAAAATTGTAAAACTAACCTGCCCACTTCATAGATTCATATTTGGCCCTGTTTTCTCGAAGAGAGGCCCAGTTGATCACTGGTTTCTTTGGGTTATTTTCAGGCTTGATGAAGTCCAAGGTTTTTCCTGCAGAGTTAGTAACAAAATGCTGCTGTTTAATGGGACAAACCTTGGGGAGAAATCTCCCCTCAAAGTAAGCACATTTTTTCTATTGCAAGGCCTCATATATTTTGAATAGATATGAAACATATAAGTGGAAAATTCTTTCCTAGGTCCCTGCCCTGACACATTGCTAAAACCTGTACAAATGCAGTTTTGATAAAAAAGGGGGAACATTTCAACATCTTTAGCTACTTAAAGAAAGTAATGACAGGTTATGAAATGCTTCTCCTCCCAGCTATAAATCAGGCTTGTTGTGCAGCAAGCTTTTGAAAAACTTGTGAGACCAGTAGATGATATGCAGACAGAAAACTTTCATTTTAACAGCTACGAGAACAAAGCTCACTTCTAAAGCATCCAACACCACCACAAGAAAGTCTCAGTCTAGTTATACTCTGTACTTCTTTTTTGATGAGGTTAACACTTCCTAAGTAAGTTTTACACTGAAGATATAAATAGCAACACAACTCTGTGGAAAATTAGTGGAAAAGCAGGAAACATAGGGAAAACACTGTCACAAATACTAAGGAAGTGTTATATATTTCTAGTCTCTTGAAACATACTCATCCACCCCCTGGGACACCTCTAAAAATGAAACACACAACTACTCCAATCCTTATGCTAATGCTGGAACACAACTCCTGGATCCCTTCTTCCTCATCAGTGCCTCAGATCAACAATTATGGATGGCATTTGCCTGGGCAAAAAAATTGTTGGGAGCACATACAAGATGCACCAATAATATAAGCAGCAGCCAAACATACAAAAATTATTTCTATACCCATGTAACAAAGTTACCACACAAAAGACTCGTAAAGCCAGGCGTGAAGTGCAACATCAGATCTTACAATATTAACTTCCCATGAAAGTAGTAGGAAGTCAGCATGGTCCATGCTATGATCAGCACTTTATAGACTATCTTTACAAAAGTTTACCGAACTGTAATACTCCACAGATACTAGATTAAAACTTACACCAGAGACAATACTGGTATTTTGGAAGAATCAGACTGATAATGCAAGAAACCAAAGTGGTATAACATTCTGCATCCATAAAATTGTTGAAAACACACAGGAACAGATTTTCACAGAAGCCCGGCAGTTTGGGGGGAGGGGGAAACTGTCCATAGTTGAAAAAGGAGGATACCTTGGTATTTCTGCTCTAAGGAGATGCCATTGCCCAAGAACAAGGTTAAAGTTAACTTACTTTGTAAAATACTAACAATATAAAAACACTCCAGCAAACTACCAAATATATGGAAAGACAATCCATAATATTTATTCCCCCAAATGCACATTTCTTACCTTTCTCTGTTCCACTTCTAATGTAGTTTTGTCCAGAACTTGTGACGACATTGTCAATCAACATCTTGGCTTTGTTTTGCTCATCGATGCTGCCAAAAATCTTTACTTCAGCTTCATAGGTTCCTCTTGTAACCTATGTTCAAAAACATCACTGAGGTTTTTTTCATACTGCAAAGACAAGCATTATACAAGAACACATACTGAGAACACTTTTTGATCCTTTTTCTTCCTGAAATTTAACTTGTTCTATGAAAAGGCCCTTTAATCCCATTTCTAAAAGAAATGGAATAAATGCAAACTTAAGGAAAAAAAGATCAATAACCTCTTCTTACTTTCACATAACATCCAAGTTGCACCCTCAATTCCACTTCCTTTTTATGAATTGCAAAACAGTGGCATTATTATAGCTATTTTAACACCCTTCAACTTCCTCCAGCTGGTTTACACAGAAACAAAACCAAGTATGCTCCCAACAGAGCCCGTGTCTTGACAACATACAACACGTGGTACCTTTATCCTGGAACCCGAAGAATCCTCAAGTTCTTTAATTTTAGTTCCACCCCGACCTGTTATAAAGATACACAGCAGGTATTACAGAGATTTAGGACAAACTGCCCAAACCTACACATTAATTGTAAGTGTTTCATTTGTGACCGAACCCCAAGACCTTCACATGCGTGCGTGTATCTGCAAATAAAAGAACTTGTGACACCAAACCGTTGGAGAGTGTGGGCAACTCTTTTGTCAATTAACCAAATGCAAGGTTTGTGTGTAGAGGAATGCCCTTCGGTGGAAGAGATGGAGGAGTAAAACTAGATCAAGAGATTGTCACCCTTCCTCCATGTGACTAGAGAGGGGCTTCGGACCACTTGCACACTGCTGGCCTTGAGAAACTGACGTCAACTCAATCACTTTGGGGAGGAAAAGTTTCCCTAGTGAGTGGGAGAAACCCTGGAAAAGCACGCTGCTACGCCCAGGTGGAGAGAGATGCACGGAAACGGCAAGGGGCCCTTCCACGGCGAGACTGATGGAAGGCAGGGATGCACTTCCTCAGCGACGCGTTCCCTCAGGACACTGGGGGCGGCCGTCTCCTCCCCTCCTCCCCACCCGCTTACTTCAGCGGGTCAAGCACCCGGCCCGGGGGTGCACCCGTCATTACCTATGAGAGCCCCGACCAGGGCGCTATCGAGGTGGAAGCAGAGCGGCGCCGCAGAG